>JACMZG010000002.1:27595001-27762501 GCA_018340805.1 Microvelia longipes | reverse complement strand
GTGTAAACTAAACAGTATAATGCAAACTAAACAATATAATGCAAACTAAACAGTATAATGCAAACTAAACAGTACAATGCAAACTAAACAGTATAATGCAAACTAAAAAGTATTATGCAAACTAAACAGTATAATGAAAATTAAACAGTCAAATGGAAACTAAACAGTACAATGCAAATTAAACAGTATAATGCAAACTAAACAGTATAATGCAAACTAAACAGTATAATGCAAACTAAAAAGTATTATGCAAACTAAACAGTATAATGAAAACTAAACAGTACAATGCAAACTAAACAGTACAATGCAAATTAAACAGTATAATGCAAACTAAACAGTACAATGCAAACTAAACAGTATAATGCTAACTAAAAAGTATTATACAAACTAAACAGTATAATGAGAATTAAACAGTATAATGGAAACTAAACAGTACAATGCAAATTAAACAGTAGAATGCAAACTAAACTCTATAATGGCAACTAAACAGTTCAATGCAAATTAAACAGTATAATGGAAAATAAACAGTATAATGCAAACTAAACAGTATAATGAAAACTAAACAGTATTATGCAAACGCATAATGTAATTTGCTAAAGCGTAGTTTATATTGCTAAAGCGTAATTTAATTTGCTAAAAAGTAATTTAATTTGCTAAAGCGTCATTTAATTTTTGGGAGACAATTTTGCATTTATTGTTATTATTAGCTTGGACAGCTGTGAAAAGCACTTAGTCGTTATTAAAGTAAGAATTGTTTGAAACGTCAAATAAAAGAGATAAGAGAGACAAGTGCCACCTTCACTCTTATCTCTGTTTCCGCACCTTATCACTTACCCATTCGCACATAGTCGTCGGAAAATTTACAACAAAGTTTAAAATTATAAAGAAGGAGAGGTTAGGCGTAAATATGCAGAAACACAGGGTCGAAGTAACTTATTGGACACTGTCGTCAAACTGTAGGACGATGACACAAACCCATCACTACGTAAAACTCGAATTTCTTTGAAATTTTTGAATTTTACAAAAGTTTTTGAGACACGTACCAACTTTTAAGAAATCATACCCCGTGCCCCAAACTTTTAAACGTCGCAACACCCTCACGTTATTTTATTAAATTCTATTTACTTGTAGTTATTCTTTCATTCTTGTTAATTTCTTATTGTCAAGATGTGTTTCTTTGTCTGTAAACGTTTTAGTATGTTATTTATAAGCGAGTATGTGTATTACACACAGTGTTGCTTCCTGTGTTTCTACATCTCACAGTACCTGTTGCTTCGTCCCAGCTGTCAAGTGTCTCCAGATTTCCCTTGCCCCCCCCCAACTCGACAGTGCCCCCTCCTCCAGGTGTTTTCCATTTCCTATTTTAACCAACATGTCTGTAACGTAGAGTTATATTTGTTTAACACGCTTGTGTGCATCTTGCCCTCATTGAAGTGTATCTCTTTATCAAAGCACTTCCTAAGGGCATGCTCGTTGTTTTTTATCATGCTCGCTGTATTGTTGGTCATGCTCGCTGAAATGTTAAGAATGCCGTTGTAATGTTAGGCATGCTCGGACTCGCTTCGATCGTCTTCAGATACTAAATACTCTGTTTTATTCCCAGCGGTCACCCATCCAGGCACTGACCAGGCACAATGTTGCTTAACTTTTATGATCCTACAAAAACCACATAGATATATTTGTCGTATTGAAACGAAACTTGATGTACTTATTTATTACGTAAATGTTTACACTTGTACCGAATTTCAACTCAATTTCATTATTGACTGATTTTTTACAATCTTTTAAAAAACGTACACAAGTCATTTCATAAAATAAACTAAGATAATAGTAAGATGAACTAAGCAGATGTTAGTGACGTCATAATTTTTTTCCCAAATACAGCGGTAGACTGATTTTTATACAAAGTTTCAACTCAAGCATTAACACACTTGGCTCTACGATGATAACAAGACACACACATACACATTCAACACATACACACAGACAACTTTGTGAAAACCACTCAGGAGGCCTTAAAACACCTAAAACGGATAATTCCGGTGACGTCCTGGTTTTGGATTTTTTTGCACACACAATACTTTTCCTATATACCTACGGTATAAATGAGGAAAAGTAAAAATTGTATTAAAAATAAATGGTGAAATTGAAAAATAAAAGTGATAATTGATAAATGTACATTCGCCAGTATTTATTTTTGGCCCAACAATAACAGTCTGCAACCCAAGGTATGAGAATAGCTGGATTTTACAAATATACTTTTTTGTAGGGTAATACCATCATAAAACTTTTAACTCTTTAAGGTATTTATAGAGTTACTATATTTTCCTTTGTCCCAACTCTTTTAATTCACATTGTAAATTGAATTCTGACGATGTTGTGTTTTATCAGTCGACATATATAGATTTTATTTGCTACCTAATCATGATGTCAGTTTGTTAATGGTTTGATTGTTTTTTAAAAGATTTTTTCTAATAACGTGTGTTTAAATACGAGTATGATCACCATAATTATACGTGAGCGTTTCTAGCTTGTTATTAAATGTAAACAAGGCTGTTTGAGTTCTAATACTCGCACCGCTTCAATGGCTTATGATGTTTACAATAGGGATCGAATTCGTATCGACCCAATTTGTAAATAATTTAAACCTAATTATTCAAAAATTTTGTTTTAATTATCGTACCCTTTTTCTATCTTAATTGATGTAAAACGGTGATGATTATTTTTTGTTAATTTAAACTAATAATCGAACCACTTCGTTTAGTGTTGTTAAATTAAGTGGTGCGTTTCTTTTGGTTTTAAGGATGAAAAAAATGTAGGTTGGTTTTACTTTCTAATTTAATATGAAATTTGGTTGCATCCTACTCTCTGGTACTGAACCTCATTTCTTCTTTTTCTCCTTGCAAAGGTGAAGCTTTGCAATATATTGTGGCGCGGCTGTGCCATCGTCAAGTTTCGGAGTCATTCAAGGTCGTTCAAATAAATTATAAATAATATTGTATACTTACTTACTTACTTGTATTACTTACTTATAACTACATAAAACTATGTTCTTTTTCGAGATTATAACTGTTCGGCTTAGAATAATACTATATATAGAAGGAGCACAGCCCCGTAAACACAATGTAATTCCACTGATAACACGAAAGCCGGTTGACTGGTGGACTTAAGTAGGGGTACCACCCTAATAACAAAACATTTTTTTAAATATGTGTCATAAATATCTATTAATGAAGAAAGATCGCAAAGAACTAATATAATAACTTAAAACACCTGCTGAGTTTTTAATAAAACCGGTCTTAGATGGCAAAAGGGTGGCGGAATACAAGAATCTACATTTAGTTGACGAGGACTACTTTTAATATAATTTTAATTAATAACATTAAAATACAATTTAAAATATTGCAATGAACCGATATTTATATTAGTATTTTATGAATAATCAATCATTAATTGATAACAGAACCTAATAATTCAGCAACCGGAAGTATTGCCAACTTTTTTTAGGATATTGTATATTGTTAGGATGGCAGCATTACTTAAGACCACCAGTGAACCGCCTTTCGTGTTATCAGTAGTGCTCCTTCTATATATAGTTTTATTTTAAGATTGGATATAAATAATATGTCACCATTTGTTTATACTTGAAATGGCATTAAACAAGGTGTCTAAGGCAGAGGTGCTTAAAATAATACTATATATAGAAGAAGGACTACTGATAACACGAAAGATGGTTCACTGGTGGTCTTAAATAATGCTGCCACCCTAACAATATACAATTTTCTTATGAAAAAGTTGGCAATACTTCCGTTTGCTGAATTATTATGTTCTATTGTTAATTAATGATTAATTATTCATAAAATACTTATATATATATTGGTGCATTTCAATATTTTAAGCATTTTAAATTGTAGTTTAACAGTTTTAATTAAAATTATATATTAAAAGTAGTCCTCGTCAACTAAATGTAGATTATTGTATTCCGCTATCCTTTTGCCATTTAAGACCGGTTTTATTTAATACTCAGCAAGTGTTTTAAGTTATTATATTTAATATAAGTTATAATTAATATATTTGTTCTTTAGGATCTTTCTTCATTAATAGATATTTATGAAACATATTTAAAATAATGTTTTGTTGTTAGGATGTTACCCCTACTTATGACCACCAGTCAAACGGCTTTCGTGTTATCAGTAGAATTACATTGTGTTTGCGGTCATATGCTCCTTTTATATTGGTATTATTCTAAACAGAGGTGTAAGGTAGCTAAATATGAGGCGGTGAGGTAAATAGGTAGAAACCAGTTTCCGTTTTCAGTTTCAACTAAACAGTTTAATGATTAAACTGTTTAGTTAAATCATTTAAAATTATTATTAAATTGCAGTAGAGGCCTGAATACAGGGTGTTTAAAATACCATGAGGCCTTCTAAGTGGTTGCTGCTTTTGTCGTGCTTATTTGTTAACTGGTGTCGTGCTCATACAAATATTGCGGGTAGTCATGCTAATCTGAGCACATCACACGGAAAAACTATTTTAAGAGATGAAAAAACAATGAAAACTTTCCTTTCTTTTACCTGCGTAAACTGCAAAGCACCAAAATTTATTGAATTTCAGATCGTTTAAGTTTAGCTAGGGGAAGCGAGTTGTCGAACCCAACACCAGATTGTAAGATGAAGATTTAGGTCTTCCGGTGGTGACCGCGTCAATGTAGATGAAGAATCCGACGTTTCGCTTCCACTGTGGGAGGCATCTTCAGGGATGTAGGACATCATGGATAGAAACACAATGCTCAATGGATGCTCATCATGGATACAAAACTGAACTGGTTGTTCAGTTTTGTAGTTTTTTGTTAGTAGTTTTGTTTTGTTGTTCAGTTTCAGTTCAGTTTTGTAGAGCATTGTCTTTCTATCCATGATGTTCTACATCCCTGAAGATGCCTCCCACAGTGGAAGCAAAACGTCGGATTCTTTATCTACATTGACGCGGTCACCACCGGAAGACCTAAATCTTCATGACAATAACCGCGGAAGCCTACGCAGTTCAGATTGTAAGATGTTAAAACGAGTTGTCGAAACAACGCATCACTAGATTGTAAGAAATTGAAGATAGTAAGTGTAGAATCAACTTACGACTCTGTCTACCTTATATGGTATTTTATCTTATCCCACCTCGAACTCATTCATTACTAAGTAAAATGCTGAAAAAATTACACCACCAGTCTTAGGTGACTCCTAGAACTAACCACTTGTGTAGAGTCAATGAATTAACTTGCTCAATTAAATTTCATTTGATTTCATTAATTTCATATTAATGAAATTAATATGTTATCCATTAATACTAACATTTAGACTAAAGTCAGCTAGATTTTATTCTCTCTGCCAATATTTAGTATATTTGAGTTCAGAACAATACGAAGTAGGACACAAAATGATGTGTGGTAGCGTTGAATACAAAATTCAATCTAAGTAGCTGTCGGAGACGAGTGCGAAGGTCATATGGTCATTGGTCGGAGGTTTTGCTTTGATCTGTACAACAAAAGTGTTATCTTGATTTAAACACAATTAAATGTGTAGGACATTTACTTTCATTTGATTTCAAATTAATCTGATTTCAGTTAACTAAAGTTGCGTGTTGGGGTCATCAATGAGTTGACTTTCTTATCTTGTTTTTAAGAGAAAATAATGTGACAGTCAGACACTATGTTATTGTTTAGGCAGTGTAGGCAGATATTTTTATTTTCTAACCACAGTGTAGGATATTTTTGTTTTCTTACCACATGTAGACAGATATTTTATTTTTTAACCACAGTGCAGGCAGATATTTTATTTCTAACCACAGTGTAGGTAATTATTTTCTAACCACAGTGTAGGTAGATATTTTTATTTTCTAACCACAGTGTAGGCAGATATTTTTGTTTTCTTACCACATGTAGACAGATATTTTTATTTTTTAACCACAGTGCAGGCAGATATTTTTATTTTCACCACAGAGTGTAGGTAGATATTTTTATTTTCTAACCACAGTGTAGGTAGATATTTTTATTTTCTAACCACAGTGTAGGCAGACATTTTATTTTCTAACCACAGTGTAGGCAGATATTTTTATTTTCTAACCACAGTGTAGGCAGATATTTCTATTTTCTAACCACAGTGTAGGCAGATATTTTATTTTCTAACTACAGTGTAGGCAGATATTTTTATTTTCTAACCACATAAGCAATTATTTTGCTAACGTCTAAATAATTTTTTTATTATATCTCAATTTAGGGTATTGTTTATATTCTATTAGTACAAAAGTCTCTTCATTTTAGAATATTTAAGTAAATAAAGGAATGAAAACATCGTAAAATACCTACTAATAAATATGACGATATCCATATTTAATCTCACGAATAGCCAGGAGCAAGCAATGTTGCCAACTCACTTCAGCTACTAACCAGTGTTGCCACTCCATTACAAACCAATTTGAATATTTATTAAATTATTTCATCATTTTTCGTTTGAAAAAATATCATATGTTTGTTGTAAACATTAGCATTTTAGCATAAATAGACAGTCAAGTGTTCGCGAAAATTCCGCGGGTAATCCTGTGTTTACATATGTCTATAAATAATTTATTAAATGCTAACTGATGTATTAAGAATTTTTAAAACGTCTGAAACTACATTTAAAATATACTACGTATAATGTTTAGAAAAATTACAAATGTATATAGTTTACGTGATATCAGCTGATAATAGAAACAGTGTTGTCACTATATGCAATTCTATATAATTACATATTTTACATTTTTTATTAACTGTTTTACATAAGTTTCTAATAATTCTTTCCTACACAATTTTTTTTATTCTATTTAATTATTTATTAATAAAAACAGTGTTGTTCATATTTTAAAGAGCCGCGGATCTTTGTTTATCTTTTCTTAAGAAAAGACCACTCCTGTAGAAAAAAAAACAAAGAATTCCTGAGACAATTAATAAATGGTTGCTGCCTACGCTGAAATGTTTTTGAAAGATCGCGGTGATCGCTTTTAAACTTTCTTTAGATTTGAGAATCTTTATTCTGATGTGTCTGGATTTTATACGAATGATTTTATTTAAGGAATATGTTAGTAAATTTAAGGAATGAGAATTTTTAAAAATACTTTAGGGCACTATACACGGGGAAAATTCCTAGACGTTTCTAAGGAACACGAATTCAGGGTTAATATTTTTTGCTGCGAAAAAGGTTAATATTTTTTGAGACGTTTAATCATATAAAACCGTTTCGAAGTCGATACGACCATTCTAAGGCACCAAAAAGTAAAAAAAAAACACAAAAATTACCGAAAACCAAAAGTACGGTCGAAAAAAAAAAATTCGAGTATGTAAATGCGCTAAAACCTATAAAGATAACTGACTAAGCTTAAAAATAAGTAACTAAGCTTTACAGTGCGTACTTCTAATTTTAGAGGCATTGTTTTGTATAACCATCTGGCTAATTATGCGCATTTTGAAAAATACAGACAAAATGAGTTACGAGCAGTGCTTGACAATTGAGTAACTGCTAAGGTTCTAAAGCAAGAAATGGGTTGTTATCACGGAAACACGCTTTCTAAATGAAATTCGCCCGACAGCGGACCACCGGGCTAGAGTTATTTTGTTGTTGTAAACTTACATTAAGTAATAAAACGATAAAAAATTATCGTCCTACCGGGATTGTTGTTACAAGCACGGAAAAATGCATCCTAAGGAAATACGCCCCACATGCGGACCACCGCGCCAGAATTATTATCTTGCAAGGATGAAGAGAAAAGTGAATAATTTTCTCCTCTAAACCAACCCCTTGCAATTGTAAAGACACTCTTCTTTCAAAGTTTATAGTGATTTTAAGATTTAGTTGTAATATAGAATCTCTTTTAAATTTATAGTCATATATATTTATACTTTATAGTGTTATTTACTCGCTAAACATATATTTATTTTATTGCTTTATTTTCTGTTTGATGTAGCTGGTTTGTTGTTGAGAACTGCGTGTTTGGTATCTTTTGTGTATCGTCTGTAAAACCTGAGATAAGTGATAGTTTTATGTTTAGAGTCAATTTCTTAGTTTTATGGAGTTTTATTGTATTTCTAGTTTTTGTGTTTGTTATAGGTTTATTATACTGTATTAGTTACACTGATATTATGTTTAACGATGAAGAAGTTCAGTGACTAGAGGATTATTAGTGCATATTCTCATATATAGTTTTTAGCGAATTTCTTAATGGAAAATCAGCATTTAGGATTGAAGAGGGGAGTAGGAGGCTTTTTTTTTAAAGTGGGGATAAAGAGGATATGCATATGTTCATTTATATATATATATATATATATATATATATATATATATATATATATTATATATATATAATATATATATATATTATATATTGAGAGGTTAGGGTCATGGAGAGGGGAAGTGGTGGGAGGTGGATTTTAATTACTGAGCCCAAATGTTAAAAAAATCTCTAAAAATGAAAAACCATTGGATCTCGCAGAAATTTGATATACTTATACTACCACACAACAAAATATCGATGTCAACAAAACTTATCAGCATTTGTGTTGATTCTATTGTTTAACGTATATATTATGTTAAAAAAATCAAGCTTTTGGACCAATACATTCTAGTCCTAATAGTAGGAGCCAGGCCTAAAATAGGTGACTCATTTTGTATTACATCATATAAAAGTTTTCTGAAAATACGATGCGATTTTCTAATATTTTGAGTGAGCGAATTCATATGAACTCCACTCTGGATAGGCAGACTATGCTTTTCCTTCATAATTTAATGTATATTTTCAGAAAAATTGGATTTAAAGTAGTATAAGATGAGGCTCATTTTTTAGGCCTTGCTCTTGGGCTATTCGGTAATATTGATTCAGTTTGCTACGTGAAAAGGTACATTCACAATACGGTGACGCGGTAGCGATGCGTCCGCCCGTTGCGAACGGTGACAGCTCAAATTCTAACCTATGTAAAGGAATAGGACGTTCTTAAACAACTTGGGTTAGCGTTGCGGAAAATGGAAATTTCCGCAAACCTACTAAACCCGCACAAATGATCTAGTGATTAGCATTTGATTGATTACAAAACACCTTAAAGGCCTGACGCGGAAGAAACCTTTCCGTTCTCAAAGTTTTGCAATTTTTCTTACCCCCTCTTCCGATTTCAAGAAGAATACTTCTGTTTTGTTTAGGTATTGATTCTTAAAGTCTTCTTAATTTGATTTTAATAACAGAGTTATGTTTTTTATCTAAAAATGAATATTATCATGTTATATTAATATTATAACAAAAGAAATTATCTTGTTATTATTACACAATGTTGTTATTTTATTACTTTTGTTTGTGCTGTGTCTTTTTAAAGTGTTTAGTTTTTAACAGGTCTAAGTTGTTTTTTTATATTTTTTTATTCTTAAATCAAATTTATTTCTTAATATTCTTGGTCTTCGACAATTTGAATGGTATAGTTTAATTATCTTGATCAGTTTATTTTATCTTCTGAAATGTTATGCATTATTTCTATGCTCTTGGTTCTACTGCCTAAATAGTATTTAAGAAGGAGATCCTGGATTTTAAATGTTTTTTGAAAAACAAGACTATTTATTACATTTTATAACAAGTACATTACAATCAAATAAACTAAGCAAGATAATACTTCGCCGTTTTGATCTGGTTGGTCAGTTAAAAAATATTAAAACTTAGACCATATAAAATTGTAAATATGAAAAAAATAATTTAAACGAGAAGAAAAATATTGTTTATATATTGTGAAAGTTCCAATTATAATGATTAAATAAATTAAATATTTGATTAAATGAAATCTAAAAAGACACAGCTCGTCCCAGAGATAATAAAACCTACGGGTTCGTCCAAAACAACCTTTTCTTCTTTGTCTTTTTTCTCTTTATTAAGAAAAATATATTTATGTTTCCAAAATTCGGAACAAGAGTGCGCTGCGTTAGCGGCTTTTGTAGCCGTAGCATTGTTATTGTAGAACCACCATTTTCCGCATCGCAATGACCGCTAAGGACGGACGCAGTATTCTGAATGCACCTAAAGACTAGTATTGCGACAGCATAATGTAGGTTAAAAACAATGTGGATTCGAATTCTTTTAAAAAGTTTCTTTAAAAATATTTCGGAATAAAAAAAATCTACAGAATGAGATCTCTGTGAGACGGACATCTTCTTGCGAAGAAAATTAGTTTACGAATTACATCTTTAAGTTTTTTCTTAAAAACAAAACTTTATCTCTTGGTGGTATCCTCCAAACTTAGAGTATATGCCAAAGCTTTTATATCTTGGTGGTATCTCCAAACTTAGAGTATATGCCAAAGCTTTATATCTTAGAGGTATCCTCCAACTTAGAGTACATATATGCCAAAGCTTTATATCTTGGTGGCATCCTCCAAACTTAGAGTATATGCCAAAGCTTTATATCTTGGTGGTATCCTCCAAAGTTAGAGTATATGCCAAAGCTTTATATCTTAGTGGTATCCTCCAACTTAGAGTATATGCCAAAGATTTATATCTTGGTGGCATCCTCCAAACTTAGAGTATATGCCAAAGCTTTATATCTTGGTGGTATCCTCCAAACTTAAAGTATATGCCAAAGCTTTATATCTTAGTGGTATCCTCCAAACTTAAAGTATATGCCAAAGCTTTATATCTTGGTGGCGTCCTCCAAACTTAGAGTATATGCCAAAGCTTTATATCTTGGTGGTATCCTCCAAACTTAGAGTATATGCCAAAGCTTTATATCTTGGTGGTATCCTCCAAACAAGTATATGCCAATATCCTCCAAACTTAGAGTATATGCAAAGCTTTATATCTGGTGGTATCCTCCAAACTTAGAGTATATGCCAAAGCTTTATATCTTGGTGGTATCCTCTAAACTTAGAGTATATGCCAAAGCTTTATATCTTAGTGGTATCCTCCAACTTAGAGTATATGCCAAAGATTTATATCTTGGTGGCATCCTCCAAACTTAGAGTATATGCCAAAGCTTTATATGCAAAGCTTTATATCTTATATCTTTAATGTTGAAGCGGTTTTATTCTTCGTCCTCGTGGAAGATTTATTTGCATGTCATATTAATTCTATCAATCAGATAAGTATAATGTCTTCTTCTCTAGTCTAGAACAATGTTAAGATCTTAACTATTAGCGACTCGTTTGTCTGCATTAATAAATCTTTGCTTCGTTTTTCAGTATAATATCGATTTTGATGATTAACAATGCAATGATTACTAGATGTATGGTATAATTTAGATATGAAATTTTAAAATACTCGTATTTTAATCTACAGGTAACTAATAGTGAGCAGCGACGTATAAAAGAGACCTTGAAGTTATCTAATGCTTTTTTTCTCTCGGAAGTCTCACTCATCCTTGAGTTACCCCCTTAGGACCCTGACTCAAACTTAAGTAACCCTCCTGAAAATTCTCTTGTAAATCTTACTCAAATTTAATCCTCTTGTTAATCATACTCAAATTTGAGTAATCCTCTTGTTAATCATACTCAAATTTGAGTAATACTCTTGTTAATCTCACTCAAATTTGAGTAATCCTCTTGTTAATCTCACTCAAATTTGAGTAACCCTCTTTGTAATTTCAAGTAATCGTGAACACAATTTCTTATTCTTTAGTTACGTGAACCCGATTTCTTATTCTTTAGTTACGTGAACCCGATTTCTTATTCTTTAGTTACGTGAACACGATTTCTTATTCTTTAGTTACGTGAACCCGATTTCTTATTCTTTAGTTACGTGAACACGATTTCTTATTCTTTAGTTACGTGAACACGATTCTTATTACGTGAACACGATTTCTTATTCTTTATTTACGTGAACACGATTTCTTATTCTTTAGTTACGTGAACCCGATTTCTTATTCTTTAGTTACGTGAACACGATTTCTTATTCTTTAGTTACGTGAACACGATTTCTTATTCTTTAGTTACGTGTTACGTGAACACGATTTCTTACACGTGATTTCTTATTCTTTAGTTACGTGAACACGATTTCTTTGACGACGTACCTGATAGCTTGCATCTGCACAGCTTCCTTCTTGCCTTGTGAGACCAGAAAGTAATATGCCTACTATAATAGCTTCTCGTGGTTAAGAAATAAATAATCATATTTTACAAATTATCCAGTCTTTCTTTTCTCTCCTGGTAATCATTAATCAAAGTCCCTAATAGTCAGTCATGTAGTGTTGTTAAGTTGTCATACCTGAGCAGTTGGCCAGACTGTTTCTGTGAGACGTGGGTGACACACGCCTACCAACTTAATGCATTTATTTTCATTTTAACTGATTAAACTTGCTATTTTTAATATTGTTATTCTAGTTAATAATCTTTTTTAATGATCTATTTGTTCAACTTAAAAGTAATCAATTTAAATTCATCTTAATCATAAGAAATTTATATTAGGGTACTTACTCTATTCTTTTGATATATTTAGTTGGATGTGATTATATTGCAAAACCACAAGATAGGACCACAGACATCGTCGAGGGATAGCCATGTTTTCCTCGGTGTCTTTGAATTTACCTGGAGTTTGGAAAATTCTTATATTTTTTTTCCAAGGGGTCAAGTATGAGGTTTTTTCAGACAGACAATTACTACGTACACACAGCGTATTTAACAGGCGATCGTATTGAATACGTATGCAATACGGTCAACTAACTTCACGGTTCTTACAGCGTCTTTGTTTAGTCGATCGAGTGAGATTACTGATCCTGCCAAAACATCGCGTCTTTTATAGTGAGAGTTCACTTTTGGTTATAAGGAATTTTAAAACAAAAAATATATTTAATTAAATTGTGATTTATTTGCATAATAATAAAGTTACACTAAAAAATATTCCACAAGTTATTTGATCAAAAACGGTAATATTGAAGTGAAATAGTGTAAAATAATAGTTCGACGAAAAGGTTGTCCGTTAAATACGATCGTCTCTAAAGGTACATACAGCGTGTCGGGTGATCTCCCTAGTTCTAGCGTATGTGATCGGAGCGTATAGCCGAATCATCGGCTATTTTTTTTGCCAAAATTTTTCTTGCGGGAAAAATGTTACCAAAAAAGAGAGAGAATATTTACGCACGAAGACAGCGATCTGTCAACAGTGTTACTCAGGGTCTGCCTCATACGATCTCCGCGAAACCCCTTAAACCTAGCCTGGAACCGTTATTCACATTATTTCAGGCTAAGTCTTATCTTGAGCCTTCCGGCTCCCTCCCATCTTAACGAATCCTCGGCTATAGCCGAATAAAAACTGTTAAACCTAATTAATTTATAAATTATGTCTATGTTTGTTAATTTTGTATATTCAGTTTTAATTAAGGCTTATTTATTTCTTGAGTTTGAATTTGATAAATTGACTCTAAAATTTTATGAAATCCTCTGGAGTCACTAATTGCAGCGCCTTAATTTGTTTTAGGATTTCTTAGTGTTACTAACTTATGTTTTATGTTTGCAGGTGAGTTATACTCAGCTGATATTAGGCATGAGCTGTTTTAGTGAGTATGTAGTAAATTATGTGTCTTGTTGCTTCAAAGTGTCTTACTAGCCGAGTGTTGGTGAAAAAAGCTTACTGTCTTCCGCTGAGACTTAGTATGACACACGACTAAAATCAGTTGACAGCGTGGGAAAATAGTGTTGAGGAACAAATAAGGTTGGCCTGATTTGAAATTAAGGGCGTGACCTAATATCCAGGAACAACCACATTGGCCAACCACATTGGCTCCCTCGCATTATTGTCCCGCGTTGTCAACTGAGATTAGAGTATGGCTAGCTTAAACCAATTTATTCTGTTAATACAGTTTTTAACCAAAAGCGCACCTTAATGGACTTTGTGTTACAAAGCCTGCAGGCTAATAATTTTCGTGTTTGTTAAATTCTTTCAAACGAGCCAAGCGTTGGTTATCTGGCTTCAGTGTCAAGAAACTCTAGCGCTAATGTACTCAAGACGCATTGCAGAGTCAACACCTTGTTATCTCAACGTTTGTTTGTTGTTTTATATCTGTTAATCTTATGTTAGTTTATAAAATCTAGTCAAGTATTTAGTAAGTATAACTAGTATAAAAGTAGATAAGTATAACTAAAGTTATACATTAGTTAATTCATAACTAAATTAATTAGTTATATTTAGTCTAAGTTAGTTATTGATCTCAGTTTAGGAAAATTGGTTAATAAGTAAGGAAGTAGTGTTATACATTTCCTCCAATTTTCTAAATAGAAAAGCTGTACTAGTTTTCCGAAATTGGCAGTCCTGACAGATAATAAGGTCGGTTACATCCCTTTCAATTCGATTCCAAAACAAACCCGTAACTATACGGAGGTTTCACAAAAATTAAATTCATTAAATTACATTACATTATAACTATAAGAGATTTTATGGATTTAGTACTAACAAAAGACAGTTAAAACGGTACTCTTTATGGAAGTCCAAAGAGGTAAAATAAAGTCCAAGGTACCTGGAACCCAATCTGTTATCTATGATCTGTTAGTAGAAGTACCCCTATAGAAGAAAACAACTGCTGACAATTACCACTGGTCTAACATTTCTAATTTCTGATGTGTCATCATCAAAGTGATTACTTAAGGCGAGTAAGCTACATTTCCATCTTACATTAGCTAGTAAAACCTCCATATAGTTACGAGTTTCTTTTAGAATCGAAATGAAAGGGAGGTAACCGACCTTATTATCTGTCAGAACTGGCTATTTCGGAGAGTCCTTTTTATTAAGAAGAGTACAGCCTTTTATTAAGAAAATTGAAGGAAATGCATTGTCAGCCCAGGTATAGGGTGTTTCAGGGTTTCTTTCAGAGGTTCTTCGCCGGGGAGGTATCTCAGAAGGGGGGTATACACAATTGTAAAAATTTGTTGACCGGTGGATGTACAATTGTAAAAATTTGTTCACCGGGGGGATGCACTATTGTAAAAATTTGTTGACCGGGGGATGCACAATTGTAAAAATTTGTTGACCGGAGGGGGGTATGCACAATTTAAAAACTTGTTGACCGGGGGGGTTGTCTTGAAAATAGTAAATTAACAATGTGCAAAGTTGTTTTTAAAAATATTTAAAAGTACACATAAGTAACTCATGATAACTTCCAAGAATAAAATGGAAGTACTATTCATGGGTATATACATTTATATACCTGTATATACAGGTATTTACATTTATATACCTGTATGTACAGGTATATACATTTATGTACCTGTATATACAGGTATATACATTTATATACCTGTATATACAGGGTGAAATATTTCAGATGCGTCAGCAATAAATCCTTCATGAATAAAGAAATAACATGGTTTAAGATTTTTGAAAATGATTTTCCATTTTGAATGCTTTTCCCAGTAACCCCTAGTAAACTGACTCTTGTGAGTTCAAATTTCTTATTATTATTTTAGTAACTATTACCCAAAAATTGTAATTTTGTTACTAATTTTAGCAAATTTAAAAATTTAATTTATAGAATAACGTAGTATTTATTACCATTTAGAAATCGCACTGAAATTAAAGAAATTTTATTCTGTCATTATATTTGGGTTATTTTTATCATGCTATTGTGTGACGTATATCATAGATTTTTATGCAAACCCACAGGAAAGAAATATTTTTTTACAAAAAACTATAATACATGTCAAATAATAGCGTGATCAAAAAATCTATGATACATGTCAAATAATAGCGTCATAAAAAAATCTATGATACATGTCAAATAATAGCGTCATAAAAAAAATCTATGATACATGCCAAATAATAGCGTGATAAAAAAAATCTATGATACATGTCAAATAATAGCGTGATAAAAAAATCTATGATACATGTCAAATAATAGCGTGATAAAAAAATCTATGATATGCCAAATAATAATAATATGTGATGATAAAAAAATCTATGATACATGTCAAATAATAGTTTGATAAAAAATACCCAAATATAATGATGTTTGTATCAAATTTCTTAAGATTTAATGCGGTTTCTGTGCGCCGCTATAATTTTTCGTTATCCTATAACTTAAATTTTTAGGTACCAAATGTAGTAACAAAATTAACTTATTTAGGTAATAATTACCAGAGCAATAATAAATTATAATTTTGATCACAAAATTGGGGGCTATTTTTTCACACCAGAGAAGGGTTACATTTAATTTGTCCTGCCGGGGGGGGGGTCCTGGTTGCTCCGGAGCGATCACCCCTCCCCCCTGTTAGAAAACCTGATGTGTTTAATTTGCAAGCATTGATGGGAATGCTTTTATTTGATTCGCTTGCCATCAAATATAAGCTGCTTATATTTGATTCGCTTGCCATCAAATATAAGCTGCTTATATTTGATTCGCTTGCTATCGAATATAAGCTGCTTATATTTGATTCGCTTGCCATCAAATATAAGCTGCTTATATTTGATTCGCTTGCTATCGAATATAAGCTGCTTATATTTGATTTGCTTGCCATCAAATATTAGCTGCTTATATTTGATTCGCTTGCTATCGAATATAAGCTGCTTATATTTGATAAACAGCTATCATTATGAATCAATTTACTCTTTGATATACTTTTTTAACAAGTTATTTATTGGTAAAAGTATACAATATTTATTTTGTGTAAACCGGAGCCATATTTAATATACTCATAAATACATGTTGTTGCAATAAAATTGATAAAATATCAATTAAGCGACCATATGGCGTGTGATGTCTCGTATTTTGGCACTTAAAGGAACTTGGTATTGCGTTAAGTCACAGGTCAACCTGACTACTACCAGTAGGTATGATCTCCCGGAGTCTGTCCTCTATATCCTATCTAATTATTTCTTTCGGCAACAAAATAATAATGAATTTGAAATCTAGTCAGTGAATCGTGGATTGTATATACTCGGATACTCGGTCTGTAATTAGTTTTATAAAAGCTATCCGGTGGCATACAACCTGAATCATTCAGCGTTGTTTGAAGGTTTACAAAATAGATTTAATGTTTTATTAAGTTGTGACTTAAGTAAGATTAAGCCGTAGCTAAGTTAGTTAAGTCACATGGTCACGCAGATTACGCTTTTAAGATCCAACCTTGCACTTTATATATATGGACAATTTTAATGATCATTCCATTGCGACTTAGTGTTAAAAGAGATAATATTTCAATTTGAACTGAACATTATCCTTCCATTTAATTTAAAACCTTGCCATTAAGTTTAAAAAGTTGCTTTTTACATGTAGTCCAGGAGCCTGGCCTAAAATATTTGACTCATTTTGTATTACTTCTTACAAAAGTTTTCTGAAAATATGCCTTAAATTGTGAAGCAGAAGCATCGTCTTTCTACCCAGAGTGGAGCCCAATATGAATGCTCTCGCTCAAAATATTAGAAAATCGCTCACAAATTCCAGTTTTCTCGCAATAAGTGGTTCCCTGTAGGTCGTGTGCAAAGCATGAAGAGAACGTTTTTTAAAGATGATAAAATATGCGATAAAATAATTGTTTTTTCATCAAAATCTTATAACTACAACTAAAGTTCTGGCATTTGTTAAATGGTTAAAAAGTGCACAAAAAGCCAATATTTTTTCACAAAAAATCCCTAATTTTGCATGAGTAACCATTTTTGTGTTGGTTATGAAAGAGCCATAACTTTGTTTCTCGTCATCCGATTTTTATAATTAAACACTCGTTTTGTAGAACATTTTATCAGCTTTAAAAAATGTTTTTTCATGTTTTGCACACGACCTACAGGGAACCACTTATTCCAAGAATGCGGAAATTTGTGTGATAAAACTTTTAGCATGTCCAATCATATGAATGGCTTCACTCTGGATAGGCAGACTATGTTTTTTCTTCATAATTTATGGTATATTTTTAGAACAATTTGGTTCAAAGTAGTACAAAATGAGTCACATTTTTTCAAAACCGGCTTCTGGGCTAATATTGACTCTTAATTTGGTGCGCTGATAGCCATCAAGTTTAAAAATATAAGGAAACTTACGTTACTTTTTCATTTTTTATTGAGCATACTTCTCTGTGGCAGAATTATACCTTTCAGTACTGTTCTATATCTAATCATTATTCTTTTCAATCATTTTAGCGAATTTCCTTTGGAAAAAATTCGCTAATTTTAATATGTCAAACTTATTTCTTATGTCTATTAGTACATTCATCAGCGGTTTTAGGTCTAAATTATAAAGAACCGTTTGAATTGCCTTGAAATTTAAAACACACTTGTCTTGGAAAAAAGTTATATGGTGCCGATGTGTGCTTTTACCTTGGAGGTGAGTGAAAATATTTCACCTTTTAAATAACCCCGGGATTCGATAGTGTTCAATTTTAAGTAAAAAATGTTCTATAGACTTTTCTTGTTAAGCTAATACTTTCCGAGTTATTCACGAATCAAATTGTTACTTTTGTACTTAAAAAATGCATGTTTTTGAGTGGTTTTTTTAATTAAAAAATTAACTTGTACATTTTATGAAAAAAATTATTAGAATTAAAAAGAAGCCTTATGAAATAAAAAATCTAATGTTATCGCAGTAATATATCTCGAGTTACAGCCTGATAAAGGTGAGGATTTATTCGAATCAACTTTAAAGCAAACCTTTTATCATTAAATAACTTCAAAAGCAGTAGTTTTAAAAAAATGCATAAAATGTTTTTGAAAGTGTTCAAAAATACCTTTAAAATGAGCTATGGTAAAAGTGTTTTGGATGAAAAATAATTGAATAACTTAAGTCCTTTTTTAAAAAAAAAAATAGGGATTAAACGCATATCTTTTCCACAAAAATGAAAATTAATCTTTACCGTTGTACAATTATCTTTATTTATGTACTGACAATGGATCCTGAGGTTTTTATCTACTCAAAATGCTTAGATTTAAATAGTTTTTTATACGCGATAAGTGGGACAATTCAATTATTTAAAGCTGTAAAAACGGTTTTTTTTTAAAAAATGCTCTAAAGGGTGGATTTGAAGGGTTAAGTGCAAGCATTATATCAGATACTCATCAAAATTTATGGATCTACTATAGATGGATTATTTAAAGATTGTGTGTATGGAAAAATATTATATAATTTCATCATAAGGGGTAGTTTTTGAGGGTTTAAACTATTAAATAGTTACGAAATTTAACTATAAATATTGAATAGATTTTAATACTCCATATAATGCATCATTAAATTATTTAAAGCTTAAAAAAATGTTTTTTTTAGATTTTTCTCTAAAGGGTGGTTTTTTAAGGGTTGAATACATGCAATATATCACATACTTAGCAAAATTAATGGTATTTACCATATATAGATAATTTAAAGTTTGTATACATGGAAAAAACGTTTTTTTATACAATTTCATCACAAGGGGTGGTTTTAAGGGTTGAAACTGTTAAACAGTAACGAATTATAACTATGTATATTAAATAAATTCTAATACTCTATAAAATGCATCATTAAATGATTTAAAAGCTTCAAAAAATGATTTTGCACTAAAGGGTAGTTTTTAAGGGTTGAAAATACTTTTATATTATAAAATACATTTTAATAAAAAAATTAAATCTTTGTTCGACATATTTAAACGTTAAGATTTAAATAACGCAATAATATGATATTTTCAATTTTTTTTATAAAAGTATAAGTTTTCACCCCTTAAAAATAAAAAGCACACATTTTCATCATATAGCTTTTAAAGAGGGTTGTAAAATGAGCTTACTTGCAAAGTGCGGTTCTTTATAATTTAGAGGTTTTGCGATATTTTACCGCTGATGAAGACTATAGTGAATTTTGCTAAACATGAATAGTTCACGCAATGTATTTCAAGTAATTATATGGCGTCAATCATATTTCCTACACTTAATACATTTATTGAGTTGATTAATCAGGCTCATAGCGGACGTAATTTAATTTGCGGGTTTCAGCATTTTGGATTTTTCAGGGTTTTTCGTCTTTATTTGATTTTTTCTTATTTATTTTTTATTTTTTCTTAACTGTCCGCATCGGTGCTTTTTGGAATTCGTTATGATAGGGAATTGCGATCATATTGATTATTATATGAGGAATTCTCTGTAATAATAGGTTTTATAGGTAGATAAGAACCGCATGTTCCATCATCTAGCTATTGCTTCTTTTGATGCTCTTGCTAAGGGCTCTTAGCTGAGGTTATACGGCCGTATTTGGATTCAGAAAGACAATTTTAATCGATCCTCAATTACTCCTACCCCTCTACTTCCGTCACCCGAGCAATATCATAAGCGTAATTTTCTGACGAAATTTCGATAAAAAATTTATTATATTTATTATTGCTTATTATCTGAATGTCCGTTGTTAGTCCTTAACTCTAGTTGTCGGTGCAGCCGCTTCACGTCGCGTCGTCTGCAATTATTGTATGTCCTATTGCCGTAATAGTCTGAGTATTATATGCAAAGGAATGAGCCGAGGATTTATAACTCGACTATGCGAGGTATCAACCTGCTATACAGACCGGAACGTAACGCTGCCCTATTACACACCGCCGTAGCTCTGAGTCTTTTTATATCTTGGACTGTATTATCCATTAAAAGGCCAATCTTGTAACTGATTTTTTGTGTTCACACGTTGTAAAGGAATCTTTATTAAAAACTAGATTTTAAAAACTTCAAGTACTTGTGGGAAATATAGTGGAATAGAAATGTATTCCACAGCATTAGAAAATTATTATTGTGTTTGTTTATTACATTCTATGATTTTGTCGAGTTCTCCTGATATTTGTTGTATTGTGTCGAATTTAGAAGATTGCCTTGTTAGTTCTGTGCCTCTTTCTTTTGAGTAATTTAAAAGATATATGTCACAGCAACGTCTAAACGTTATGAGGTGAATGTGAGTGTTTGAGGGCAATACACTGCTTAATGTGGTGTAACCACGGCTCTCGTCGTTTTGAGGTGACTTATAGCGAGAGGATCGTTGGTTCTGAGGTTTTAGATTGGTTACCGTATGAAGCCCCTTTTAGAAATTATTAGTTAATACTGATAACTGTTAAGGTATGTTTGTCAAGCTAACTCAATCCTGGGTTTAAGCTGACTTAATTCTGGCTCAATGGGTATATGAGCTGACTCATTACCCATTATCATTATAATGAGTAATGACCCATTATACTGAAATAGTCAATCGGAAACCATCATTTTATATTATGCGAATGTAGTTATTAAGCAGTTTATTACAATGGTTTTATCTTGATTGCAGCAGCGAAACCTCGGTTTTGGACTGTTTATCAAGACGCAAGACTTTCTAACCTCTAACCACCTTTTGTATGAAAGGTGGGAAAAGTGAAATTATTACTTCATCTCCAGGTTAAGGAAACCGTCTAGTTTATTTTCAGCTGCAGTCCCTCATATTGTTACTTGTGTTGGAAAACTCGAAATGAAATGATCTGTACAATCTGTTTCATAACGAGACACAGTTCTTTTGGCACGTTCTCCATAATTACAGCTGTTATTATTACTCTTACCAATTTAATACCTACTTTAAGATAAATCGATGTCACCACTCGCTGAATCTAATGAACCCTTTCTGATTCTTTTTACTGGTTATTGTAAATCATATTTTGTCAAAACCTTTTTAAAGTGTCCTGGAGTTGGTTTAGTCTTACTTGGTTTAAAGTCAGTTTTCAGCTGTCGAGTCATAGTTTCATCATTTCTTTCTGAGTTCATTAAGACTGAGGATGATCAGCACGAGAATCCATGCTGACTTACCATGACAGCATTTTAATTCTTGCTACTTTACAGAGATAAGCTGCCAAATAGTTCTCTAAGAAGCAAGCAGATATTGGTTTATTAAATTTAACCTTAAATTTTTCTATTCTTAACCCTTTTTAAGAGGATACGAGCAAATTGTTTTATTTGTTGAAGACAAATTCTGTGATCCCTTTCAATATTAAGATTCAGTCCTCTGTTGAGAATAATAGAGGTGGTCCCGTTAAAACTATCGTAGTTACGACATGTCGATTCAATTTTCAAATTTATATATTATTTCATTCGAAAAAATTATTAACAAGTTGTAACTACTGCTCACTTCAAAGAAAATTAGCCCGGCTTGCGAACCTCCGCGCAATTTTTTTTTAATTTATTTATTTGACAAAAGGTTTACCAGTTCTGTTGCAAAGTATTAAAAAAATCTGGTTGCTATAACAACTAATAGTATTAACTGAAAGGGGTAAAGCTTGCTTCTCGGTATGTTTCTCTTAAAAGCCCTTCCAGGTGTAATAAAATTATATTAACTTTTGAAAGTCCCCCTGTTCGTGCTATTGGGACTTATTGGCTTTTATTACTTATATCTGTCAGGGCTTGATTTTGCATCCAATCATGCAAAGGTTTTTATTACTACTTCCCTCTTGTTTATTACTTGCCAAAACTTGGTATCGGTCAATATTAATATTTTGTATTGTAAAATATAAACGTATTTTTGCGATCTTTCGTTGAAGGGCCTTTATACTGAAGTTTTGTAATTTTGATCTCTTATCTCTTCAAAAAAAGGCTTAAGGGAGAAGCATTGAATTAGTTGAGGACGTAGTAGCAACTTTTTTCATGAAATGTCAATCTTTCAGCACCTACTGATACTAAACATCGTATGTATGGAGTCTGTATGTGTTAGGTATAGATGTGCACATTTCTTGTTTTAACACAAAAAATCTAAAAATTACAAAAACTAAAATTGACTGAATAATAATGCCTCATCTACATCTTTAGCTAGCACCTTTCACGAGATATAAATATAGTCCAAGAGCCAGGCCTAAAAAATGTGACTCATTTTGTACTACTTGAAACCAAAATTTTCTGAAAATATACCTTAAATATGAAGGAAAAGCATAGTCTGCCTATCCATAGTGGAGCCTTTCATATGAATGCGCTCGCTCTAAAAATTAGAAAATCGCATATTTCCCACTTGTTTCAAGAAAACTGAAATAAGTGCGATTTTATAAAATTTTGAGCATGCGCAATCATATAAAAGGCTCCAATCTGGATAAGCAGACTATGTTTTTTCTTCTTAATTTAAGGTATATTGTCGAAACATTAAGTTAGAAGTAGTACAAAATGAGTCACAGTTTTTCTAGTCCGGCTCGTGGACTAAACACGTCCGGACGTGTTTTATTGTAAACACGTAAGCCTTAAGACCAATATTATTTGCTCTTATAATTTTTACGCCTATTGGCTGCTTGTTGTTTGGTTTTGAAGAAATTTAAGAGTCTTTCAAAGGTTTGTTGGGTGAGCGAGTGATGGAGGATGGTTGGCCATCAATATCGTAAGCCTTAGAGCAACGTCTATAGCACTGGGGTTCGAATCTCAACTTGTAGCGCCACCGTCGCTGATAAGAAATTGATAACGAAAGGGTGATCGTTGTTAAAGTCCGTATGGGGGTTTTTCTTATTTGTGAAGATTATTTCTTTATATTTTTTTCAAATTACTTTAATTTATTTATTTTTAGGACGGACGAACTCAGTAGAATCACTATTTCATTGAAAAATAGGGTTTTAATGGGTTGTCACGAGTATTTTAATTGAGTGATAAGAAGGTGAAAATCACAATATAGTGTTTTATTGTATTTATTCTTAATTATTGTTACTTTTAATTAATTTTAGTTTTCACCAACACACAAAACTACCTTTAATTGAATTAAATTGTTTAAATTAGTTGTAACAGGTATTTAAATTAACTGATAACAAGCTGATTTTCACCGTAATTTGTGTTTTAATTTATTAATCAATTTTATTTACTCACTAAAATAATTAATAACTCAATAAATTCACTTTTTTGTAAAATTTTAGTTTAAATTATACGTTTAGGTTTCATCATTTCTGGGTTAAATCACACAAATCCAAGTCTGTAGTGATAAGAGCCTGATTCTATATTTTAAATCCTGGATTATTCGAAGTATTTATCTATGAAATATTGCCAATTTTTTAGCACCGATAGTCGTTCTATTAATTTTTACCTCATTTATCACAAATTAACTAACAATAAAGGAATAAAAGAAGGGTTTTTATTAGCTCCCATGCTAATCCTATGGTAAAATAATTTTTGATCATCCTTTCGTTTTCCTGCCGTTGGTATTGCCAACCTTACAACTATCTCTTTGAATCGTGAATTAACTTCATTGCTAATGTTTTGGCACTACTGTTTCCTAACAACATGAAAGCGGAGCATAAAAAGCCCCTCTTTCCCCTCGAGTAACATTGTATAAGGTGTTCAAGTTATCGCATTCATATTTGATGTCAGGTAAAGTTTATTAGTGAGGATGTCATTGTCATCGATTCTTTAGAATTGAAAAGAAAATACAAAACCTGAGTTGAAGGTAAGCAAGGTCGAGGCTGTTACGCTCCGGTGACCTACTGACGCACCATATGCTTCTCTAATCGAGTTCTCATTACTAGTTCGGCTTTAGATAAAATGTCTTTAAGAGCAGCAGTAAATGCTGCAACACTGATGCCTTGTATAAAAGATAAGTCTGCTTGAACTGCCAAATGAAAAGAAAAATAAGTATCTAAAATAAGCCTTAGAGAAAACATTTAAATGAAAGAATATAAGTTTTTTACAAATATTTTTGTAATTTATGAAATTGTTTGGATGACAGATATAGAAGGAGTTAATTTGTGAATTGTTCTAGTGACATGTATATATATTATATATATATATATATATATATATATATATTATATATATATATATATATATATATATATATATATATATATATATATATATATATATATATATATATAATATATATATATATATATATATATATATATATATATATATATATATATATATATATATATATATATATATATATATATATATATATATATATATATATATATATATATATATATATATATATATTTATATATATTGTAGCGGAACCGATTGTTGCTTCTACGTGGGCGCACATGTCTAATCTATTTTCTCATTACTTGTTGTTTATAGGATTTTGTGGATAGATATCGTGCGACCACCGTGAGGTACAGATATAGTATCGGCCTACGGAATTCGTCTCATTTAAGTAATTAATTATTAGTTTAAAGTGTTTTATATATTAATAATTTATACACAGTGCGAAAGAGAAATTTATCATTTGTATTCCTTACGGTAATATATATATTTTGTTTTCAAATACAGACTTTGTTTATATTGAAGGTGTCTTATGACTCGCCGTTTAACCCATTTATTTTAACAGATAATTATTACATAATTTTACGTTACATTGGCACCCAACGGGCTGGCGAGTGAAAAGTGTAAATAAGCAAGTTACTTAAGTTTTATTTATTATTAGTTTTATTATAACTTGGACGTTTTATAATTTGTTGGAGTAAGTTTAGTTTTTTTTACAGAGAGAATTTTAAAGTTAATTTTTATTTGGATTTAAAAGTGTAGCTTACTATTGTGAAATATATTCCCAAATACTCTGGTAAGGCGTTATCATTTTAGCAAAGTAAGGTTTAATATGGAGTCATTGCCTATAGATTCAAATCAAGATCATAGTTCACTATTATATTCGCAATTAGATGTTGTTGTTGAAAGTAAGATTAAAGAATATTTTAATCAATATGAGGCTGCTTATAAAACTATTCAAAATTTTCAGCAAGTAACTTTGGAAATTTTTGAAACTTTTTCAAACAAATTTAAAAGTATGTTTACAAGCATTGAGGAAACTTTTTTCAAAGAAAGAACATGATCAGAAAAGTAACACTAGGTCCCAGGAAATTAAAGTAGTTGGTCTAGATGACAAGATTGATAACAAATGCGCGAAAAATCAAATACTAGCAGATATGTGGAGTGTAAAAATGACCACAATTGTTGATAAAATGGAGAAATCAATGAAGAAACTATTAAATTCTATTAATGATGTAAAATCTATTGCAATAGCTAAAAATAAGGTAATGCCTTCTAATCAGTGCTCTTGTTTATTGACTGATTCATTCATACCAAAATTTAATGGCGATAGAGATAGAGCTCCAACTTTATTCTTGAAGAAACTCTCTGATTTTTTTAGGATACATGCTGTTTCCGAATCTGAAAAACTGTGGTTTGTCTCCAAATCGTTGTTTGGTTCTGCGGCTAAATGGTGGCACGTTACAATGTCATCAATAACATCTTATGAAGAATTCGAATCTAAATTCTTGTCTAGATATTGGGACAAACTGAGCCAACGACGCCACTTGCAGAAACTTTTATGCGGAAAGTATGATGTATCTAAAGGACTAAGTAGGGAGGACTATGCGTATAATATTCTTGTTGTATCTAGGGAACTAACTCCAACCATTGACGAGGAATCAATTTTAGAGGATCTGGTGAATCATTATGAGGTTGATATGAAATTTATTTGGGATCAGCAAGGAAAAAGGAATCTAGAGTCATTAATTCATATTTTGCGTATTTTTGATAATAGGAGGGAGCCACAAGAATATGACGATCGTAACCAAATTAAATCTTGTCAAGATAAAAATGTTCACCCGGCATACTCTAATAAAAACATCATAAGTAATACAACTAAGCGGAAAAGAATAAATGAAGACATTGGTTCTGATTATGAATAATAACAGGAATTAATACTACTACTACTACCGAGATCTGAAGGGGCTCATTTGTTGCAATTTTATCAACTATTTCTTTATGATAGCTCATTGTGCCTAACTTAATCTTAACTTAACACAATGAGCTGAAGGGGCTATGTAGCGGAACCGATTGTTGCTTCTACGTGGGCGCACATGTCTAATCTATTTTCTCATTACTTGTTGTTTATAGGATTTTGTGGATAGATATCGTGCGACCACCGTGAGGTACAGATATAGTATCGGCCTACGGAATTCGTCTCATTTAAGTAATTAATTATTAGTTTAAAGTGTTTTATATATTAATAATTTATACACAGTGCGAAAGAGAAATTTATCATTTGTATTCCTTACGGTAATATATATATTTTGTTTTCAAATACAGACTTTGTTTATATTGAAGGTGTCTTATGACTCGCCGTTTAACCCATTTATTTTAACAGATAAATTATTACATAATTTTACGTTACAATATATACATAGAGAGAGAGAGAAAGAGAAAGAAAGAGAAACATAATATTATTTATAAAAAAAATACAATATGTATCAATAAATATAGTTTTTTCTTCATACAAAGCTTATTTCTATTATAGTATTTTTAAGCGTAATTATAGTTTCTAATTCAAGTTACGGGCTAGAGGTACGGGTACCTTACCTTTCGAATCTCCTATAGTCTTTGTTTAAACCAACTCGGTTGCAATAGCGGTCCGACGTCAGGATTTCAATTATCTTTTTTCTATTTATTTTATCTATTAAATTTACAAGTCGTGCTGCTCGAGAACAAAGTCTTGTACCTTAGGATATCAAGTCTTGTACCTCAGGATATCTCGTTATAGAATCCTGTTCCTTTATTTAGCGGCTTTTTTTTTTAGCGAAAGCCTCTAGGCATGCTACCCTCACGCTTTGCCATTTTCCATACAATATTATTATAATTATAATTGTAAGTTTTGCAGTTATTTCCAACATGTTTCTTTGCGGTTATAAATTTATTTTGCAGATTTTTTTAGCTTTCTCATTCTCTTCTTCTTGTTTTACTTTATTTTATAACTTTAATTTTTCTTGAATATCCATTATGAATGGAACATTATGAATATCCTTCATAATGTTTCATTATGATAAATATTATCGGCTTGGATTTATTCTCAAAGTTCATAGCAAACTCTTTTGGTTAATATTTGAAAAATATAAGATTTTTTGGCTCACGTATTAGTATCAACTAAATAAGCAACAGCTATTTAGTTATTAATTTAATTACTTATTTAGTATTGCTAGTAACAACTAAGTAATAAATAATTAACAAATAATGAATAAGCTATTAATAAAAAATCAACTAAATAATTAATAATAAATAAATAACAGCTTAGAAGTAAAAAATTACAAATAATAAATAAGTTGACACAATATAATTGTGTGAGAGACACCTAGGAAATGTAACAAGCAAAATGCAATTACTTCGGCAATAAAATGAAATTCTTCGGAAATAATTGAAGGTCAGAGTGAGTTTAGGCTCTGTCGGCGCCCTGATGAGTTAGACGTAACGAAACAAAGTGGGGCATGAGATTATGTCGAGCCATCAATGATGACGAATGTCGAATGATGGAACAGTTCCCAGATGTAGCATTGCATTTTGCTTGTTACATTTCCTAGGTGTCTCTCGCATAATTAAATTGTGTAACTATTCATGTTTTGCAAAATTCGGTAGTATCAAATGATAAATATATAAGTTATTAATAAAAAACAACTAAGTAATTAATAATAAATTATTAACAACTTAGTAATAAATGTTTAACAAATAATGAATAAGTTATTAATAAAAAAATAACTAAGTAATTAATAATAAATAAGCAACAACTAAATTATAAATGATTAACAAATAATGAATAAGTTATTAAAAAAAATATCAACTGAGTAATTAATAATAAATAAGTAATGAATAAGTAATTTATTAATAAGTTAAAGATAAGTAGCAACTGAGTAAAAATTAACTTAATAAAATTAAATTAATGAACTAAAGTAACGTAATGAAATTATTTTATGAATTAAAGTAATAATTAGCAAATGAGTAATAAGTAATGAATAAGTAATAACTTATTAATAAGTAATAGATATGTTAAAACTAAGTAATAATTTATGATTTAGAATGAGCACCAGTGGAGTTGTCATAATGAAAGGAACGAAGAAAAGAGTCACTCCACAAAACTATTAATTTATTTTAAGCGCTTTCAACCTAACATGAGGCCATCATCAGTGCCTATGCAAAGAAATAGAAACCATAAAAAATTAATCATATTAGTCAAAACTAAAACAATAAATAAAAATAAAAACAAATAAAATACAAATAAATAACCAAGTTAAGACAGCAAAACAATTAAAAAGTAAATATGAATTAAAATAATTAATAAATAATAAATAAGTAACAGCCAAATGGTTCACTTATTTTATCTAAATTTTAAAATCAAGTTGGCTTAAAAAATACAATAATATTTTGGCTTCAAATATTTTCTGAAAATATACATTAAACTGTAAAGAAAAAAACCACAGTCTTTTCATCATCTTTAAAAAACGTTCTTTTCATGCTTTGCACACGACACACAGGAAACCACTTATTAAAAAAAAATTCTGCCGCGGTGGTCTGCATGTCGAGCGAATTTTCTTTGGAATGCGTGTTTCCGTGCTTAACATCAATCCTGGTAGGAACGATAATTTTTTATCATTCTTTGTTACATATTATAACTTTATAACTGCACAATGGCGCGGTGGTATATATAATATATATTATATATATATATATATATATATATATATATAATATATATAATATATATATATTATATATATATATACACACAACACACCACACACACACACACACACACACACACACACACACACACACACACACACACACACACACACACACACACACACACACACACACACACACACACACACACACACACACACAACTCACACACACACACACACACTCTACTCAATGGTTCTGTGAATCCTATATTAGAAAGGTTTATACATATTATGTCGTAGAAAATTACCCTTAGGCTCCCAGACAAATACGTTGTTGTATATCCATCTATCCAAACCTCACAAATTACATAATCCAAAAATATGTAAAATGGTTCTTGGCTGATAATGTCCGATCGGTTCTGATTTGTGAGGTTTTCATCGCCTCTAGGTTTCTTTTGCATTTATTTTACATAATTCTTCTTTCGTCTGTGTTAAGTGGAGTAGATGATTATCTGCCTATAATGTAATATTTCAGGATAATTATAGCTTTATTTTACTTCCTTGGTGCTGATAAATATAAATATACCTTTATATATTATTCTTTAGGTGGTAATATTGTAACATTTATTAAATAAGCTTTATTTTCTAAATACAAATCATTGTAGATATAACTGTCAACAAACTGTTTCTTAAAATACAAACCTATATAGCGGGCCTTCGGCGCGATCAGTAAAACTGACTTGTTACTCTTGGTTGTTATTAGTACGTTTTCTCGTTTATACCGTAGGTATATAGGAAAAGTATTTTGTGTAAAACACCGAAACGGGGATGTCACCGGAATTATCCGTTTCAGGCGTTTTTAAAGTTTCCTGAGTGGTTTTGTGAAAACCACTCAGGACTGTAAACAAAAACACTCTCTGTGTGTATGTGTGTGTGTGTCTGTTATTATTGTTGTTCCCAGTGTATTTATGCTAGAGAGTCAAAAATTGTTACCAAATTTGGAAAATATTTTTTTTATGACGTCATTAACCCACAATAATGACTCGGCAAACATTTCGAAAAATCAAAAATGCAGAAAAATGATGCTATAGGATTGAGATTTGGCACGCATGTAGCCACGTATAAGACTAATATATATGCCAAGTATACTGACTGGTATAGTAGGGTTCCCTAGAGTGGAGTTAGTGGATCTTGCAGACTATTTCTCCACCTTGTACGACTATGGAACCCAAGAGATGTCGCATAGGTAATTGAAAAAGAGGTATCATTTGTCTATGTGCTGTGCCGCTTGGCGAACCTGCGAGGAATACTGATCGGAATAGAAGGGTAACCAGGGTGGATTTCAGTGATCTTACAAACTATTTCTCTAGCCATTTAACCTTACAGATGTCGTATAGATAATCGACAAATAGGTGCCATTTGCGCATTTAGGAAGGTCCGATTAAGCCTTTTTTCATAATTTTTTTTACAAATAAACATCTTTACATATGCCAAGTTATTCCATGCCATTCGCAAGAGTAGAAACTTATAATGGATCATCCATGATAAGTTCCAGACAATATAAACACTTGAAATAAAAGATAGTACAACAAAGAAAAGTACATAAGGTGAACTCGCAAATAAAAAGTTTAATGGACTTCACTATTCACTAGCTCAGCGTAACTTTTCTAATGGGGGAATAAAGAGAAAATGTAACACCTGCCTATGATGTTCAATAAGCATCAAATCAAAGCATGGGATTGGATATATATATATATATATAATATATATATATATATATATATATATATATATATATATATATAATGAGTATTTCAAGTGAAAGTATGTTAGTAGAAGGCATTTTAAGAGAATCTTCTTAAGAAAAATGTCTTTTATGAGACCTGAGTTTGTAAAAGATCGAAGTTAGTTTTGGGACCATATTTTCGCCCGGTTTTGTATCTGGAATGGCTGTTAATGAATTAATTAAATAGAGAGCTGTCAGTCGCACGATGTCTCTGACCTGACACTTCGTCTTCCTCACAAAACTAACTAAAAACTCTATGAAAAGGAAACACCGACATCTTGTCACGTTTTTCTTGACTCCTTACCAAGATATTACAAAGAAAGTTTCGAAAAAAAAACTTTTAAAACGTTGTTTGTAGAAAGTTCATATCTTATAATTATTATTCATAGTAAAAGGAGCCGCGATCTTTTTCAGAAGAGGGATTAACGCTGATCCACGACTTAACCTGGTTTACATCTACTTCCACTGACTTGTATTTACTTTTGCCATCATTTATACCAAGGGTATTGTGTTTGTACGAAAAGTCCGAAACCGGAATTTCCCCTGCATTATCCGTTTCAGGTTTTCTAGGACCTCCTGAGTTATTTTTACCAAGTTGTAATCAATCTTTACGTCTATTTGTGCTTTCCCGGAAAGCAAAATCAGACGCCATTTTTTATGTCGTCATTAACCGGCCGTTATGACTCAACAAAACAAAAATTGTATTATACTGTCATATTAAATATTATTCTTATTATAACAGCTGATTTGTATTGTTAAAACAGCTGATGTTATTTCTCTATTACAATATCCCATTCCTTAATGTTTCCTGCTTTTCTTGTCTTCATCTTTATGTAGTTGTCAGACCGACAGGTGCCTCTACTAAGATGAAAAATAAGAGAAAGAGTATTTGTGTGCCAAGTTTCATTCATTATTATGAGTGAGTGTATGTTTCTTATGAGTGTGTGTGTCTCCCACGAGTCTTTGTTTTGCCCCTCTACTTTACTTTTATTTTATATATAAAGTCTCCCAAGTTTATATAACCACACCTTGTACTTCTAATGATTATTTTCGTTTTACCGTGACGTCATCTAGTTCCTTTTTTAATAGTATTAATCCATTAGTAATGTGACGCATCCGTGCATTTCTGTGTATAAACAACACTAATGTAGTTAAAGCGTTGTAAATATCCTTTACGTTCAGACACCTGTGTGTATGTAAGGTCCATAAACGCACACACACAGACTCTCTCACTAAACCTGCAATCTTTACCACACACACTCATACAAATCCGTGTAGACACGCACACACACTTGTCATGTGAGAAGCATCTACAGCTCCATATCGCCCACAATGTTTTTATCTGCCTTCTCTCTCTTTGTAAATATTTTTATGTTATTTGTTGATTTCGTTGTCCTTTTGGATCCCACTCTTTGTAAGCCATACTTAGTCTATTTCCGATTCTTCGTCTTTTCAAGGTTTATGTATTTGTTTTTATTGATTTTAAACTCAGACCTTTAGCTTTGGAACATCTAACATATTGTTAGAGGCACTTCGCAACTTGTTGAATGAATACCTTGCAATTTGTTCTATGGGGTATCTTGCAACTTGTTGTATGAATACCTTGCAATTTGTTCTATGGGGTATCTTGGAACTTGTATGAATACATTGCAATTTGTTCTATGGGGTATCTTGAAATTTGTTCTATGGGGTATCTTGCAACTTGTTTTATGGATACCTTGCAATTTGTTCTATGGGGTATCTTGCAACTTGTTGTATGAATACCTTGCAATTTGTTCTATGGGGTATCTTGCAACTTGTTGTATGAATATGCAATTTGTTTTATGGGGTATCTTGCAACATGTTGTATAAATACCTTGCAATTTGTTTTATGGGGTATCTTGCAACTTGTTGTATGAATACCTTGCAATTTGTTCTATGGGGTATCTTGCAACTTGTTGTATGAATACCTTGCAATTTGTTCTATGGGGTATCTTGCAACTTGTTTTTATGGATATGCAATTTGTTCCTTGCAATTTGTTTTATGGGGTATCTTGCAACTTGTTGTATGAATACCCTGCAATTTGTTTTATGGGGTATCTTGCAACATGTTGTATAAATACCTTGCAATTTGTTTTATGGGGTATCTTGCAACTTGTTGTATGAATACCCTGCAATTTGTCTATTGGGCGTTTTGCAACTTGTTGTATGAATACTTACTGTACGGGATACCTTGCTGCTTGAGGATGGGGAAGGGTGCCGTGGGTGCTTTGCAATTTTTGTTCAGAGTACCTTGAAACAAAAATAAAATAATTTATACCATACAAAGTAATGTGTTCAAGAATGTTGAATGTGCTGTCAGTGTTGCCAGCAGACTACAAAAATTACACTAAAGTTTCTTTAAAAATAAACTATAATAAAATCTAATACTTACTTACTGGTCTTCTCTTTATTTATTTATTTTTTTTTGGTTTTCCCGTTTTCTTTAATAAAAAGACCTTTCATATTTCTTTTTAGAAAGTTTAATGCAACGATAATATCATAACGTCGAAAACAATAAAATACACCGAAGCACCTCTGATAATGCATTTAGGATATAAATTAGAAAATATAGGATTTACGATTTTAAATCCTTTCTCTTTTAGTTTGCAACACAATCCTGTGTGAAAATAAGTTTTGGAACAACACTTAAGGTTTACACTTAAACTGAACCTTTTGTTTCATCGGAGTCGTGTAAATATTGCATAGAATTTACATTTTATGCAAGTCATAAGCCTTGGCTTTTTAGCACATTTTAAATTTCCTTTCCGTATTACTGATGCTTCACATTCTTTATAATGTTCCCTCGCTACAGCTATTTTTTATTGTATGAATTTATTAAATGAATATATTAAGGGAATTTCCTAAGGAAAAGTGGGCTGGTTTATTAGTTTAGGGATATAGATGGGGGGTTAGATTCTTTTAAATAAGGGGGACTCTCTGATCAAGAATATGTATATATATACATATATACATATATATATATATATATATATATATATATATATATATATATATATATATATATATATATATATATATATATATATATTATGCCATTCGCCCGCAGGCCGGGTAAATGGCTTGCGGACCTCCGCGCCAAATTATCTTGTCGAAAACGATTTATCATTTCAGCTTAGCCTGGAGAGTTAAATACTGTACAACATGCATGTGTTTACCACATTTGTAATGTCACGGTGTTCAATGATTGAGATAAACTTTATGGTATAACGCCAGTATCTTATTTGTAATGTCACGGTGTTCAATGATTGAGATAAACTTTATGGTATAACGCCAGTATCTTATTTGTAATGTCACGGTGTTTAATGATTGATATAAACTTTATGACTATGACGCCAGTATCTTATTTATAATGTCACGGTGTTCAATGATTGAGATAAACTTTATGACTATGACGCCAGTATCTTATTTGTAATGTCACGGTGTTCAATGGTTGAGATAAACTTGATGACTATGACGCCAGTATCTTATTTGTAATGTCACGGTGTTCAATGGTTGAGATAAACTTGATGACTATGACGCCAGTATCTTATTTGTAATTTCACGGTTTTCAATTATTGAGATATTCTTTATGGCTTTGACGCCAGTATCTTATTTGTTTATTCCAGTGATACTAATACTAGTCTTATTGGTACTAATATTATAGTATAACACGAGGTTATAATTAGTTGACACCCTGGTAAATAATGCAAGGGAGCTTATGAGGTTAGTCCTAGATGTTAAGCCACACCCAAAATTTCATATCAGGCCAACAACTTCATCGATTCCTAATCGATTATGACAGTTTACTATGCTATAGTCTTTTTGGTTTATCCAGAATTTGCCGTTTAAAGTTTGTATGTCAATTATTGTTGGTTTTTGTTGTAGGATTCGACCGCAGCTGCCACGAGAAAAAATAGAACAATACCGAGTGTGCACTTGCGTCACTCCCGGTGAGCCCCAGATAACGTTAGGATCAGATAAAGCTTTTACTTATGACTATGTCTTCGATATGGAATCTACTCAAAACGATATATATGCTACTTGTGCTGAGGCCCTCGTCATGGGATCTCTTCAAGGATACAACGCCACTGTTCTCGCCTATGGACAGGTAATGTTTTTAAACTATCTGCAAGTTCATTAATTGGATTTAATGAATAATATGTCTGTTTGCAGTAGAAATAGTATTGTTTGGTGTGAAGCCAAGCCAAATCAGCTAGCAAGAAAGTTATGTATCTTGAAGGACTTCCCCACATAAATAATTACTGCTCTGCTGATCAAGCCGATGTAAGATGACTGAGGCAGATAGCTCGGAAATGTTACAAGACAAACTTGGGCTTAATTAACCCAACAATGTTTAGAATGGGCCTTAGTGTCTATTCTAGAGTCTCGTGATCTTTTTCTGTCATGTTTGGCTTTACAAGTTAATTCTTGCTGAGTCTTGATTTTATATTTTTGAAAAGGATTTTCTATGAAAAGCCTAGTCAAATCAGTATATGAATTTTCATATTTATCGAAGCTAGTGGTTGGCTTAGACCAATTCATCGCTAAATATGCTAAAACTTAAGCTATATAAATGCTGGCTAATACACAATGTGATAGACTCTCTTTGAGTTAGTCAAAGAGACTAATCCTTTAGTCTTTTATTAGTCTCTTTGGAGTTAGTTTAGATAGGTCCATCTTATCAGCTAGAATTGAGAACAAATAAAGCTCTTTGAGCTGAATTATTTTTGCCAAATGTGTTTCTAATGTTCATTCTTCATTTGGTAAAAAAAGAAAAGACTGTTTTAAGAATTATGTGAATTCAGAGTTTTATAATATTTATTATCTTTTCAAATTTGTATCCAGTCTTATTCTATTTTAGATTGGTATTCATTTGATTTCAGACTGGTAGCGGAAAAACTTATACTATGGGAACTGGTTTTGACTTAAATTTACCTAACGATAAGAAAGGAATCATACCTCGAGCAATAGATCAAATATTCGATGGAATCCAGAGGTTGACAGATGCCGCTGTTGAAAGCAACCAGACACCCCCACAATTCAAAATATCTGCTCAATTTTTAGAGTTATATAACGATGAAGTTATTGATTTGTTTGACGCAAATGTAGATTACATGTTGGGCAAAGGTAAAAGTAACGTCAGAATTCATGAGGACGCCAATAAAAATGTATATGTGACGGGTGTCACTAGCGAGAGAGTCGACTGTGCCGAGGATGCCATGAGGTTGCTCAAGCAGGGCGCGCTGGCGCGTACCACTGCCAGCACTCAGATGAACGCACAGTCTTCCAGGTCCCACGCCATCTTCACCCTTCACATTAAACAACAGAGATTAGTCAAATTAGAACTGGACGAAGAAGAAACTGACGGAACAGAAGAGAAAGGACAAGAATTTGAAACACTGAGTGCTAAGTTCCATTTTGTGGATTTGGCTGGATCCGAAAGACTCAAAAGAACCGGAGCTACTGGCGACAGAGCCAAAGAAGGTATCGCCATCAACTGTGGGCTCTTAGCACTTGGAAATGTTATTTCTGCTTTAGGAGATTTATCTAAGAAAGCGCTTCACGTGCCTTACAGAGACTCCAAGTTAACCAGATTGCTCCGAGATTCGTTAGGAGGTAATAGTCGTACTTTAATGATAGCCTGTGTTTCCCCCAGTGATCGAGATTTTATGGAAACGTTGAACACTTTAAAATACGCCAACAGAGCCCGCAACATACAAAATAAAGTCGTTCTCAATCAAGATAAATCATCCCGTACTATAGCATTGCTCAAGAAAGAGATACAAGATTTGAAATTAGAATTATTAGATTATAAACAAGGCAAAAAAATGTTGAATGAAGACGGAACAGAAATAGTCAATGATATGTTTCACGAAAACACCCTGTTGCAAAGTGAAAATGACAATCTCAAGACTCGGGTCAAAGCAATGCAGGAGACCATAGATTCCCTGTCGGCCAAATTAGCCAATCTTATGGCAGAAAAAGCTACGAGTGCCTCTTGGATTAACGGCAACTCAGCCGACGGAAGCGAACTGAAGGAAATGGTTAAAGGTTACTTGACTGAGATGGAAACCCTTCGAGCACAGCTTGTCGAGTCAGAGAGTATCTGTGCACAGCTCAGGAAACAACTGTCAAGGAAACCCATGCTCTCACCGACAAGGCACGATGGTTTTAGCGACCCTAGCATTGATGGTCTCATTGATCTTGCCAAAAGGGATTTAGAGAAAGATTTGGAGGCTGTTGCCAGGTCCCAGGTCAATGAGAATAGCGATCAGTCAGACAGTGGTTCAGGTGAAAGCAAATTAAATTTTATTTTCTATTTCTTATTGTTGCTTGTTGATGTTTACACACCTTTATTGTTAAAATTAAAGGTACTGTGGTTGATTACAACCGCAATCCATTTGCATTTATATAGTTGCTGTATAAATTTTGCGCACTTTCTTGTGCTTTGGAGGAAGGTGGCAGGAAGGTGTTAAATTGCCTAAAATAGTTATATCATGCCCGTAATCTGACAGTAAGTTAGGCAGATTACAGCATAAGATAACCTTTTAAAATATGACATAATCTGCTGTGTAGATTTATTTAGCCAATCAATAACCGGTTTGTAGGGTTTCTAAGATATATATATATATATATATATATATATATATATATATATATATATTATATATATATATTATATATATATATATATATATATATATATATATATATATATATATATATATATATATATATATATATATATATCGAGGGAAAACATGGCCAAGGATAGCTAGGGATAGAGTGATGTGGAAATATATGAGAGATGTCTATGTAAATGAATGGCTAGATAAAACCTTTGATTAAGTTAAATTTATTTACTTATTTTAATTATGTATTTATTTTTATTTGTTTTAATTTAACTGAGCTAAAGCTCAGAATGCATAATTTTATGGTTAAGGAGCAACAAAGTTAATGTGTAAATTTATTTATTTAAATTTATCTACAACCACTTTTGCAACCTCCCTATGCCCAAATCAAAGTGATAATGTATTTAATAATCTTATGCATTCATTTAAAACTCTAAATAAGTGGCATGTGCCTTTTAGGCTCCACGGCGCAATGCCGAATTGCAAAATATGTAAAGATTTTATTATTCATTTAAATTAATTTAAAGGTACTTTTTTAATTTTTTCCTTTAAATCACCAGCAGATGGATTTATAATTTTATTTTAAATATGAATATTTCCTTTTAGAACAAACAAATGGACATTGTTTGTTCCATTGTTATCCTTTTAGAACATAACAAATGTATTATTTCAACTAAGGTATGATGTTTGTAATAAAAATAGAATGATAATATGTAATTGTGTGATATTATCATTGCAATAATTGGTGAATTTGCAATAAATGGATATATATATATATATATATATATATATATATATATATATATATATATATATAATATATATAATATATATATATATATATATATATATATATATATTATACAGGGTGTTTCATATAAAGTGTCCACCAGAAAAAGGAGGTGATAGTACTCCTCAAAAGGAACAAAAAATGTCCTATAATATAAACCCCGATCTCCAACCGTTTTCCCACAAGGTCAAATTTAATATTTCAAAAAATATTTGACCTCACATCATAAAATTGTTAATAGGGATTTAACTATTCAAGCTAGAAAGGCGAAATTGGTATCATTAGAAAGCTGAGTAAATTTCCTAAAGGACTGACTACTAACTGTGTCAAATATTTTGGAACTACTGCCCAACATTTTGCATGAACCATGATTTTTTTTAAAAAATGAATTTTATGGAATTTTTGTAGTAGGGCATTAGAGGAAGTAAGAGATGAGCAAAAGTTCAGCCAAGAACGGAAAAAACTTCTCTTATGACTGCCCTTTAAGAAAAATTAAATAATTTTATACATTCAATAGTCAAAAATGTAAGCTATTGTTGCTAGAAGTTGCAAAAACTGATCATTTTTGTCGTATAAAAGTAAAAATAATGTGTTATTTTAACAAAATATTTTATTTTCGAAAATAATTTAATAATACGATTTTTAGACTCTAGAAGGTAAAATAAACCTATTTTATTCTTACACATTTTTCTCTAAGACCACTCTTTGCTCTTGCTTTAGAGATTTTTAATTATTTTATGTACCATGTAATTAACATTGTAGACATATGCAAAAATGCCAAAAAAATATCAGTTTTTCCAACTTCTAGGAAGAATGGCTTAAAATTTTGACTATTGAATGTATAAAATTATTTAATTTTTCTTAAAGGGCAGTCATAAGAGAAGTTTTTTCCGTTCTTGGCTGAACTTTTGCTCATCTCTTACTTCCTCTAATGCCCTACTACAAAAATTCCATAAAATTCATTTTTTTTAAAAAATCATGTTTCATGCAAAAATTTCATATATATATATATATATATATATATATATAAAAAAAGATATATATATATATGTTTTGTTGGATATATTTTAATAATGCATTTTACATGGGTTAGTTTAGGCTATTTGCCTACTTGGTGGATTATACTATTTTCAGGTCTATATTAACAAAAAGGTCTACTTCCTTTTGCCTGACATTGAAGAAAAAATGAGATATAACTTCTATTGCAAAGGATGTTTGTACCCCATTAATGTTCATATAATAATAGAAATAAACAAGATAATTTTATGAGGTAATGGTCAGATAGGTATAAAAACACAACATTTGAGCTTTCAAATTTTAATTTAAATTGAAATTTAAATTAATTTGGTAAATTAATTAATTTAAATAAATAAATTTAAATTTCAATTTGGCCGTAAATTGAAATTTCACTCAAATTGAAAACACAAACTCAAATTGTGTGTTTTTATACCTATCTGACCATTACGTCATTAAATTATCTTGTTTAAACAGTTAGGTCAATAATTTTATATTAATAATAGAAATAAATAGTAAGCTAAAAAATAAACTAAATTTGATAAATTATTTACAAACTTGAAGTTTATGCTTTTGTTGAAAGTTGTTTTAAAAGCTGCTTTTAGTTTATTACTGGATTTAGTTCTGTGCCAAACATTTTGTCGTTTAAACTTTGATTTTATTTTCAACTCGATTTAATTTGTCGTTTTAGAGAGTGAAACGACTGAAGAGAACGAGGGCGTCAGTGCTGCTTACAGCAATGAATTAGCCAGTCTCAACTCTGAGATATCGTTGAAACAGCGTCTCATCGAAGAACTGGAGAAAAATCAGAGGAAACTGGCTAACATGAAGATACACTACGAGGACAAATTAAATCAGCTGGAGGCCAAAATAGCGGCTACCCAGCTGGAGAGAGACCAAGTCTTGGCTTCCTACAGTGACACCAAACAGCCTTCCGATAAGGTTTAACCATTTTTTTCATTTAATCAAGACCTTAACTTATTCAACAACCTGACAAAACTTATTCAACTATTTATTCACGTTATTTTTTCAAATTTGTCTCACATAGTCTTCGAACCTCTCTAATCATCTTTATTAACTTACTTCCTTTTGCCTGACATTGAAGCAAAAATGATATATAACTTCTATTGAAATGGATGTTTTGTAATAGTATTGATAATATAATATAATATTATGTCTGTTTAGAGCCTTGTAGCCTATAAGTGAAAATAATCTAATTGAATTAAAATTCAGTACAAGTGTACACCTTTACATAATAAATAAGTTCATCAATTTTGTTTAAATACGTTAAGTATATCTATAATTTGTTTCGATCATAAAAGTTAAGTATCAATAAGGGTGGTCGTGGTCAGTGCTGTATAGGTGACTGCTGAGAATGAAACGAATATATTTACTATCTGAGGAAAAGCAGTATATATTTGGCGAATTGTATTTTCTGAGGACAAGCGAAGCGAGTCCGAAGTTAGTAGGATGAGCGTAGCAAATCCAATGTGATGAGAAAAAGTTCCATAGTACCCCTTACCCGATTTTCAGATTCAATCTAAATACCCAGTAAGTTGTTAGCATTAAGTATAAGTTAATGCAGTAAGTATAAGTACACCATAAGTTTATGGTGTACTTTTTTCCGTGTAATTTTTTCCGTGTGTTTGTTTTGACTTGCACTTTTTTCTGTGTACTTTGTTTTCTTTTATTTTTTTGTGTACTTTTTTCCAGTCTGGTTTTTTCCATGTAATTTTTTTCCTGTACTTTTTTCCTAGGTTCCCGCCCAACTATAAGCTCCCCTATAGAATAGAATAGAGTAGACTAGCCATTTATTAAACAAAATAATTAAAACGTATAAATATTTACATATTCAAGAAAATACTTAAGTCTGATCAACCGCAGCTGTGGCAACTTTTAGTTTGCATTTTTTATTTATTTATTTTTTTAAGCTGTTCCTTTATTTATTGTACAAATATAATTTCTTAGTTAAAAACAATTTTTAAATTTTATATTACATAAAAGTTAGTAATTTCTATTAAATTATTACCTATTTTTCTTATTTAATTAATAGTATATTTAAACAAAGATTTTAAATTGTTAATAATAATCTTATTTATTAATAAAGCAGAAACGAAAAGTGAATATTTACATAGTCTTGCAAAGTTATTTTATTCTTGTACATACAATATTCACATTCATACATACTATAAGCTCCCCTATCTTGATATCAAAAATCATCGTCTATCACGGGACCCTTAGCGAATTGCTTTCCAAACAAGAATTCTCTGTGAACAGCACATGCAACAGGGGTTTGTTAGATTTTAAATGAATACATTTGTTACTGAAATAGTAGGAAGTGTCTGATATTACTGATTTGTCAGTTTGGATTTATTTTTTTATGGTTTTGATTTGTTTTTCAGGTGAAAAAAATTAAAGACGAGTATGAGAAGAAGATCCAGAACATGCAGAGGGAGATGAAGGGTCTTCAGGCTGCCAAGAAGGAACACGCCAAGCTGCTCAGGGACCAGAATCAGTATCAGATGCAGCTTAGAACTCTTAACAACGAGGTTTCCGACATGAAGAGAACCAAGGTGATCATCTCTGCTTTTACCCGTAGTGGCAGTAATTGCTCTTTGTAAAACCGTACATATTGAATCGTGGTTTTGGTTTGTCATGGCTCTTGGGCTGTTACAGTCCATTTAATGAAAAATATACAAGTCAGCCTAAGTAAAATAAGCAAAACAAGAATATCTTTTTTTACTTTGAACTGTTCAAAATCATTCAGGGACTATCTACTCCCTTCCTCACTTTATTGTGGGGTTAGTATAGCTATTTTTGTTTTGCATTAGCTTAATAAGTATGCAAATAAGCTAAGTACAGAAAAACCAAGTTCCAAGTTGAAAGAACCAAGAGTGATTTCCAAATATACTTTCATGCTTCTGCACTTTTAACTTAGTAGAATGATTTTCCTTCGTTTTAACTTAGTAGAATGATTTTCCTTCATTTTAACTTAGTAGAATGATTTTCCTTCATTTTAACTTAGGTGGAATGATTTTCCTTCATAACTTGGAATGATTTTCCTTCGTTTTAACTTAGTAGAAATTTTCCTTCGTTTTAACTTAGTAGAATGATTTTCCTTCATTTTAACTTAGTAGAATGATTTTCCTTCATTTTAACTTAGTAGAATGATTTTCCTTCATTTTTAACTTAGTAGATGATTTTCCTTCATTTTAACTTTAGAATGTTCCTTCATTTTAACTTAGTAGAATGATTTTCCTTCATTTTAACTTAGTAAATGTGTGTAGAATAAATAATGAAAGAAAAGAAGTCTCTCCACAAAATAAAACTTTATTGGCAAAGCGCTTTCAACCTAACTAGAGGCCATCATCAGTGCAAAACCTAACAAACAAGCAGCTTTCAACCTAACCTCTAGTTAGGTTGAAAGCGCTTTGCCAATAAAGTTTTATTTTGTGGAGAGACTTTTTTTCTTTCATTAAAAAAGAAAATGGACTCCATTCACGCTCACTCTAAGGATTTAGTGTAGAATGATTTTCCTTCATTTATCCCACATAATCCTTTTATAATAATACTAGGCTTCTACAGCCAACTTAAAGCTATCTATACTCTGGGGCTGTGTTTATTTAAACTGTAATTTTGGCTGAGTTAGGATGCTTCTAGGGTTGAGTTGTTCAGGGACCTTGCTATATATGCTCTTGAACAGCACTGCTTTTCTAGCTGTGGTTCCAATCTACATCAGGATGGTATGAATTTGAATTATTATAGTTCCCGAGGTCCCTTTCGGAAAATAGGACAAGTCAAAATTTAAAACTAAAAGATAAACAATAAGATAAATAAATGTGCCCGGTATTAGGTTAAAAAAATCTTTTAGCTCATAATAACCTCGTCCTAAAAGATAAGACTCAAGCTTTTCAATAAAAGCTTCTGGCTCTCTATTAGTAAATAATGATTTAATGTCATCAGGAAGGGCATTAAATAATTGAATAGGTATTGTATTGACTAGCTATGTGTTTCACTTGCCTGTTATGGTGAGTTAATAGTGTTCTACAACTGTTAGTGAGTTAAGAACTAAGGCTTCAAGTAGGGAGTTCTTTTGATGTAACAGTTAGATTGTGAGGTTGTAACACAGACAGTCTCGGTTCGATCCTGGTTGGAGCCTCAAGGGTTTAATGCAAGGGATGTAAACCCTTGCACATGCCGTCCTTTGAAAGAAATGTATAATCAGTTACTCCTTCAATAAACCTGTGTTCACGCAACATTTAGGATCCTTAATAAGAAGCTTTTATCAAATGCACTTTTTTCTGCCTTATGGTTTTAAGAGCTGGAAAGCTGAGTCTCACCGTGATGGACACCTGTTGTATTTTGTGAAAGTCTTATCAACTTTTATTAATTAAAATCACAGATCCAGTGTATTAGACACTAAATGTCTGCACTTGGATTTATAAGGTATAAACTGATGACTGATGGGGGCCTTATAGAGCTCTGTAACTGTTCAGGAGTTAGTGACTAAGGCTTCAAATATGATGTCCCAGTGTTGTAACTTTTATCTGAAGGAGTTAACAAAAGGGCCTGAGAGTCACCCGTGGTGTAGTGGTTAAGGTAGTGGTTAATACACAGAATGAATGGACTTTAAACTTCCGAGTTTATTTAGTCATAGGTTCAATCCCAGCACGGGCCTCTGGGATTTTTATGAGAGGGATAAAACTTCTGCATACCACGTCCTTCAGAAGGGATGTAAAGCCGGTGGTCTCGAGCCTGTGGGTTGTCAGGTATTCGTTAAAGATCCCTTACCCTAAATGAAACTGGGTATAGGCAAAATTTAGGAAGCTCATAGTAGATTCATTATAATACTATAGTGTGTCTGCCTTGTAGTTTTAAGTGTATGGATGTTTGGTTTAACAGCGAGGGCACGTATTGTTCCTAGTTGTTCACTAGACTATATGAGTCAGTGAAAATATGTATGATTGCTTGAAAAAAGCATGAGAGGAACTATAGAAAGCCATGGCTCTTCTGTCTTGATTAGATGAAATATACCTACACTTAAAATTAAAAGGAGTAGAACACTATCTTAGGGAGCTGGCAAAAAGGGCCCAACAACGTGGCCTACTTGCCTGGTAGTTACTACCACTCCCCCCCATAATTATACTACTAACAAAAGGGCCCAATGACAAGGCCTTCTTGGTGAGTGATCTATAACATCGGTCTAAGTTCTATAACTTTCACTAATGCTTTAAATGAGCGAGGTACTTTCTAGGATTTAATTAAGTGTTTTCTCTCTCCAGCTTCAATCTATATCACCAGGGAGTTAAGTCACAACACCCTATGGCTTGGCACATAATATATATCCACTACAAACAAGGCAGTTAAGATATATTTTTTCCATCTAGAGTTATAAAGTTTTTATCAATTATTTTTCTCAATCAGTGGCCCCAATAAGACTCAGTTAGATTTGCAACAACTGAGCTTAATGATTGATTTCAGGTCAAATTGATGAATAAAATGAAAGAAGAAGCTCAGAAACATAAATCTGAGCAATTACAGAACAACCGTAAGATTGCTCAATTGCTTAAGAAGTCTCGCCAAGATGCAAACCTCATTCGCAACCTGGACGCCGAGAATCGCATCAAATCGGCTGTACTGAAGCGCAAGCAAGAGGAGGTGTCGCACCTCAAAAGAGCCTCCAACAACCGTGTTAGACCCCTCAGAACAGTCAACAACAACATCGCTAAGCAAGTCAAATCATCGCCTAAAGCTGCCAAACAGAAGTGGACCAAGTTGGAGAGAATGATTCAGCAGAATACAGCTCTCTGGGAATCACAGACATCTCTCGAGAAGCAGATGGAGAGGTAATGTCACTCTTTAATCCATTTTAGTGAATATCCAATGGGAAATCATGCTTTAAAGGGATTCTATTTCATGAATTATTGATACACCATGTCTGTGGATTGGTGTGTGTCATTTAAGCCGACTATTAAGTTTGTCATTGGGTATTATCGAATTCTGCGAAACATGAATGATAGAAACAATATAATGGTACAGGAGGCACATAGGAACGTAACAAGCAAAATCCTATGTTACACTTGAAAACTTTTTCATCACTCGACATTCGTCACTATCCCAGATGTAACATAGAACTTGGCTTGTTACAATTCTAGGTTGTTACATTCCTAGGTGTCTCTGTCACAAATATATTTAGTTTATGTTGTATCTATTGTCATCTCAAATGACATATTTGTCTGAAGCTATGTCCACATACATAATTGAGGTCTATTTTAAGCATAAGTGTTGGTTTCAATTATTTAAACAGTTGTTGAACTCTTGTTTTAATTCCCTCATTATTATTGCAGTTACTTACATTTATAGTACAACACACAGCTAAAATCAGTTGACAGTAAAATAGTGTTGAGAAACCAATGAGGTTGGCCTAACCTCATTGGCTCCCTCGCATTATTTTCTTGCGCTGTCAATTGATTTTAGACGTGTGACTTACTATAACATAGATTTAACTTGGGTATATGGACATAGCTAAAATTATAATAAGTAAATTAAATTACAACAAATTGTGTATAAAAACATACATAATACAATTAATAATGTTCGAAGAGAATATTAATGGTTTGAAAATAATATGATAAATAAAAGGTTTATGACAAAGATGAGGGCAAGATAGATGATAAAATATATGAGATTCAACTACCCAGCTTTAACCAGGGATTCTGGTCATCATAGATGTAATGAGGTTTATTAAAACATAAACAACAAAACTTAAATTTAAAATTAAAGGAAAACCAATAAAATAGAAGTAAAATAAATAAATATGTTTATTGAATGAAATTTCTAACAAGAAATATTTACAAAAGTCAAATCCATTTTACAATATTAAATACTTTTCAGATTGTTTAATCCGAAAAAATCGGAGATACTATATAGGGGGTTATCTATGAGAAAGGATTTTATTCTAGCATAGAACTGGTTATAGGGAAGTTCTCTAATAGTTTTTGGAATTTGGTTGTACAGGGTGACTCCGAGATAACCATGCCCAGTTCTGGATTTATTCAGTCTGTGCCCCACAGCAACAAGTTTACTATTTCGATTATTTCTTGTGTCGTGTTTGTGATTAATTTAATTAAATTCATTAACATTAAGCTTTATAAATTTTAGACACGAGTAAATATATAGACAGTAAAAGGTTAATATTTTTAATTTATATCAGAAGAGCTCGCATAATCAAATATAAGAAAGAATGAACTACAAATGACAAAGAGTTAAAAATTATTTTAATTATATTGTTTGATTTGATCATTTGTTGTTGTGTTTCTTCAATTTGATTATGTGGACTTGTCTATTTTGTTGATTTTTCTTTAGATTTAGGTTTTGGGTTTTTGTTTTGTTTGAGAAAACTTTCAAAGAGAGATGAGCTTATTATAAAAATCTCTTTATCCTGATGATGACCAGGATTCCTGGTTGTTTGCTCAGTAGTTGCATCCCAACTATTTCGGACTCTTGTCTTCTTTTTTTAGATTATCTAAAGATGACAAAGACTTTGAGCAAGTTAATCCGTGTCTGGTATCATTAACGGTTAAGTGTGGTGATCTAAACATAAGTCGAGTCTGTGTAAGACTCAATTTTATCATTCTTTTATTTATATTAATTATTAAATTTATTATTTAATTTTATTTATTCAGGTGTGAACTGACAGCGGTGTTAATTTAAGTAGGTGCTGGTTTAGTCTGAATATAAGGGATAAATCATTATACGTTGATTTATTTATTTAATTTTTGAATAAAAAGAGGATTTTGCAAATGAACACATCCAGATGGACATTATTCTATTATGTGGCATTAGTTTGAGTTGGACTCCGCTTTGACTAATGAACCTAATTCTAACTACAGTTATTTTGTAGAATGGTGTTTTTAAGCTATGTCAACATATACGTGTTAAGTCTATGTTATGTATAGAAGATTTTTATGTTCAATACAAATATATAAAATCACATATCACTTAATTTAAATGACAATGAATACAAAAGAATTAATTAAAAATTAAATTTAAAAAAAATTTAATAGTAAAAATTGTAGTAAAATAGTGAAAATTGAATAGAATTAATTAAAAAAAAATTAATACAATAGAAAAACAAGAGGCCTAATGTTTCTCAGCGGTTACATGGCGTACAGTGGCGTACGCTTAGTGGCCCCTGCACCTTTCTCTGGCCACTTCCTATATTAGTTGTCCTGCTTCCTAGTTGTTGTTCTATATTACTTTGTCGTATTATTAGTTTATATAAGTGGCATACTGCCACGATATAAGCGAATTTTCAAATCTATTAGTCAATAAACGTGATTTGTTTACATTATGTTATACATGTCAATCAATAAAACCGTAAATCAGACTTAACTTGTGTATGAAGACTTAGCTTATAAGAGATATGCTTTGTTTTCCTTTGCCGTTACATTTAAAAAAAATCATTGAGTGGAAAATAAATGAGGAATAATAAAAAACAACATGTACAGTCCTAAACTTAATAATAAAACACAACATGTACAGTCCCAAACATAGTAAAGAAACTTTTAAACAAACATCTTTATCAAATAGGCATATTTTTTTAAGACTTACTTTTCCTTCATTTTTATAAATTCTTTTCCAATATGGTTATTGGTTTTAGTTTTGTCCTACTAAGCATGTTTTCACCCAAGTCATTGCATGCCTTCAACTCACATTAGGCTTTAGTGTTTTTTATTTAACATTAATTAATTAAATTCAATAATTAAAAATAATTTGTGAAAAGATGAATTCCTGTTAAAAACATTTTATGATGAAAGTTATTTATTTCATCCATTTTTAAAAGTGCAGATATTTTTTTTGGAGTTTATTCTTTTCATGATTATTGATCATTTTAGGTGTTGGTTTTATTTGTTTGTTTGTTAAATAAACTTGAAATAATAAAAATATTATTTTATCAGCCTAGGTAGGAAAAAGTGTACTTTTCTTTCTATTTAAGGAAAACTACTTAATTAAATTTGATTATCATATCGATGTTATGTCTTTAAGTTTAGAAAGAGGCAGACCTATTGCTTGGAAGCAACTAAATGTAACTTAGAAGTAAAATGTATTTAGAAAATTTTCTACCAAAATTGGGCATTGATGTCGTCAGCATACAAGCAGTTGGCATGACAAACAATTTCTGTTGCCATAAATGCTAGTTACAAAATCTATAATTTTTTTATGTATTTTACGAATTTTAATAAACTCTGAGAATTATAAATTATTTGTATAATTATTTAAGAACAAAAATTATATTTGTCGGAAGAAAGAGTTGATTTATTTTACCAATGAAACGTTTTATGGTATGTTGTTGTGACTAATGACAATGCATGTTGTGTGGTGGGTTTTGTGACGGGTCGACAGAATGCTGAGTAAGAGAGCCGAGGTGCTGGAGGAGGTGAAGATGAAGGAATCCTTGCTGGAGGATGAGAGGTTTGGCAACTCCTCCGTCATTAAAGAAGAACTGGACTCTCTGGAAGCCAGCTTAGACCATGTGCAGTCTTCCATAAGGGACCTGCAGAGTGAGATACTCCAAGTCGAGGAGAATATGGTAAGTGTACCTGTTAGCATAGATCTGCTATCCTTTGGAGACCAGTTCTGTATAGTGACCCAAAGAATAAAGAAAGATGGTCCTGAGACTTAATTTTTAAGACAAAAAAATGTTAGTTCTGTAGCTAGTTAACAGGAGCGCTAGTGTGTAATTTGGTAGATACACTTTGCCAACTACGAGAATGTGCTCCTGCCATTTAATTTTTAGCCAACTACATAAGAGTCACATGTAGTGTAGAGGTTAAGGTACGTGGTCAATACACAGAATGAATGGACTTTAAACTTCCGAGTTTATTTAGTCATGGGTTCAATCCCAGCACAGGCCTCTGGGTTTTTTTTGAGAGGGATGAAAATTCTGTGTACCACGTCCTTCCTGGACGTGGTCTCGAGCCTGTGCGTTGTCAGGTATTTGTTAAAGATCCCTTACCCTAAATGAAACTGGGTATTGGCAAAATTTAGGACCCTCATAGTAAATTCATTACAATACTAAAGTGTGTCTGCCTTGTAGTTTAAAGTGTATGGAGGTTTGGTTTAACAGCGAGGGCACGTGTTGTTCCTAGTTTTCACTAGACTAGTCAGTGAAAATATGTATGATTGCTTGAAAAAAGCATGAGAGGTACTATAGAAAGCCACAGTTCTTCTGTCTAGATTAGATAAAATTCAATATTTTGAATTTTTTTAAAATTTTAGTTGACTCAGCAAAATAAGTTAAAATGTCATCTCCCCGGTAGCACAAGTAGACTTAAAGTATGGTAGTAGGTATGGGACAGTAAATATGAGGCTACTCACTCTTTGTGTCCTGTGAACTCCGCTAGGCTCATTCTGATTGTTTCTTGGTTAGTATGTAATTGGTAATTTGTGTTCTAGACCCAGTTAGAGATTGGGGAGTTGCTGGAGGGAGTGTCGAGCCTGCAGGATGCCTCGTACATAACTGATAAGCTTTACAATTTACTGCTCCACACCTGTATGCTCAAGGCAAAGACTGACGAGCAGCTACGCACTACACAGGCTAAGTTGGAGATAGTAAGTTCACAGCGCTTTTATCAAGTTGATCAAGTCCCTTCTGTTGAGCAATGCTGCTTCCTCTGCATTTACAAGACTTTTTTTCAATTCCCGATTATAAAAATATATTTGGATTCTTTGGTTCTAAAGAAATATATTTGTTGTAATCTATGTTATAGGTGACTATACTCTGCCCTTTATGTTATAGGTGACTATACTCTGCCCTTTATGTTATAGGTGACTGTATCCTGCCCTTTATGTTATAGGTGACTGTACTCTGCCCTTTATGTTATAAAGGGCAGAGTACAGTCTTCTCTTACAGATACAGTCCTCTCTTGCACACCTGACTTCTCAGGGTCACAGCCTCGACTCAGGATACATTCCCTATATAAACCCTCTCCTACTCCCTTCCTTATCTTCAGAGGGCTCGTCGTGTTCATTGAGACTTGAAGTTGTTCACTGATATAACTTTATTAGTTTAGAGGTCGAGTGTTGTCGCCTGCTGATAATGGCGTTATGCCGAAACCGGTCCAGGGATATTCTTATCCAACAGCAAGTATCGACGGTAGCTGATTCTTCAATTGAACCAATCCATAATGGTAGTGGAAATGTGGATTTTAGTTCCTTTCAGAGGTATAGTTGATATTTTATTAAGTGACATTGTGTTGTAGTTGGAGAGAGACTCCAAGACCCAGTCTGACCTCCTGGAACACGTGATTATGAAGAATAACCACCTGGAACCCTCAGGAAGAACCAGTCCTGTCAACTTTCTGGATAACAACGCATCTAGTCGCATACCCAAACTAGCTTTACCCACAGACAAGTATATTTTTTACTTACTAACCGAAGTTTTTTTAGAACCTTTACAAAATCTTGACGTAAAAAAAAAATAAAAAATGTCTTCTCAGTAGAATAGAATATATTTAGAATAGAATATATTTTATTTCCACAATTAATCATTATTTACAAGGAAAAGTCAAAACAATTATGAAAAACAAACAAAACATCTAACTCAACTCATTTTAAAAACTCTTTTATCGAGTAAAACACATTATCTGAGAGGTGCTTCTTCGGTTAAAAACTTCTTCTTTCAGTTAAATACTTAATAAAGATGTTCACAATTTTTAATTTTTAAGTAGCGTTTAAACATTTATTTTATTTATCTTAGATGACATTAATTTATCATCAAAACTTTATAACTCCCTTTCAAAAGAAATAAAAGCCTGTGACTCATATGAAAAATTCAAGCCAGCAGTAACCAAGTTTTTAAAAGAAAATGGATTTACTCTATTAATAAAATTATAAAAAAAAGTTTAAATGATTATCTATTAAAGCTGTTTTATTGTTATATCTTAACATTTATTTATAAGTATTAAGTTATTGTTGTGTTTTAATTTTCTATTTGTATGGCCTATTGTATCTAATTATGTTAGCTTTTGACAATAAATTCTATTCTATTCTAATAAACAATGGAAGACTACTGTCAAATACAAGGGGGGGAGTATCGGACCCTTAGGATGGGATGTTATTTACACAGATTAATTGTATAAACATGTTTATACAAGTTCAATCATGACTAAACAAAAAATTTAAGTTAAAATATTTTTTTCAAAAATGTATCTACATATTTTCAAAAATTTAATTTAAAAATAAATTAAATTTATTTAAAAATTTAATTTTTAAATAAATTAAAAATCTGCGATCCAATTTCGGGTCGTAACAGGTTGAGAATCCCTGATCTAATAACTAAGGCATTTAGATAACTTTAGGCTACATTTTTTTTTAGTAATTATATTTTAATTTAACACTTAATATATGCATGTACTTTTTAATTTGTAAAACTTATTTGTTTTTAATTTTTATGTTTTATAACTCATTATTTTGTATGGAATGGTTTATCCGTAATAAAAGTCTTTATTTATTTATTTAAAAAAAAATGAATTTCTAAATGGGTAAATGTACATAAGCATATTTTCCATGTTGTATTTTCCATATATGGAAAATAAAACATTGGGAACCATTTATTGTAACCGCTTATTAGAACCACTTATTGGAATCACTTATTGGAATCACTTATTGGAACCACTTATTAGAACCACTATTGGAATCACTTATTGGAACCACTTATTAGAACCACACTTATTTATTAGAACCACTTATTGAGTGAAAACTGGAATTTGTCGATTTTCTTTGTAAAATGTTACTTGTGTTTTATGTTTAATTATTTCATTGTTATTATTTTATGACTTGTTTGATTTATTTTCATATGGCTGAAGTAATAATTAAGATCTGATTTTGATTTCAGTATAATAACAGCTCCGAGGCCACGTAAGAAACTCACGATGACTCCTGATGAATTCCTATTTGGGACTCAGAACACAGGTTCCGTGACAACTCTACCCTCGCCTGAGATCATGCCCCCACCCCCACTAACTAGGAGTTTTACCACCGTCAAGTACGTATGAGTTTGTTCTGTCTGCACTAATAGTTTCACTGTTTATACTTGATCTCATAGTTCTTGCCACCCTCCATATCAAGATAGATATAATAAATGACTTGTCAATATAATAAAAGTGAATTTGTATTACTTTTAGAATTGAGTCTGTTCCATTTAATAGAACTGCTGAAATGGAAATTAGCATCTAATGAAAAAATAAAATCTATGATGGCATTTCAATTATAACTGTATTAGTTTGAAGCCTTAAGACAAAGGACTTTATATGGACCTCCATTTTAAATTGTTAAAGCTTTTAAGGAGGAATAGGTCCAAAATAATAAATAAAACTAATTTTTCCGAGCTTTCGATATAATTTTATCTTTTTCAAGGCTTAACATAGTAAATAATAACAAAAACAGTTACATGGTTGCTAACACATAGATGTTTGGACAACAATTCATACATTGTTACCTTTTTTGTTTTAAACAGAATTATCTGTCAGTTACTCTAGTTGTTGTCCAAACATCTATTTGTTAGCAACCGTGTAACTGTTTTTTTGTTATTATTTATTTTGTTAAGTATTGAAAAAGATAAAATTATATCGAAACCTCGGCAAAGTTAGTTTTATTTATTATTTTGGACCTATACCTCCTCAAAAGCTTTAATAATGTGAAGCCTTACTTCGAATGTTCAAAACCTTGAAATAAAAGTGAGTTGTGGTATATACGGTGAATATTCTACTTATCAAATCTCACCATTTATGATATTTTGCTTAATCCAGAGATTGTGCTTTCTGCCCATCTTTTAGCAGACTACGTTCAAGGGCCACAAAACCACAGCTTTATTTTAGTATTAACTTCTTGTAATTTTGTTGTATTTAATTTTAAAAACTTTATATAAGTCCATGTACTTATATAAAGTCTTTGTCTCTAATTTTGTTATACAAAGATATTAAGCGACAGTTAAAATTTTGTTCCATTTTGTTATTGTATACAGTGATTTTTTTTATCTTTCACCATATACAGAGAGGCCAGAGCTAAGGGATTGAGTTTGATAACACTTATTAGTTTTGTTTAGTTAGAGGACGTAAGATAAGAACAACCTGTTGATCATGCTTTGAAACACTTGTAACACAATGTTGTCTGTATTGAGTTGGTTTAATTTTATTAGAGTTATTATTTTATAGTTAGATTCCATTATCTTAGAGTTTAGCTTCTAAGCAGCTCAAATTGATTATTTAACTGTTGAATTATTAGCAGAAAATTGTTAATATTATTTTCATTGACTACGGAAAATTGTTCAACATTTCAAGGTTGTTCTTATCTTACTGTATATTAATTTAGTAGGTTATATTAGTTTCTAGACTGTACATTACAAAAATAATACATTCAAGGAGTGATAAATAGTGAATAGAACTGATTTGATCAAAGGAAGCTTTGTGATTGTTCAATATTTATTGGTTGAAGTAATTAAAATTAAAAACATTTTACGTGTTGTTTCCGGTAACAATGAAGCGTGGTGGGTAATGGGTAATCCTATAGCTTTTCACTCCTTTTTACTGCACTAATAACTGCTATTTTTATTTGCTTTTGTACAATTCGTCTTTTAATTCACCTCAAGCTCACTGGTGGGTGGAATTACATTACCTCTCGGGGAATTGATTTGCCAGGCTCCTCCCGAACTCCTCCCCTACGCAATTATCGGGTAATTAACGTAGGAATTTGTTGGAATGTGTTAATAAAATGAGTCTAATGTCTGACTTAGTAATAAACTTAATGTGTTTCTTAATTAAGTAATAAGTTTAAGTAGGTATTTAAGAAAAGTAGGCTTAATTTTGACTTTTAGAAAAAAAGTATTCTTCATAAAATTGTTTATTTGTCCCCCTGAGACAATTTTTCCATAAAAAATATTAAAATAAAAATGTTCAAAATTCACCCATTTTACCAATTTTTACAAATTTCACCATTTCACCAAAATTTTACCATCACCCAAATTTTGGAAAATTAAAAGTTGTTCAATCAGGATGAATGATACATTGTTTTAAGGTCTGACTAGTAGAACAAAAATGGTAGTATTGTAAACTTCGATTAAGTAACACTAACTGAGATATTTTAATAAACGAGAAAGTGTTTATTTGTTATTGTTTTATTATTTTTGATAGCTTTTTTAGTAAGTAAATTAAGTCGTAAATATCTCAGTTAGTGTTACTTAAATCGAAAGTTACAATACTACCATTTTTGTTTCTACTAGTCAAGACCTTTAAAACAATGTATCGTTCATCCAGATTGAACAACTTTTAATTTTCCAAAATTTGGGTGATTAAAAATGGGTGAATTTTGAAATGGAAAAATTGTCTCAGGGGGACAATTAAACAATTTTATGAAGAATACTTTTTTTCTAAAAGTCAAAATGAAGTCTACTTTACTCTTCGTCCATTTTTCAAAAATTGCAGATTTTGAGTCTACCGTCAAAAATAAAAATGAAAAAATATGAAACATCTTAGTTTAAAAACCTGTGTGTGTGTGTATGTATGTACAAGATTTTGTGTCCTAGACGTTTCTATGGGACACGATAACTTTCAAATGCATTCTCAGATCGAAATGAAACTTGGCCCAAAAATCAAACTTGCTAATGTTCAGAACCTTATTGTTTATGAAATATTTGAGACGTCATGAACCCTCAATAATGTCCCCACAAACATTTTAAAATTTCACAAATCTACAATTGTGTTTAGATTGGGCTGATTTATTTTCACATATACTATGTATGGTACATAAAATACAAAGTTGCATTTTATTATCAGTATTAGTTCTGGATTTATTGATCAACACAACATATACGTGTCAAACAAAAAGATATGTCCTTAATTGACATTATGTTAACAAATCAAGTTTTTTCTCTAATACATTTGAAAATTCGCTTATATCATGGCAGTATGCCACTTAAATAAACGAGTAATATGACGAACTGATATACGACAACAACCATGTGACCACGAAGCGACCACAGGGAGGAGCGGGGGCTGCCAAGTGGCCCCCAGTGCCGATGCCACGTGGCGGCAAAGAGACCAAAGGGCTCTTGTTTTATCAACCACAGACCCAACTTAGTTCAATCTACCAGTAGTTTCTCAGGTGAATTAAAAGACATGCTGATAGTAAGGTTGTTGTAGTCTCATGCTATTAATATAAGTTTTTCTGTTTTCACTTGTATATAAATAAATAAATAAATAAGGTGCTGGCATTACATCATGCATGTGTTATAGGATAACACATAATACTATAATATTACTATATATAGAAGGAGCATAACTGATAACAGCAAAGCCGGTTCACTGGTGGTCTTAAGTATTGCTGCCACCCAAACAATATACAATTTTCCTATAAAAAAGTTGGCAATACTTCCGGTTGTTAAAATTATTATGTTCTATTATTAATTAATGATTGATTATTCATAAATACTAATATAATATCGGTGCATTAAAATATTTAAGCATTTTAAATTTTAGTTTAACGTTTTTAATTAAAATTATGTTAATAGTAGTCCTCGTCTACTAAATTTAAATTCTCATATTCCGCTACCCTTTTGTCATCTAAGACCGAATTTATTAAATATTCAGCACGTATTTTAAGTTATTGTATTTGTTGTTTACAATCTTTCTTCATTAATGGATATTTATGACACATATTAAAAATAATGTTTTGTTGTTAGGGTGGTACCCCTACTTAAGACCATCAGTCAACCGGCTTTCGTGTTATCAGTAGAATTACATTGTGTTTACGGTCCTGTGCTTCTATGTTAGTATTATTCTAAGAGGACACGTCTTCTACGACAGGCGGTGATTTTAGGTCCAATATCATGGCCTGCTGTTGCTCACGTTTCTCTTTTAATTAATTTAAATGTGTTGACTAATTTTTAATACAAAAACTAGAATGATTGTGTATAGAGTTGTTTATGTTGTTTAGTTGGTAGAATTAGATTGTTTGATTGTGTATAGAGTTGTTTTATATTGTTTAGTTGGTAGAATTAGATTGTTTGATTGTGTATAGAGTTGTTTTATATTGTTTAGTTGGTAGTCGTGAGTAGTAGTAGATAGTTATTCAAACACAAATCTCTCTTTTTCTCCCCCATTCTTGGCTGCACTTGGTGTGTTGAATGCTCTGTCTATAACCTTCCCCCTCTGTACCTTAGTTATAATCATGAAATTTTAAGAACTATTTTTGAATTTAGTGACTATTTATTTGTATTTTTCCTCATTTATTATGTAGGTATATAGGAAAAGTAATATTTGCACTAAAAAATCAAAATTGGGATTTTACATAAATTATCTGTTTTAGGTGTTTTTATGACCTCCTGAGTAGTTTTTACTAAATTGTGTGTGTGTGTGTGTCAGCTATTATCGTTGCTCCTACTTTTTTATGCTTGAGAATTAAAACTTGAAACATAAATAAACTTTAAGTCTAGTTGTACTATCTGGTATAAATGACTATGGATATTTAAAATAAATATTATTTGTTTTCATAAAACCCATGATCAATTTGAAATTTACCATGCGTGTAGTCATGTATAAAACCGAAAAATTGTGACTAGTTTTATCTTATTATCAGCATTAGTTTAATTTTTATAGAATTATGCCTATAAGTTAAAATTTAAAAAAAAATCCAATTAATTTGAAATTTGGCTGGATTGCCATTTAAGTAATAAATATGTATAATAGAAGTTTTATATAAATAAGGATAGTTTATATACGGTTTTTGTTAGATCACTAATTTTAAGCAACATTTAACAAGGTTAGTATCTGGATGGGTGACTGCTGGGAATAAAACAGATGTTTTAACTGTCTGAGGATGAGCAAAGCGAGTCTGAAGTGGTGAGTATGACTTAGCAAATCCGATATGGCGATTAATAGCTCCCAGGTACCTGCTACCCAGTTTTGTTTTCATGTCGTGATGATCCTTTTTCAGGGTTTACAGGATCAATATTGTTATTATTATGTATGAAGAGTTACAGTGACATGACTGAGACTGTAGTTCATGACATGACTGAGTCAGTAAGTTGACTGAGACTGTATGAATGTTATGTAATGCTGCATGATGCTGCTTATTTCTAACGCTTGTATATATTGTAATATTTGCCTCTGTAGAAATGCTCAAAACTTTAAAGGAATAAAACGAAATAAAAGTCAAACGGTAGTTAAAGCTAAAGTGAAGAAGGAGGTAACAGATGGCTCAGCACTGCTCAGCATCGAGACACCGTCTAGACGCTTGTCTCTTGGACAGCACTGCGAGAGTTGCAAGTTCTGCTCTCATACCTCTTAATAACTGGTGCTACAAGCGAGGGTCTACTCCTTGTAGAGTCTTCCGTTGGACTTGCGTTCAACGGTTCAACTCTGGATTAAACCCTATTTAATACTTGGTTTCAAGCCCTGATTTGACTCATTCCATGAGTCCTTCATTATTTGTTGAAACCCTACTAGGAATTTTTTTTGCATTGTTTTGGAAATTAAATTGGCATGAATAAAACTTTATGAAGTTGCCTCTTGTTTGGGTTGAACATTAGTTGATTAGTTAAACTTTGGTTCGGTCCTGATTTGAAACCATTTTAAACTTTGCTTATAGTTGTCCATTATTGTCAAACAAATCTGGGCTGATCTTAAGTTGAACTCTGGTGTTCAAATAGAAAAATAAATTAACTTATTAACTTCATCTGTAAAATGATTTTTAATGATTTTATTTGATTATCTTGAGACGATCTTTGCTTTTAATAAAAACTTTTTTGCCGTAAATAAATAATAATAATAAATAATAATAATAATAAATAATAATAATAAATAATAAATCAACCCTTCTGATACTAACGTACTACTCATTGTCTGATCGAGGTGTGGAGAAAAACTAAAATATAACATCTATACAGTGTGGACCATTTTAGACGCCAAGAGTATGAATATTCCGGCATATGGTGAAAACATGGTCCAAGATTTTCTTAAAATACCTCTATCATTCCCAGTAAGAGTACTTTGAATTCAGTCACCGATATTCTTCTTGGTTAATAAATATTACCTGTACAAGGTACTCTTGGTAAAAGGTGTTTTTGACTCCATTTATATCTAAGGCATTTTAATCTTATATCATATAATTCTGACTATTATTCATTAAGATATTGTGTTGCTCAAATTGCAAAAGTTTAAAACTAGTATACATTTTACATTCATTTGGGCAATATTTACTATACGTGTCCCGGTGAAATTAGGAGTAAACTGTCTATGGAAGGGACGGCCTCCTTTTCTTGAAAATTGAAGACCATTTTTTTAAAGTCTAGGACCCTGTTTTCACAATGTTTTTCAGTGTTTGTTCACGCTGTTGAACAACTGTTTGTTCAAACAGTTGTTCAATTGTTTTCAGTGTTGTTCAATGTTGGGGGGATTTTAATCAATCCACAATGTATAACAAGATCACTTATCTCAAATATAACTTGAAAATAACATCTTAACTATATTATTATGCTTTTCAATTGACTCTTAAAGAACTGGGAATTATTTTTATGTACAATCTTTATAGCAAATAAATAATAATTGGTAAAATGAATTAATTTGAGATAGAATAAGTTAGGTCATTCAACAAACTACTGAGTTTTGCACAACATGAATAGTTGACACAATATAATTGTGCGAGAGGCACCTAGAAAATGTAACAAGCAAGATGCAATGCTACATCTGGGAACTATTCCATCATTCAACATTTGTCATCATTGATTGCTCGACATAATGTCATATCCCTCTCTGTTTTGTTACGTCTAACTCAGCCCTTCCCAACCCTTGGGTCGCAACCCAGATTGGGTCGAGAACAAAATATTTTGGGTCGCCAAATTTTTTATTATTAACAACCAAAAAATTACAAAGATTTCTGTGAAAAGATTATTATAAGCAAATAACAGATTTGCTTGAACAGATATTATTTTGAGAAATTGATAATACTTTAAACATTTGATAACAAAAGAAGCTGTGGCCAAAACATTTCTCAGAAGTCCTTTACCGACAGAGGCACCCGCCTTCATCTAATTCTTGTTAACTTTGATGAATTGTTATACCTATAATACTGTGTTTAACAAGTTCTTATTACTTCTTTTAAAGGTTCGAGTTATTAAAATTATAATGTTCAATTATCTGTGAATTTGGTTCTAACAAACATCAACGTAGTTTAATATCGCGTACAAGTTTTTTTTAATTATAATCGTTTCATCAGTTTATTTATTTTATAGTTTTCCGTTTTAATTAAAGTAGAGAACTGAATAAACAAAACACTACTTGACTTATTAGTGGAAAACCAATAGCAACAAATTAGTCATTGATATGATACATATTTTATTTTTTTATTCTTTTATTTGTTTACTATAATCATTATTTGATTTTTTCCTTTAAATAATAAATGCTCATTTTTATATTTAACAATGCTAATTTTTATATTTCATTTTATTTTTTTTATTTTATTGCTATTATATAATATACTTCTTTTGAACTCCAATTAGTGTGTAGTTTTCTATTTAAGTATAAAAACGTCATGAAAATTATGATTTGACGATATCTGTAGGATCATAACTAGTTCGGCAATAAATAAAAACGCCTGCAATTTTTAGGTTATGCAAAATAAATTAATTTGGGTCGCCAAACTTTAGAAAAGCAAATTATAGGGTCGCGTTACTGAAAAGGTTGGGAAACGCTGGTCTAACTCATCAGGGCGCCGACAGTTCAGGCTCTGTCGGCGCCCTGATGAGTTAGTCATGAAACAGAGAGGGATTTGACATTATGTCGAGCCATCAATAATGATGAATGTTGAATGATGGAACATTTCCCAGATGTAGCATTGCATTTTGCTTGTTACATTTCCTAGGTGCCTCTCGCAAAATTATATTGTGTCACAAAAAGTAACTGCAGGTAACTGGTGTAGAGATGGCCGCTTTAACAGAATTATTTCTTAATGTTAAAATTGAATATTAACTTATCATAATGATATCAATAATTTTTAACAGTATTAAATATTTTTTTAACTAGTTATATATTAATAAAATGAGATATTGGTGGTTTTGAAATGTTTTGTGCACATAATAAACTATCAGTAATAAATTTTCAAATGATAGGTGTTCACCTTATTTTTCGTTTAAATTATATTTAATTATAAAGTGAAATTTGAGCTAATAGTTATTCTTTTATTAATGTTTACTATATTTATTAAAAAAAAATAGAAAGGTTATAAACTCTTTTTCTGTTCGTGTACACATCTAATTCAGAGTTTACTCTAATTTACCATTATACCTAATGCTCCATTAGGAAAGATTTGAGTGTAATGAAGAATATTGCAGAATAGAGTAGTGTTCTCCAGTTCATGTGCCAAACATTTTTTTTACTAATTTTAGATGGTTTAAAAGCTCACAAAGCTTATATTAATTTTAGATGGTTAAGAAGCTCACAAACCTTATATTAATTTTAGATGGTTAGGAAGCTCACAAACCTTATATTAATTTTAGATGGTTAGGAAGCTTGTTGAATAGCTCTATTATGAACACTGTGCTTTAACTTGCTCTGTTCAAAATGCTCCTAGCCATGATCCTCTAACTTTAACCTTTGACTGAATTTAAATTATTTTTGAAAAAATTAACTGGCCAATAGACAATTTTAATTCCTTTGACCAGATTAGGTGTAATATATATTTTTTTAAATTTGAATGTTTAATTGTTTTTATTTGTCCTGAAATTTATTTATAAATGTTTATAAAAAAAATGTTTTTCTTTTTTTTTTTACAGGAAATTTTATACTTAATATTGTAATTTATTATATTTTAATATATTTGGTTTAAAAGTTATTGTTAATATAGCTCACTGTGATCTGTTCTCTTTGATACTTCTAACTTTTTAAACTTTAACCTTTAAAGTTTCATAACTCAAGGTTGTGTAAATGATTGGATTAATTGACATGTTAAAATTTGTTTTCTTAATAAGACTTTGTCACTGCTTTTACAACTAGTTAACAGAACAATGTTTTTGAATTTAAAATAGATTATAGGTAAATTAGACTTTTAAGTTCATTTATTGCAAGATTAAAATGACTTTTGGTGGCTTTATTATTAAGCCCTAAACATCTAATAAAATACTAATTTGGTTGCATCTTTCTAACTTTCTAGCAAAGAACAAAACGTTCTCATATCCAAGCCTACCATATATTTGCCAATTTGTTTCTTACTGTTGGTACTAGGCCAGGATAAGAAATGTTGTATACTCTCTCTAGTAGAAGTCTTTTTGTCTTAAAATTTTCAACTTAACAAATTGTTCTTTTAAATATCTATTCTTTAAAATCTACCACAAAGATAGAAGATCAAATAAAACTCCATGCTCGCAGTGAGTCAAGGATATTTTAGTCATTTTAAACTTATGTACAAAAATTTTAAAAACTTAGTATTTGTTGATAAACTATTTTTTAAAAAATAAATTTTATTCTTTATAAAATATAGCATGTTTGATATTACTTTTTGACTTGGTTCCATTGTATTTATTTTGCACTTTTCTTATAAGAAAAGTCAATTCAATTGATAATCATTTTAGTATACTAAAATGATTATCAATTGAATTGATTGTTGTGTTGAAGTTGAAGTAGTGACGATGAGCACTGTGAATCTAAAGTAGTGGTAGTCCAAGAGCTGGACCTGAAAAAATGTGACTCATTTTGTACTACTTTAAACTTTTTTCTGAAAATATACCTTAAATGATAAAGGATAGGTCTGCATTTTTTCCAGAGTGGAACCCTTCATATGAATGTGCTCATTCAAATTATTAGAAAATCGCAAAAATCCCAGTTTTCTTGCAAATAAGTGGTTTCCCGTAGGTCGTGTGCAAAACATGAAGAGAACATTTTTTTTAAAGCTGATAAAATTTCCTAAAACACAAGTGTTTTTTGTCAAAATTGGATAACTACAACTAAAGTTATGACAATCGTTAAATGATCAAAAAAATGTGCAAAAACCAATCTTTTTTCTAGGAAATTCACTGACTTTGCATAAATAAATATTTTTTTGGTTGTTTTATTCTTTCTTTCCATTTTTTTGTGTTTTTGAAAGAGCAATAACTTTGGTTGTAGTCATCTGATTTTGATAATTAAACACTCGTTCTTTAGAACATTTTATCACATTTAAAAAAGGTTCTCTTCATGTCTTCCACACAACCTACAGGAAACCGCTTATTTCAGAAATCTGAAATTTGTGTTTGATACAATTTTGACCATGCCATGAAATAAGGGCTCCACTTTGAAATAGGCAAATATTTTTTTCTTCTAATTTTAAGGTTTATTTTCAGAAAAAATTTGGTTTGAAGTAGTACAGAATGAGTCACATTTTTTTCAGGTCCAGCTCCTGGACTATGAGGAAAACATTGTTGGAAAACCGGGTACCCTGTAACCGGTTTTTTTAACTTTTTTGGTCAGCCCTTAAAACTGCTTGTGTTCTTTGGTAATCATTTTATACAGCTCGCATTTGAAATGTATTTTTTATTCATTTCCCCATTAGAAAACATACGCTGAGCTAGTGAAGTCCATCAAACTTTTTTATTTGCAAGTTCACCTTTTGTACTTTTCTTTGTTGTATTATCTTTTATTTCAAGTGTTTATATTGTCTGGAACTTATCATGGATATTCCAGAAGATTTTAAACTTTGAAACATTATTTGTAACGTGTAAGTAGTCTTACTTTGGATTCCATGTGGTTTTGTTTTATAAATATGTAATTTTATTTTTGAAATCAAGTAAGTTATGAACAACTTAAGTTTAAACTTGATAATGGTCTTGTTCTAATCTAAATGGTCTTGATAAACCTGTTTTTTTTTTGGTGACAAATGAAGAAATATTTAAAAATGTAAGATTATTTATAGTGTTACCCATGGTTATAATCAGTTGACAGTGTGGGAAAATATTGTTTAGGAACAAATTAGGTAAGCTTAATATGAAATTGTAGGCGTGGTTTAATATGTAGGACTAACCTCATTGGCTCCCTTGCATTATTTTTCCATGCTGTCAACTGATAACCATATGTATTACTATAGTATTTAAAGGAGTGTAGCTGAGTTCCAAATAAAGCTGTCGAGTCTTTAATAAGGATAAAATGCAGTATAATAATAATAATAATAATGCCCGTTTTAGGGCCTTTCGGCCCTTCAGGGTATTCGCCCTGCGGGAACAACCTCGGGTGGGTCACATCTACTATGCTCAAAGTGAAGCTAAAGTTGGCCGAAAGTTATTTTTAGAACAAATTGTATTCATAATAAACTGAGAGCATAGCCCCGGCTCTGAACCCCGGACCTCCGGTGCCGAAGTCCAGTACTAAACGACCACGGCTACGGAGGCAGATTATAAAATACAGTAATCTTGAAAAATATAAGGCTTTTCTGTGGGTTGAAATATGCTTACTTTGAACTAACTCAAGTTTTAAGCAAACAATCAAAAATCTAATAGGACTTCTAATACTGATTCTGCACAATTAAAGCCCTGTTTAAATCATCAGTTGTTTTGACGGAGACTTTGTGGTATAGACTCACCATGATATTTAATTAAAAAAACAAACTAGAATTAAAAGCAATTAATATATTGTCAACCGCAATAGTATAAAAAAAATTATAACTGACCAGTTTTGACATAACGTCAAGATCAAAGCTGTTTACATACAGTCTTCAGAGTCTGTAAACAGCTCTGATGATGACGTAAAGTCGAAACCGGTCAGTTGTATTTTTTTATACTATTGTGGTTGACAATATATTAATTGTTTTTAATTAAAAATCATGGTGAAGCCTTGTTAATACTTTGAAGGTGCTGTAATAAAGACTCAACTTGAGAAATACTTTTAAAATCCTACTCCTGAAAATTTGTTCCTATTTTAACCTCCTTTAAAATACGCAGAATTAAAATTTGAAAAGGATAAAGTGATGTAGAAATTCATACAGTAGGGGTGGGGCACGGGACACAGTGGTCCTCCCTCGAAATAAGCTGTTTTAGATGGGCCTGCTTTAAGTTCACCGTTTCTCCACTAGAGGCAGGTCGGTTCACCTTATACGGCATATATAAAATAATTAGTTCTTCATTTTCAGGATTTAAATTATTTAAACGGATCTATAACAATGTTAAAAATCTTATTAATCATTTTAAATGTATAATTTTTATAAAATGTTATGAAAATACATTATCAAAAATATCAAAAATAAATACACAATGCTCTGTTATTTTTAACTAGACCTGATATCATGATAACCATGATGTGCAGAAATGGAAATTAATTTGCGTGTTTATAGCTTTTTCATTTGTTCTTTTAATAGAAACAATGCTAAATTTATCTTATTTTCTAAAGTTTGTAGTTTATCATTCTAGTTGATAGACATCTCGATTTAAAACTGATGACAATATTGATAACAGTTGTACAAGGTGAAAACTAGCGCTCGGTGCGGTAGTTGATGCAACTAGTCCTTGTTTTTTTAGGACCACCTCAAACCAGGGAGTTGGACCACTGTGTCACGTGCTCCCACCCCTACTGTATGAATTTCTACATCACTTTAGTAAAGGAGTTCCACTTTATTACTCCCATTTACTTCAACTTAGTAAGAGTTATTTCAATTTAAGTAAATTCACTCCCTTTTCCTTTGCTAGTCAGTCTTTATGAGAAAGCAGGTTTTAGAGAACAAAACACTCAGTCCTATATTAATTCATTTGTGAAGGCATTTCCCTTCTTTTACTTAACAGTTTTTAAATTGAAGAAATGAAACGAGTTCATCAATTATTAATAAAATAATGAAAAATCTTACATTGTTCCATTTGCGGAGATATTTTTTATTCTTTCTTTTACAGTTCTTAAATTGTTTTGACTATTTTAATTATTCATAGAATGTGGTTGTACTGTTCATTTTTGAGTTGTTCTTATCTTACTTAGCATTACAACAGGAAGTTTATTTTTGTTAAAAATATAGTGTTTGATATCAGTGCTGGGTGGTTAGAGCAATCTGGTTTGAGGCTAAACAAGATATATATATATATATATATATATAATAATATATATATATATATATATATATAATATATATATATATATGTATATATATCTGTGTGTGTTAAGCTGGTATTTTTCAAGCCACCCAGTATGTAAATATGTTCAGAATTTTCTTTTATTACTTAATTTCTCTGTGATTGAGCATGTTGATTTTTTGCATGATTTTGATTGCATGACTTGCTCTTTTGTTTCTGTGAATTGTTGTTGAATATAGTCTTGCAGTTAATATTATCAAAAACCCATTTACTTCTTGAAAAATACATATTAGAAGAAGACAATAAACACAGACCTGTATATTCTAGGAATATTATATTCTGTCAGAGGGAATTGGTATTGAAGGGAAGATAAGTCAAAATTATTGCTTTGTCACTGTCCATCTTATAACGAAAAGGGTGAAATTGTACAATTTTTGCTCATCTATCCCCATAGTCCTGTTTATAGGTACATAATAGTTACATATAAACCAGGTGGGCCATTTCAGATGCACTAACATTAGGGGAAAACAGTCCTAGACGTTCTGAAATAGTCTCCACCCCAGCCAATAGAATTTTAGGTTTTTGAGGTGGGGTATTGTTTTTGAACAAATGTTAATCTCTCAGATTTATGAAAATTTAATATGAAATACCCAAAGTATTGCAGAATTTAGGAGACTAAAAATTGGCAAATTAAACATTCTTGATAGAATTAAAAAGTTTTTTGTGGACTTATAAAAAATATATAAATAAAAACAGATTAATGAAACCAAAGTCCTATATTTTTTAGCTTTAACTAACCACAGCTTTACCTAACCATACCAAGGTGCAATATGAACTAGTTTGTAAATTATTATTTTTATTTTATATTTGTTAAACTCTGATGATGACTAATTTTTAGTCGAAAGCTTAGTTATTATTATATATTAAAAAATATTGGACTTTTGTGTAATTAATCTGTTTTTATTTATATATTCTTATTAGAATTGTCAAATGTACTTAGTTTCATCAAAATGTGAAACATTAGTGTAGAAATGTAAGGAAATCTGTCTTGGAATTTCCTCTATTGTACCCGCCATATTGTGTGTTGTATATAATTATTTAGAATGCAATTTATATAATAAATTTAATACCTTAATAAATATGCATATACGTACAAGTAAAATATTTTTCCATACAAATAAATGAATTTTATTTGTTTAGGTTGGGGAGTCTTAACCTTTCAACTGTTGTTCTATGAAATATTCTGTAATTAATATATTTGTTATATTTCTGTCTATGTGTTGGTTGGTGATGGTATAGGGTGGCATCAGTTCCTTCATCACCGGCTCTAGTGAGAAAGGGTGCACTAACTCTATCACCACGAACTAACCGAAAACCTTTGTCTAACCACCCTTCTATGTGAGTTTACTAATTATCAACTTATCTTCACTAATTAATATATACACAACCTTGTCTTAAATCACATAGCGTAGTTTTCGAGTGAAACCTCTGGGATTCTAATTGGTTTCCACCAATAATTTCTGGTGTGAACACACTGCTATCATCTATGCTAAAAAAAAATTTCCCCCAGTGGAGGTTATGTCATAGAGGTTTTAACGTTACGAGACGTTACATTTTACTGAAGGAGAAACCCATTACTAATGATTTAACAAACATATACGACATTAATGTCACCTAAAATAAATATTTGTTTTAAATCCTTTTATTTTTAATATAAATAGCTGCTCCTCTAAATAGTATTTTAATAAATTTATTCGAGAATTAACTCTCTGCCGCATCCTGCCATCATCAGTCTATAAAAAGCCAAGAAAATTCAACAAACTTGAAATAATAAAAAAAAAAAATACAAAGTGTCTAACTTAAAGCAAAAATAAAAATACAAAGTGTCTAACTTAAAGCAAAAATAAAAATACAAAGTGTCTAACTTAAAGCAAAAAAAAAAGAAAAATACAAAACAAACAATAAGATAATTAATAAATTGGTGAGAAGGTAGAAACTTGTACCATTCTCGGGAGTGTTAAGAACAGTGGTTAAGAACGATTACTTTCCAATCTTAAAGTAAGATTAAATCTTAAGGCAGAAAGTTAACTCTAGAATAAATTTATTAAAATAATATTTAGTGGAGAGATTTATTTATCTATTATTTATTTTTATTTTACATGAAAGAGTGTCTTTTCAGTGTTGTCAAGTTTAGAACTAGAAAACATTTTGACTTTAAAAACATGTTGGTATTTCTACATTTTTCGACTTAAATATAGTGCCATGCGCTAAAAAGTACTCAATGCACTTTGCTTAACAGTGTTTTAGTTTATTGGTATTTAACACTAGAATATGTTTTAGTTTTTTGGGACTAAACACTGAAGTGTTTTAGTAGTTGGTCTTAAACTCTGAAATGTGTTTTAGACTTTTGGTACTAAACACTGAAGTGTTTTAGTATTTGGTCTTAAAGACTGAAATGTGTTTTAGGCTTTTGGTACTAAACACTGAAGTGTTTAAGTATTTTGTTCTAAACTAACAACAGATGAGATTAGATTAAAGAGTTACCAAAATAATTTGGTGTGATCAGTGGAATAGTTTACAATAATAATCTCTCCAATTCTTTATTTTTACAAAAAAAAAAAGCTTTGATACATTAGCTGCATTGAGATGAAAGTTTGAAGGGTAAATTCATGACACTTGACTGACCAGACAAAGAACTTTAAGCTACTTCTGCCCAAAATGCCCTCAGAATTCTTTAAGACACATTACCAGACTTTTAAAAGCAATTAATATTGAAATTGCCAAACTTAAAAGCTGTTTAAATCAATTGAAATCGAACAAATGTTCAACTAACGATCATCAAACTATAAGTAACGATATGTCCAAGGAAATAAATAAGAGAGATGTGAAGGTAGAAATTAATTACTAATTTCTACACATAGGTTTCTTTTTTGATTTAAAAAAAGGATATATATTTTTGAGATTATTTTTTTTCATTTAAATTGTAATCAGTATTTTTTAATTTTTATAAGCTTACCTTTTTAGTTTATTTGTTAAAAGGAAATTGATTTTTATTTGAAATATTTTTAATTATATTTTTGGGTTCTGTAAAATTATATGTTTAGAATTCTGTTTATTTTTTAAGTGTGGTTTGCTTTAGTGTAACTTGAGTTTGAGGGATATTTATATTATTTTAATGTCCCCTTTATACGAATTCTGCCACATTCATATTTATGAATAAGTTCTTTATACAGTAAGTATAAAGTATTTATAAGTACCCTTTCTTTTACAGGGTAGCACTTAATCTGATCGGCCTAAAATTTAAAATACAAGTAGTACTTTGTATGTTAAATTCATATTAAGTGTTCCAATTTTATCATTTGACGTGTACAATTAAATGTATCTAAATCATGTTTTAGGACTTACAAATTTAAAAATTTGTTGATATTGTGGCAATATGCCACTTTCATAAACTACTAATATGAAGAACTCATATAGAATGACAACTATGTTGTTCGAGTTAAACAAGAAGCCATGAGCTGCTTGTTTCTTTCATTCACTTAACACTTCAGTTTGTGGTTCCCCTGTATTTTTTTAGTTATTTAACCAATATCAAGAGAGTCTTTCACTTATGTTTGCAGTCTGTCTTCAGACTCACTTCACTTGTCCTTAGACTCACTTCACTCATGTAACCAAAGAGTTATTTTTTTTTTCAAAGCTCTTTATTTCACAAAAAAAGTAATGTTACAAAAGTAAAAAAAGTATTGATACAAACGTAAAAAAGTATTAATACAAAAAGTTACATTAAAAATTTGGAAACATCTATATTCTGAGGACGATCGAAATGAGTTTGAAGTAGAAAGGATGAGCGTAGCGAATTTAATGTGATGAGGAAAAGTTTCGAGGTACCCTGTACCAATTTTTTAACTCTTTTTGATAATGGATACTCTTAACAAATATGGAAAAACTGTAATCTCATGGCATTTACTAAAAATAATGATCCATTAACCGGTAGAAGTATATTACTAGAGGGATACCATTGGTTTAATTTTGAAACATCAAAAAAGTAACCAGACCACCTTCACTTATAAGTATAATTAAATAATCAGTACAAAATGACTGTAACTTATATAGTAGAACCACTGAGTAGAACGTTGAAAATATAAATCAAAACACAACCAACGTGCGGGTCACAGAAAACAGTTGATTTATTATAGCCTTAACACACTCTTTGTAGATGTTTCAGTGAGGTTACACAGAGCCTTTGAGAGCCCCAAAACGATGTTTCAGGCCTCTCAATGTATTAAGATACGCTATGCCCCCTCTAGTAATATATCTCTATGCATTAAGCTTTATAAGCATAATTATTTACAATTGTTGTAATTGACAATTACAACTGTTAATAGTTGAGTTTTTCCACAGTTTTTACTATGGAAAAACTCATTAGCCTAGGGACAGAGTGCAGGGAAGGCTCTGCAAGAAATTTTGGTCGAGTTTAGCATAGCATAGAATGTTGTTTTAAGTAATTTTTTTAAATATAAGTTCCCAATTTAGATTATCTATTTATTTAGAAGAAAGGTATTTATTTTATCTGTTAATTAAACGCAGTGTTTGACAGTGTAAATATCCATTTCTTTATATAAATAAGTATATAAAATAAGTATAATAAATATACTTATGTATTTATATAAGTATACTTATATAAATAAGTATTTTCCCCTGCTTTTGCCCCAAAGAATACAGTAGGAATAGAATGTCTGAAGTTATACTAAAGTGTCAGACACATAATTTTGATTTTACATATTTTTGTTCTCTCATTGAGTTAGCAGCAGTAGTCTTCGCCACTAACTGGCGAAACTAGTTTTGTCAGTTATCCGCTGTTAGTTTAAATACTTAAAAGTTTAAAGTTGGAAATCAGCTTTCTAATATAATTTTAATCAATTCAAAAATGTTTTTCTTCTTATAAAATGATTGAAAAAAATGTAGCCAAATTGTTTTTTTACTCATTTGTGCCTCTGTCCATCAGACTGGAATACAATAAAATTCAACTCACTTCATTTAGCAAATTTTTATCAACAGAATTAGAGGAGGGGGGGGGGGGTCATAGGACCCTGTGGGATGTTAATAAATATTGTCGCTGAAATTTATACAATTCTTCGGATCTTAACTAATTCAACTCGGCAATTTCCCTGCACTCTGACAATTTACGATGATGATAATAATTAAATAATCAATTATCATACCAAGCAGATGGGCTTGGTATGTAAATAACTTGGTGATATTAACACCGGTGTACAAATGTATCTAATAATTACTAACGCATGGTTTTATTGTTGTTATTGTTTTGTTTTACAACATGGTCTACCTTGTGAACTGTTATCACCTTTTAACCTCATGGCATGGAATCACCTTGCTACAAATCACATTTTTACGTCATGTGGTCCCTCATCACTGCATGTTATCGCTTCGTCATCTTATGGGAATGGCCGCTACAGGGAAAGGCTGGACAAGTCACCACCAGGATCGCCCCCTGTCTACCGGAGACAGACCAGTAGGGATGAGAATGTGTTTTCTCGTCTCACTCAACAACAGATGAATAACTCTAACAGACATCCGGGCAAGATAACTGCTCACATACCAAAGGTACCTCTGTTTATTTATTTATCATTATAAGCATTTCCAAGGCATTGGAAATGCCAGAGAAACAGTAATGTCTTGCCTTGTGTATGAATGAATGAATGAGAAGATGCAGTCATCGTCAGAGTACATTTGACAATTAAATTTTTTTTTAAACTCAAATGTGTCAAATTTTATCCATGTTTAACATATACCACAAAATCTCTGTCAAAACAACTAATGATTTAATTAAGGAAACAATAACATATTACATATACATACATAATATACATGAATATTTTATCTAAATGACTTGGCAATAATATAATTTGGTATAGCACTTCAGGTTTCATTTCACTTACTATATTATTTATTATTACTTTTATATTTCTTTTATTAATTATTACTTATTTAAATAGTTTGTTCTTTGTAGCACTGGAAAGTTTATAGAACTCCATCTCAGGCTTGATCAAGGGGACTTAAGTTCTATAAAGATTTTTATTATTTAAGCTGTGATTTTTCTAGTCTTTCTATTAATGTATTGTGTTTGTTTATTTATTTATTTATTTTAATAGTTTATTAATGTAGCTTGTTGATATAGTTTCTGAAGATGCCTACAATGATAGGCGAAATATATTAAATTGAATAAATCATTCAAAACTTTTTGTAGAACTAAAGTCCCCTTGATTAAGCCTGAGATATTACTTATTTATCGATTCTTATTATTTTTATTTTTGTAGTTATATTCCTCAAATCAGCCTTTTAGCTGTGGTTACATTGAGTTCAATTTTTTTAATATATTTTGTTGAGTAATATGAGAAGCTGATGAAGTACATCAACCATGTGGCTGCAAATTGGCCAGAGAAAGGCGCAGAGGCCGCATAGCTGGTCCTTAGATTTGCCATATCATAGCGGCCGACGAAAAGAGGCCCAAGGCCTCTTGATTTCATTATATATTGACATTTCATTTAATTTCACATTTTCGTTTTTATTTAATTATTTATTTAGACTTTTTCGCCCATTCCCCCTCTCTCAAAATGACTACAGTTATTATTAATGTTTGTTGCAGAAAATCGGAAAGACACCTCTGATCTGCACCCATACGGCGGAGGGGCATTCAAGGGCAGTGCTCGCTCTTTGTGCTACCGAGGATCTGCTTTTCTCTGCCTCACAGGGTAATAAAACCAATCTTTCTTTTCTTGTTGTTTATGCAGTGGCAGTGTTACATTATTATGGTTAATGTTGGTAAAGAAGTAATCAATACACACTGGCTATTTATTTGCAGGATCCTTGTATAATCTAAAGTAGTTGAAGTTAGACCAACATCAACTACTTCTTATGACTAAAACTTCTTAAAAGGTCATATAACTCATTTTTCTGATAATGTTAGGGTAAACTTTTTTCTAAGTGGACGTTATAATCACCCGTTATGACAATTATTTTGTTATAGCGAATTTTTGAAAAAAAGCTTATGAGGTTGGGGTCATGGAGAGTGGGTGAATTTTTTTCAGGGGGGCTCACTGTGAGCATAATAATATATATATATATATATATTATATATATATATATAATATATATATATATATATATATATATATATTATATATATATATATAACTACTGGTTATTTGTTTCTACCAGTTTATCTTATCAAAAATTACTCTCTGTAGAATAGAATTTCTATTGTGTTGGAAAATCTAGTTGATATTGATATTAGTGTAGTGCTATTTTATTTTTGAACCAACTATCTGCTGTGTTACCCACAATTATGAATTGTTTTTGTGAATCAGTATTATTGTTTTCCTACTTAGTCTGTAACTTTAGAGAAGTAAAACCAAGGTCGTTGTTTAGATCGGCATGTGATCCAGTGGGACCTGAACGAGATGAGAGAGGTAAACGTGTTTGGGAATCATCCTAATAATGTTGTGTGTGTCAAATACGACTCTGCCAGGAGGATTATGTACTCGGTGTCGAATAGCTTCATCAAGATATGGGACACCAGGGACAACAAATGTATCAAAACACTGACGTGAGTCACCATCAATATATTACCTGATATTATGACCCAGGAGATTGCCTTCTCAAAATTAAGTCTGGTTTAGAACATTCAACCGTCCCTTATAACATTGCGGATCCAGGTGGTGTAATGGTTAGCACGTTTGTCTGCCACCCAGACAGTCCAGGTTCAATCCTGGTCTGGGCCTCTAGGATTTTCCTGCGAGGAATGGAAATCCTTTTACGTTTGGTCCCTCCCAAGGAATGGTGGTTCTGTGTCTGTGAGATACTCTTAAAAGATCCCTAACCATAAATGAACTTGGGTTTTAGCAAGGACCATTAATAATATATATATATATATATAATATATATATATATATATATTATATATATATATATATATATATATATATATATATATATATATATATTAATGGTTTTAATCTATGCTAGCGCCGCGGCAGATCTCCTTTTCAACTGAGTAGTTTAATTTCCCACTTTTTGCCTACATTCCATTTGAAATAAATTAACTTTTTATACTTTCTAGTCATAATTCTAACTAGCTGAAGAGCTTTGTGTGGTCTTTGTTGTCTTTAAACTTCCACGAAACCCTTCTAATAGCAAATAAGTTTACATTTTATTCAATTTATTTAATCAGTTGTAAACTAGTGGCTAAATTAACATTGTGCTAGAAGATAGATTGTGGCATTTAATGCTGCCTGAAACAATTTAAAAACCGTTTTTTTTTTTTTTAATTTAGACGCCCACATGTGAATACCTGGATTATATCGATTGAATTATTAAATAATTAAATAAAATGTAAACTTACCACACCATCAGTGGTACATTTATCCAACAATGGTTCATATATTTCCAATAATGGTTCAAATGACAATGGTCATTTGTACAACCCATCAGTAGCGTTATGTTGAAGTTTGACATTTTTTTACGATTAGTTTCTGAATTTTTGTAATACAATGGCGAACTGTTTTCATGGGGTTAAAATAATAAGTAACGAAAAGAAAAATAATTTTATTATTACAATGAATGCAGCTGTCATAACCAATAGTTACCAAGGTTTACATAAATTGAAAGTTTAAAAATATAATGGGTAATTTTTAGAAAGCTTTCAGGACTAAAAATAAATATTAAAAAAACTAAAATAATGATTATAAATAAAATGGAAACCCATCCATAACAATCAATAATGAAACTATTGCAGAAGTGGACCAATTTATATATTTAGGACAGCTCATATCAAAAAATGATAGCTCAGCAAAAGAGATTTATAGACGAATAAGTCTTGCCTGGGGAGCTTACAATAAATATAGAAAACTATTCAGATCAAATGTAAGCATTATAGATAAGAAAAAACTTTGGGATAGCGTAGTTAAACCAGTAATGATATATGCCTGCGAAACCTGGGTACTCACTAACAAAAACATAGACATACTCAGAAAAACTGTAAGGAAAATGGAGAGAAGTATGCTCAAAATAGGAAGGCGAGAAAGAAAAAGCAACAAATATATAAGACAACTCACTGGTTTCGACGATATTGGAAAAATAATAACAGAGAAAAAAATGGCAATGGGCAGGACATCTGATCAGGACCAACGATCAGAGATGGAGCAAAAAGATTTTAGAGTGGTGCCCGAGGAACCTGACTAAAAAGAAAGGCAGACCCAGAACATCGTGGGATAAGGAAATGGTCCCGTCCTGTGGTGTCACCTGGAAAAGAAGAACCCACAACAGATCAGATTGGAAATGGATAACCAATGTATATGTACAGGCTTGGCTACCCCCCGAATAAATATAACAAAATTATTTAGCTTAAAATCACAAAAAAATTTAATTTTAAATTTAATTATTTCTATAAAATAACTACTATCTTTTGACTAGAAGAAACCTATAATTTTGCCTCAAGAAGAAAATTTAATTTATAATCCAAAATATAATATAACTATAAATCGACATAAACTCTACAAATTAAAACTAAAAAAATTGAACTAGAATAATAAATAGTCTAAAACAAAATAAAGAAATAAACAGAACTCTTTTTTTTCCACAGCCTTTGGCTGACTTGGATTAATAAATGTAAAAGAAGATACAAAATCTTAAACTATTAACTAAAAAATCTAATAAATGGACTACTGCTACTACTATTGTTTAAACTATTAATAAGATATGAACAAAACATCTGGTTTGACAGTAGTGCCAACATTTCAGACTTAGTTCATGAGTAGTCCACACAGCGCTGTTTGAATCCATACTTTTCCTCACTTAAGTTAACCTCCCCCCTGGTTTCTGCTAAATAGACTAATACTTAGAAGGTGTGCATATGGAGAATAACACAGTGATAAGGGATTTGGAAGTGACAGTTTCCGTAAGGTGCCATAACTGTACTGTAGTTACTTAACTAACATGTACTTAACTACGTACTTAACTGTACGTATGATATTTAACTTGTTGCAGGTCATCTGGTTTGACGGCCAACTTCTCGAGTAGCAACTTCAATACGAGTGAACCTCAGATCAACGACATAGCTCTGAACACGCGGAATCTTGTCTTGTACTCTGCTGCGGGAGACAAAGTTAGAATATGGGATCTTAGAAAGTGAGTATCCTTGTTCTCTGCAATTAATCTAGGATTACCTCCCACTTTTCTATGGCTATTTTTTTTTAACACTGAAGTTATAAAACAGCTGTAGGAGATATTGTCCACAAACCTATTTCTTAATGATGCCGGATTTATGTGGTTGTAGATTTGGAGTAGTTGGGAAGCTGACCGGTGGTCACCAGGCTGCAATCATGTGCATATCCACCACCAAGGGTCCTAACCATTCTGATGTCGTCTTTACTGGTTCTAAGGACCATTATATCAAGGTAAACAGTCACCATTCTTTGTTAGCATTATTGTTATGTATGAATCAGACTGTTTCTATATATCAGGGGCTCAGATTCTAAAGTTTGTATTAACATCGCTTCATTATATTTTAACAGCATAATCTATGTATTCTACCTAGATTTCTGCTATTGAGTCTGCTATAAGTGGTTCTATAACATCGTTTTAGAGGTGTTACCTCTTGGGCCTAATTTTACAGTGGATTTTAGAGTTGTTACCTCTTGGACCTACTTATGGAATGGAATTTAGAGGTGCTACCTCTTGGACCTAATTTTAGAGTGGATTTTAGAGGTGTTACCTCTTGGACCTAATTTTATTGTGAATTAGAGGTGTTTCCTCTTGGACCTAATTTTATTGAGGATTTTAGAGGGGTTACCTCTTGGACCTAATTTTATAGGTGTTACCTCTTGAATCTTTTTACAGTGGATTTTAGAGGTTCTACCTCTTGGATCTAATTTTATGTTACCTTTACTAATTTTACAGTGGATTGTAGAGATGTTACCTCTTGGACCTAATTTTACAGTAGATTTTATAGGTGTTACCTCTTGGACCTAATTTTAGAGTGGATTTTAGAGGTGTTACTTCTTAAGTATGGGAATAAAGTGAAAAATATCAAGTTTGAAGTTAAGTTTAGTGATATTTCTTGTTTAAGAAGTATCAGCTCTAAATGGATAATTTATTTTTATCTGATTCACCCTTATTTGTATAATGATATTATATGTGAAGATCTTGATGTCACTAGAGACTTATGTATGGTATTCATATTCTATGTTGCTTGTGCAGGTGTTTGATGTACCTCTAGGAACCATAGCCGGGACGCTGACTCCCCGGGTTACCTTAGAACCTCCTCACTACGATGGAATTCAGTGTTTGGTCAATTGTGGCTCCACACTGTTCTCTGGTTCCAGGGACTGTATCATCAAGAAGTGGACCAACGATGAGTTAGTCACGGTGAGTCTCTGTATTCAGAGTTATTTATGAACTGAGTGTTGGGATGTAGTACATGGTAGTGGTAGAGGTAGGTTCAGGTAATGTTGCTGAGGCTTAGTTGTGAGGCTTCAGGTTAGTTGTTTTGATTAGGTTCAGGTAAAGTTGCTGAGGCATGATTAGGTTGTAAGAGTGCTGAGGTTGAGTTAGGTTCAGGTAATAGTTGCTGAGGCTTGATTAGGTTCAGGTAAGAGTTGCTGAGGCTTGATTAGGTTCAGGTAAGAGTTGCTGAGGCTTGATTAGGTTCAGGTAAGAGTTGCTGAGGCTTGATTAGGTTCAGGTAAGAGTTACTGAGGCTTGATTAGGTTCAGGTAAGTGTTGCTGAGGCTTTATTAGGTTTGGAGTTAAGGGAACCGAGAACTAAGTATAACAAATAACAGAAACTTAAACCATTAAAAACTTAACAATACAATATAAAATCTAAAAGAGACTACAGTTATTCCTGTTACATACTTAAGGCTTAACAATGGATGTGAAATAAAATTAATGATTATAAGCAGAATTCATGTTACAGTGTAAGTTTAGGGCTTTCAGGAATTCCATTAGTTTCCTTCTGATTCAAATTTCTTTGTGCTTGTGAGGAGGTGTCCAGTGATTTTCTCTTACTTTGTTTACAGTCGGTGAACCTCGCACACAAGGACTGGGTGACGGGGCTATGTTTATTCCAGGGAAGCACTGTGTTAGCTTCGAGCTGTAGGGACGGCACGGTGAAACTCTGGTCCACGGATACTTGCAACCTTCTAGGAGAGATCAAGGCTCACTCGTCTCCTATCAATACCATCACCTCAAACTCTAACTTCCTATTCACTGCCTCCAGGTATGTCCTTTTTATTTAACTTCTTTCCCATAACTGTACTTTTATTTCAAGATAAATAAACAGGTGGTGATATTGGGAATTACTTGAACAAATCACTGGAAGACTAAAGTCTGCCAGGTGTTGCTACCTCTTATTTGAGTATGAAAACTAATTAGTTTATATATTCTCTAATAGAAAGCGCTGCATACTATTTTTGTCTTTACAAGCATAAATGTTAACATAAGTTGAAACGACCAGAGATATTCTCGTCGTACAGAGATATTTGTGTCGTGATATAGGAGATTAACTAGGAACTAGTTTTAATTAATTTTAGCTTAGTAATGATTAGATTGCATTTCTAAAGCTGTATTGGGAATTCTACTCATTTAATTTGGAAGACTAAACTTAATTATTGTAAGAAACTTATATAAACGGGAAGGAGTGTATGATAGTTATTAGGGAGAGGTGATAGATCTCCAAGCAAGTAGGCTACTTTGCAAAAAATTGATATCAGTCTCTCATCTGCCTCTACGTTAATACATTTATTGTTATATTATAATTATTATAGTTTTTCCAGGTAGAAGTTAAATAAATAATAATACAATTCAGATTGTATATGCAATAATGCCATGCAATAACAATATTAGAAGAGACAATGTTTAAAGTAAAAAGAAATTATAAAAATCAATTTTGTTTTGATGTGTCGTGCACATCACCCCCTTGCAGTGTAGGGACTTTTTTCTTCCCTTTAACTGTGTTACAAGCGTTGCATTTTCTCCCTTCCAGCTGCTTTTTAGTCATGTGACCATGTAGAAAGATATAGTGTAAGGAGTAAGGTCCAAAAGCCAGACCTGAAAAAATGTGAACTATTTTGTACTGCTTAAAATCAAGTTTTTCTGAAAATACTCCTTAAATTTTGACGAAAAGCATAGTCTGCCTATCTAGAGTGAAGCCCTTCATATGATCGTGCTCGCTCAAAATTTTAGACAATCGCACAAAATTCAGTTTTCTTGAAATAAGTGGTTCCCTATGGGCCGTGTGCAAAATATGAATAGTTACATGAAAAATGAAAAATTAAATGAATTATTACATGTTTAATTAGATTACATGAAAAAATTAATTATATTAAATTAATTACATGAAAAGTTACATGTTTTATTAAACATGAAAAATGAAGACAACTTTTTTTAAAGGTTCTATAGAATGTTAAATAAAATGTTCTATAAAACGAGTGTTTAATCATCAAAATTGGATGACTCCAACCAAAGTTATGGCTCTTTCAAAAACACTAAAAAATTGTTAATTTATGCAAAGTCAGCAAATTTCTTTGGGGAAATATAGGCTTTTTGTGCATTTTTTGGCCATTTAACAATTGTCATAACTTTAGTTGTATTTATCTGATTTTGATGAAAAAACACTCCTTTTAAAGGAAATTTTATCATCTTTAAAAAAAGTTCTCTTCATGTTGTTCACACGACCTACAGGGAACCACTTATTTCAAGAAAACTGGAATTTGTGCGATTTTCTAATAATTTGAGCGAGCGTATTCATATGAAGGGCTCCAGTTTGGATAGGCAGACTATGCTTTCCCTTCATAATTTAAGGTATATTTTGAGGAAAATTTGGTTTGAAGTTACAAAATTTGGTTAAAAGTTACAAAATTTGGTTTGAAGTTACAAAATAAGTCACATTTTTTTAGTTATAAGTTATTTGGTTATTATTTGGTTGTTATTTATTTATTATTATTTAAGTTATTATTTGGTTATTATAAGTTATTTGGTTAAAAGTTACAAAATTTGGTTTGAAGTTACAAAATAAGTCACATTTTTTTGGGCTGGCTCTTGGACTAATAGTATTATAGTCTGTAGAGGTTATCTGTAAACTAGCTTTAGTCCTCTGTGATTGTTCATTTTCACAGCCATTCAAAATAGATTAATTCAACTATTGGTTCTCACTATTCCTATATAGTGAAGTCACTATATAGTGAAGTCCTATATGGTGAAATAGTCACTATTTCCTATTACAAATGCTGTTTGAACATAGAAGTGTCAAGCACCATAGAAATTTTATTATTAGAGAGGCCTTTTTGGTTGCTTTTCCAATCATCAAAAAAGTAACCTGAACACTTTCGATTTATATATAACTTAACCAGTGGACATTAAATTGTAATATTTTTAAAATAACGTTTATAATAAAAAGAAAGAACAAACTATGTGTAAAAAGCTACCAATGAAAGATTCATTATAACCTCACTGGTGAAGTAGGTTATAACGAGGTTTCAAAGAGTCCCCAAAAAATGTTTCAAGCCTCTCGATGTGTTGTAATAGGAAATATATCTCCTTTCTAGGTATAGCTATATCTAGATAGAGATATCTGTATGTCAGGAGTGGTATAAACTGCCTCACAAAAAGAGTAATACATAAAGGGAGTACATAGGCAGAATAACACAGTGATAAGGGATTTGGAAGTGAGACAGTTTCCATAAGGTGCCATAACTGTCCTTATCCCTACTATAGTCTCCCTAGAGAGAGATTAGATACTTCCCAATCCCTCTACAACTCCTATCGTAGCACCCAATCTATTAATGGCAGGCATTTTTCAGCGACATCATATGAAATCCCTTTTTACATCATTGATAATTAAAGAATATATGCGACAAATAATAATTATAACTTATTTTAAATTCATTTACTTAATTTAAGACAAAATAGTGTAATATTTACGTTGAGTTGTAATTATTAAGAAATATTTAAAAATTATGTCACCAATGTACAGTTATGGCACCTAGGTACCCTGGGAATGATAAGAGCTGTTGTATCCTCCCTATAAGTATTAGTCTCTTTGCTGCCTTCTTTTCTTAATTGGTATTTGTAGCTTTTTTTTGTTTTCATTCTTATTGGTATTATTAAGTAACCATGTTTCCATGCTTATGAAGTGTGACCCTAATCGCAGTATGGTCCATTGTAAATTCATTATTTATTTATTTTTAAACCAGTATATAAATATTAATAACTAAAATGATTTTAAGATTTGAAATAACTCATTTTTGCTTCAATACTTGTAGAATCATATTTGTACTTTTTTGTGAAATAATTATTTAACTTGACTAATGATATTAGCATATTAGGTATTAGTGTTAACTTATTGAGAATTAAGTAGAAAAGAAAGATTTCAACTTAATGTGTAGAGAACTTAATAGGATGATAAGAAACTGCAAGTTTGCTCGTGTAGTATATTTATTAAAATCAACAGGTGACTTTACTACCATATTTAAGGCTGTCTAAGCGTTCTCTAATAATAAAAGTTGTATTGTCCATCAGGGTTAATATCAGCTTTGTCTGTGTTATATTTTAACCTAAGAGACTTAAACTACTGGAGGAAGGACACTACAGTCTATCGTTTAGTTAAAAAATCCTTAAGGTCATAAGTATTTTGGGGATTGACCAATCAGAGAAGCTGCTGCCAACCTCTCATTTAAAAAGAGAATATAATCCCTACCACAATAACCACTGTAGGGAAAAAACCTTCTTCCCGGCAATCGTTCAATTTATTTGTGGTTCTTCTCTTGTTTACATCGTTTTGAAAACTACTTTCAAATTAATCTTAAAAATGATATTTTAAATAAAACTACACAAAAGAACTGTAAAAAAAACATCGCCAAGAAAATACGGGTAAAATAACCTGATTTGTTTACATAGTTTTTCCCGCTCCCTTCTTGCAGGGATTTTTTTCTTAAGAATCAGTGGTGTCTAAACTGACCTGTCAAGATTTTTAAACTAAACGATAGACTGTAGGGTAGTATAACATAGTGGTAAGGAGTCTGATAGTGTGGCTGGTTCCATCAGGTACCATAACGATACTTGCCCTTACTCTACAGACACTAGAGACTCCACACACCTCTACAACCCCTATCCGGGCACAAAATTTAAAATTCGTTTTTGAATTGTTTGGCATTTTTAATGACACCACATTAAGTCACTATGTGCAACGCAGATAATCATAAAATATATGCGATAGCTAACCATTAAAACTTATTTTAATTAATGAAAGAAGAAGATGTCTCTCCAAGGAAATATATTTATTTCTAGCAAAGCGCTTTTAACCTAACTAGAAGCCATTATCAGTTCTAGCAATTGAATAAAGATGAGGGTGTTATATGAGTCTTACAGATCAGATATCAATGTCAGAGGAGTCTGTCTTTGATATCTATCACCCTCTTTATTATTCAACGGCTAGCACTGATGATGATCTCTTGTTAGATTGAAAGCGCTTTGCTAATAATAAATATATTTTTGTGGAGAGACATCTTCTTTTTCTTTTACTAAAATGAAGTCTATTAACGCTCTCCTTACTTCTTCTTTATTTTAAATTAATTTTACTTCATTGAAGGCAAAATAGTGGGAAAAGAATGTTAAAGACATAATCAATATGCAAAATCTAAAAATGACGCCACTAAAATACCGTTGTGGTACCAGGCCACACAAGCCTTGATAAGAGTTGTTGTATCCTCCCTCTAGTAGTTTAAAACTCTTTGATTTTGACACATTTTTTAAACAAGTTGACAACCATATTAGTCCAAGAGCCGGACCTGAAAAAATGTGACTCATTTTGTACTACTTCAAACCAAATATTTCTGAAAATATACCTTAAATTATGAAGAAAAAACATAGTCTGCCTATCCAGAGTGGAAGCCCTTCATATGATTGCGTGTGCTCAAAATTTTAAAAAATCACTCTAATTTCAGTTTTTTAGAAATAAGTGGTTCCCTGTGGGTCGTGTGCAAAAACGATTTAATCATCAAAATCGGATAAATGCAACCAAAGTTATGGCTCAGACCAAAGTCAGCAAATTTCTTTGGAAAAATATTGACTTTTGTGCATTTTTTTGGCCATTTAACAAATGTTATAACTTTAGTTGTATTTATCCGGTTTTGACAAAAACACTCGTTTTATTGGAAATTTTATCAGCTTTAAAATAGTTCTATTCATGTTTTGCACACGACCTACAGGGAACCACTTATTACACGAAAACTGAAATATGTGCGATTTTCTAATATTTGAGCGAGCGCATTCATATGAAGGGCTCCACTCTGGATAGGCAGACTATGCTTTTCCTTTATTATTAAAGGTAAACGTTGAGAAAAATGTTGTATGAAGTAGTACAAAATGAGTCACATTTTTTAGGCCTGGCTCTTGGATGATGATGATTTGTTTTAACAACATATATTTTTAATGATGTTTTAAGATGTTAGAAATTTATAAAGTGATTAAATGCTATGTAAACAAAAATGTAACTCATTTGGAGGTTATAACCTGACTTTTTTTATGAATTACGAGTGAAGTCATTGCAGGAATCGGTATAGGCGGTTAATATTGAAAATTTACTATTTATTCCTGCAATGACGTCAATTCCAGACTATAACCTGACGTGTAAATATATTTTTTTCATTCATAAAAATCCTCTAATTGAGTCACCTTATAAACTCTATCAGCTTGCCTCAATCCACCATCTTTAAATATTTTGATGGAAACATGCTAAAGTTTTGGAAGGGAGTGAATTCACTTGTTGATTCTATTTTACTTTATCATGTAACTTATGTTTCCATTCATTCAGTAGTTTGTTTTTCATTGTGTGTTCTCATCATGCTGCTTTTACTTTCATCTTTATCAGCTTTGTGTTGTATCATCAGCTTTGTGTTATGACCATCAGATTTGTATTTTACCATCAGCTTTGTGTTATGACCATCAGATTTGTGTTTTACCATCAACTTTGTGTTGTGACCATCAGCTTTGTGTTTTACTATCAGCTTTGTGTTTTACCATCAGCTTTGTGTTACGACCATCAGATTTGTGTTGTACCATCAGCTTTGTGTTATGACCATCAGATTTGTGTTGTACCATCAGCTTTGTGTTATGACTATCAGATTTGTGTTGTACCATCAATTTTGTGTTGTAACCATCAGCCTTTCGTTGTGACCATCATGAATGTGTGGACTGAGAGACACGTGATGGGTCAATGTGTTGTTTCTTCTGTTACAGTAAGGAAGTTCGGCTATGGAGACACCAACCACCGCAGGACATCATGTCTATGTCCACCGGCCATATGTTTCAACTCTCCGTCTAATCTATGTCTAACTTTTTGTATTTTTCTATCCATATTATCATTCTGTGTATATTATGTAGATTTTTATTAGCAATATTTTAACTTATCAAAATAGACAAAACTTAGTAGCTGTAACTCTAGAATTTAATCTAAACCAACTTACTTCAACTTTGAAGTTGGTTTAGATTTAAAGAAACTTACTTAAGTTCTCTGAACACTCAATTTGAACTCAACGTTTACGTGCTTGTCGAAGCAGGATGATATGGAAATGAATAGTTGACAGCTAGGCTGACATGTTTGACAATCAGCCTAACTGTCGGCCTATTGACTTGTCTTTCACCAGTGTTCTTTTTAAATTAAAATTATTTGGGTTGTGTTTTAGGAGTCAGTCTGAGAGAAATTCATTTCCATGACATTTCTGTTCTACTTTAGATCAGTTTTCATTTGTAATATTTCTATTAATTTTACTTCAATTTATATGCTATTCAGCCTGGTCATTCTATTCAAACAATGCTGGTCATGCTGTTGAAACATGCTGATAAAATTTAAAAGGTAATAATTTTTCCTTAAACTGAATGAATTTTTCCTAGTAAATTATACAAATGATATCAAATGAATTAAATATATTTCATATCACATTATTACATTCCAAGTATATTTACGAGTGAATTTGTATTTTTAAATTATAGTTTTACGTATATTTTAGTCTTTAGCAGATAATCTATGTGATATAAATAATATGTTCAGATGCGGGGTGTGGCAGGAGGTTTAACCCCGTCTTCCATCCTTGGCATTTGTTGTGTGAACAGGATTAGACACAGGCTCAACCCTGAAACTCATTTTTCATTGGGGTAGAGTCTAACTGTAGATTAAAAATACCATGTGAACAGTTGAGGTTGAACCCCCTGCCAAACCCTGGGTGTGAACGGCATTAATTCATATAGGGGAATAGAATCAACAAGTGACTCACCTATTTTGGGCTGTCAATACTACTACTACTTTTAGCAACTATTTAGCGACTACAGGAGGTTATGCCAATGTCATGTTAACTGTCATTGATGAAGGTTAGGACCAGAGACTATAGATACTTAAACAGTAAGACTGTCGACTCAATGGGGGGAAAATTGGATTCTGATCGACACTAGTACTGAGGCAGACCTACTTTTTGACTGTGTAGACATGGCTTAATTTTACGCTTTTTGTCTACGTTCCATTGAAAATTAACTTTTTATACTTTTTAGCCATACCTCTAAATTGCCGAAGCACTTTGCGCAGTCTTCATTGTCTTTAAAGTTCCACAGAACCCTACTGATAGCAAATAAGTTTACATTTTGTTCAATTTATTTAATAATTTAATCGATTTAATCAGGTGAACATTATTGGCTAAATTATCCAGGTGCTTGAAGAGAGATTTTTGCATTTAATGCTGCCTGAAACAATTTAAAAAACATTTATTTTTTTTAAATTTAGACGTCCGCATGTGATTACCTGGATTATATTGATTAAATTATAGAATTATGGAATAATTCTTATTATACATAGAATTACAGTGTGTAATTCTATAATAAGAATTTACTTAGCTGTTTTTGTTAACTAAAGACATATTAATGTAAAAAATTAGTTATATATATATTCTAGTCTTTCATTAGCTTTAATTTTGCTTGGATTTTTTCTTTTATAGGACTAAATAGTTTTTTTAAAAATGTAAAAAATAAAAAATAATGATGGAAATAACAAATTATGAAAAAAAATTACATTTGTGAAAAACATTACATTTTAGCAAAACATTTTCCATTTGAACAAAACATTTTACATTTGTGGAAAACCTTTTACATTTGTGAAAAACTTAATTATAAGATTATAGATTTAATAGCAAATTGGATTTAACAATAAATAAAAATTTTAATTTTCTTTTAATGTCAGTTTTAATTTTTTAATGACATGTTATACCAAGCTAACTTTTTAGTGGCAGATGTCCACTTAGTGGACACCAGTGTTTGATAGCTTCAAATAAGCTAATATTAAAATAATTTAGCTTGACTGTCAGCTGTCTGGCTTTATTTTCTATTGTATTTGGCACTGCTGGCTTTCAGTCAAAAATGAAACAAACATTTTCATATTTAGGTAGTTTGTGTAAGAAATTTTTATTTATATAAACCATTATTGTTATTTTTAGTGATAATGTTACCATTAAATATTTATGTAATATCAGTGATATATGTAACAATAAATAGTATTTTACATTCTCCTGCCTAAAATGGTTAATTAATGAAATTTAATACTAAAAAATTAAAAATTAATTATGACTAATAGTGTATATAAAACAGTACTGTCACTTGTAAAACCTCAAAAAAATTGTAAATATTAACTACCTCCAATACTTAAGTTAGAAATCAAGCCATACCGTATTATAATATTGGCTTGATGTATTAGTTCCTTTTCATTCTGATCTTTATCAATTTTGATTACAAAATTATTTTCTAAGTTTTATTTCAAACATAATTTTCATTGTATGTTGAAATATAATTTGTAGTGGTGCGTGTTTAGACGAGCTGTCAAAATAATTACTTGTTATAGTATATATGACAAGACATGACATAATTTCCCAATACCAATTTACGAAGCAAGATGTTAGATCAAAATCTTTTTATTCTATCCGCATAGCCGAGCAGCCTGCCTCCGTATGAGCACCAGTCTTGATCATACTTGTGTATTTCGATTACCTAAAATACACAAGTGTGGACTCTATGTCCTCGCATCAGTGGCAAGCCGCTTAGAGCTAGTCGGACGGAGGATAGTTTTTTTTTTAAAAAGGTTAGTTTTAAGTTTTGGTCTCTAAGTAGGTCTCGCGGCCACTGCCGCTTGAGTCTACGGGAGGGTTTAGGGTTTCATCGAGAAAGAGTACGTACGAGAGGATTTGGATGGTTAAAAAAAAAAAAAAAAAAAAAAAAAAGATGTTAGAAATTTATAAGGTGATTCAATTCGATGTAAACAAACCAAACGCATTCGGAGGATATATTTTTATAAATCACAGAATTTCGGAGACTTTTTTATATATCACGTGTGAAGTCATTGGAGGAATTGGTATAGGCGGTCAACATTGAAAATTTACTATTTATTCTTGCAATGACGTCAATTCCGGACAATAACCTAACATGTCAAAAATGGATTTCATTAATAAAAAACCCTCCAATTGTGGGTTTGTTACGAAGGACATGAATATTAGATATTTAACCAAGGCAGAGTTCTACAAACAGAGTAATGGAAAGTTAAAAAAGTTAAATTAAAAATTTAATTTTTAAATTGTAAGATGTAAATATGTATAAGTTTAATGATAAAAGAAACGTGAAAATGGAGATGTTATAGTATTCATGACATGACATTATTATTGTTAATTTATATTATTAAAGATAGATTGTTTTAAGAATCGTTTCGTGTGTATTATACGAACATAACATTATTGTTTTTCTGTTTAATGTAAAAATGAATAGAATTATTTTCTGTATGATATAGTTAGTAGTTATTTATCTAGTAGTGTTACACTGGCATACATTGAAAATGTATGAGTAAAATGATTTTAATAATGGCTTTGATGTTTTAAAGAAAGACCAGAGATAGAAGGATTCAACCTCCGGTCTTCTAAGGTAAATAATTTTGCTGGACAATCACCAGCCAATCAAATCATGACGAACACAAATTTATTTTATCATTTAGGTTTTATATATTTTTTTACTTTTGTTTTTTACATTCCCATTTTTTTAATGTCCTTTTACATATTTTTTTTCCTTATTTACTTTTTATTGCATATTGTATAACAATTTTACTATTGTAAATTTAAAAAATGTTGAAAATTAAAATATGTGACAATTTTTTTTTGTTTAAAATAAATCTATGAAACCGCCAGAAGACATAGTCATCAAAAAATGTTCCCTCTCGCAGGGTTATCCTTGTGGGATTCCACATCTAATAATGTACGTAAAATATGTCTCTGTATATTGTATATTTGTCTAATATAAACATTTACAATAAAAAAATACATCTTCTATTGGTAAGTTCCCTTCATCTATTGTATTTAGCAAAGAACAATTGGGTGAATTGTTACGTACCGTCCAGACAATGAATTGTTAGTTTCAGTAATTGAATTGCGTGTTTAATGTAAAAATAACTAATAACTATATCGTTCAGAATGTAATTCTATATATTTTTGCATAAAACAGAAAAACAATAATAATTTTGACAGCTTGACAAAACAAGTACTTCTACAAATTATTTAATAATTTAATGAAATAATTTTATAAAATAATGTATGGTATTGAAGCAATAAATTGAGTTTATGACATTTGATTTATAATTAGTCTTAAAATAAATAAATTTAAATCAGTCTTTTATTTTTTTATTTCTTTTAATTTGAATTTGTAGTTATTAAAGTATTAATTTTTTGTTGGTTCCTGAGGCATAAGCTGAGGGAACCATTGTATTTAAACCCAGAGGCGTAGCTAAGGTGATTTTTTAGAGATGGTTCCTGAGGTGTAAGCTGAGGGAAACCATTGTATTTAAAACGCTGAACCCAGAGGCGTAGCCGAGTGATTTTTTAGGTAGATGGTTCCTGAGGTGTAAGCTGAGAAGACATTGGTATTTAACCCAGGAGGCGTAGCCAAGTGATTTTAGAATGGTTCCTGAGGTTTTTAGCCCCTGAGGGGAAAAACCAAAAAAAATTGATACATTTTTTTTTTTGTTTTTTTACATAATTTATTATTTTGTGTTTTGATTTTTTTTTTTTTTTTTTTATTTTTTTGGGTGTTAAAATTTTGTGTTATTTTAAACCAAGAGGCATAGCCGAGTGAATTTTTAGAGATGGTTCCTGAGGTGTAAGCTGAGGAAACCATTGTATTAAACCAAGAGGCATAGCCCGAGTGATTTTAGAGATGGTTTCCTGAGGTGTAAGCTGAAGGAAACCATTGTATTTTTAAACCCTAGAAGCCATAGGAGTGAGGGATTTATAGAGATGTGTTCTTTCCTGAGGTGTAAGCAACCGTTGTATTAACCAAAGGCATAGCCGAGTGATTTTAGAGATGAGGTGTAAGCTGAGGGAACCATTGTATTTAAACCCAGAGGCGTAGCTGAGTGATTTTTAGAGATGGTTCCTGAGGTGTAAGCTGAGGAAACCATTGTATTTAAACCAGAGGCGTAGCCAAGTGATTTTCAGAGATGGTTCCTGAGGTGTAAAGAGGGAACCATTGTATTTAAACCCAGAGGCGTAGCTGAGTGATTTTTAGAGATGGTTCCTGAGGTGTAAGCTGAGGAAACCATTGTATTTAAACCCAGAAGCATAGCTGAGGGATTTATAGGTTGGTTTATGAGGAGCTGTCGCTCCTTAGGCAGTCCTAGCTAAGGCAGGAAAGAGGGGTGTAATGAGTTGAATCATAAAAGTCAAGTAGCATCATGCGAGGTCAATGTCTTGAAATAAAATAAATGTACTTACTGTCCGAGAAAGAGCAAAGTGAGTCCAAAGACATGCTGCAATGCATTTGCTGATTTTCATAATGAGGATTGTGAATCCAATGTGGTTAGGAAATGTTCTGTACCCAATTTTTATGTTCTTTTTTAGATGACGCCACTATTTTTACTTCAAAATGTTAAATCAAAGCTAAAAATTAGCTGAATAAGAACCAGAAGAGAAGAATGGTTTTAGATTATTTTGTTTAGTTTGAAACTGCAAGGATCACTTGGTTAGTTAGAGCATCAGGCCTTTTCTAGGTCACCTGTGGATACCTTAGAACAGGCCTGGGCAAACTTTTCAAGCAAAAAGCCGCTTAGTCTTTTTACAACCAGTCGCGGGCCGCATTCCTTAAATTTATGCTAAATGCATAAAAGTATGCTAAACCCGCAACAAATTGCAGTTACGCTAGTGTTTTACGAAAGTCATATTTATTCTTAAAGAATAGAAATTAGGGAACTTAAGCACTAAACAGAAAAAACAAAAGATCTTAAAATATAACTGAAGACAAATTTCGCTAGAAAACTAGGTGTAAAAATAATCTTAAAAAGTATTCCTATGAAATAAAAGATCAAAGGGATTGTATTTTATCAACTCCTGTTCGGCAATTCACAGACGGCAAAATAGCTTTTTTTTATCTAATTATTGTGAAAATAAAATAATTAGAATTCGCCAAATCCAACAATGAGAATTGATATGAATGGCGGCCGCTCTTTATGTAATTGTTTCTTATCTTACTAGTTTTTGTTTCTCCGAACTTTAAAGTTAAAGTAACAATCCATTTTCCTTATCTTGGTATCTAACTTTTCATAATAATTTTGAATTATTTAATTTATTTGCTTATATACCTAATATTTTTTTTTTATTTATTTTACCTTTTTTCTAAAAATTTTAATTTTGCCTGCGGGCCACATAAAAATGCTCCGCGGGCCGCATGTGGCCCGTGGGCCGTAGTTTGCCCAGACCTGCCTTAGAAGAAAGCTCAGGTTCAATTCTCAGTCAGTTCACTTGGATTTCACAATGAATAGCAGGCCTACCGATTTTACCATTACCATGGGGCTGGTTTTCAACAGGTTGTGATGGTTAATTTCAAGTTTACCAATTGGCAAGTCTATAGATGCTTGCTTGATCAGCAAACAGCTCTAAGGAAACATTGTATGATGTGTTGGTCACTTTCTGACACCTGTGCTCTGTGATGCTGAAGTTAAAGCTGTAATAATAGCTTGTTGCTGTCGCCAATAAGCTCAGAACATACATGCTCGCTATAGTGAGAGCTGTTAATGCTATATAGCATTGTATAGGTCAGAACAGCTGCACATGCTCGCTATAGTGAGAGCTGTTAATGCTATAGCATTGTATAGGTCAGAACAGCTGCACATGCTCGCTATAGTGAGAGCTGTTAATGCTATATAGCATTGTATAGGTCAGAACAGCTGCACATGCTCGCTATAGTGAGAGCTGTTAATGCTAGCATTGTATAGGTCAGAACAGCTGCACATGCTTGCTATAGTGAGAGCTGTTAATGCTCTATAGCATTGTATAGGTCAGAACAGCTGCACATGCTTGCTATAGTGAGAGCTGTTAATGCTAGCATTGTATAGGTCAGAACAGCTGCACATGCTTGCTATAGTGCTTGCATTGTATAGGTGCTTGCTATAGTGAGAGCTGTTAATGCTCTATAGCATTGTATAGGTCAGAACAGCTGCACATGCTTGCTATAGTGAGAGCTGTTAATGCTCTATAGCATTGTATAGGTCAGAACAGCTGCACATGCTCGCTATAGTGAGAGCTGTTAATGCTCTATTGAATAACTTAAAATATCTGTTGTTAATGAAATTAAATTGAACCTGAGGAGAATCATAAATAATAGAAATAAGATAAATTTAAAATCTAACATTATTAATAAAAAAAAGAAGAAGAGAGTGAAAAAAATACTTAAAAGAAATGTACCAATTTTTGATTTCCAAACAAGAAGAATAAAAAAAATATTGATTGATAAATATATCTATCTCCTCTTTGCATTGTATTTAATAATAAAAATAAAAATTATGTTAGTTTGAAACTTGGGATTAGTGTAGGAGGATTAGCAGGGTGCAGCTCAAATAGTGAAAGATAAGAGATATATATTTTTACATAAAAAAAATAATAATAATAAAAATATTATAATTTTAACTACTTACTCTTAAAACTCTAAGATGATGTTATTAATTGTTACTTTATTAATCATATTTTAACTCTACTATGTGATAGTTGTAATCAGTGAGTTGTCTGTTGCAGTGACTACAAGCTCAAGATGTGGACGGTGAACTCTCGGTGGATCTCAGAATTGTGACTTCTATTTATTTATTATTTTTTAGTTTTATCAAGGTTTCTTTACTTATTTTATTCAATTACTAATCTCTTATCTAAAATACTTCATTGATGTGCAACAATCACCCAAAGAGCAGCAATCGATCATAATAGATGTTGTATAATCAAAAATGATATAAAGAATTAGGTGTAAGAACATTAAAAAAAAATTGTAATAAATTATAAATCAGTCCATTTACCCTTGTAAAATCACAAATTGTGCTTAAATTGTTAAATCTGGCTTGAAAGCACTGAATTAATTGGAAAATTGAGACAATTTACTCCAAGATTACCTAGATGATTTTATAAAATAATTGATCTGTTTGTGCCATGTTTTTGATTTAATCCAAAGTTTAGAATTTTTTAAAGGAAATTTTGATATGAAGTTGGCACTATATCGATACATTTTATCAAATTGATCGATTAGGTGCCAACATTATTATTATCACCTGAGAATGCAAGAAAACCAACCCTTCCCTATTCCGTTGATTACACAGTTTTTTTTAAGTTTTAAACAAAATGAGGTCAAAAAACACCCAAAACCATTTGTTTCAATTACTATGTAAGTTTGTACCAACACTTAAATGTTTCTAAAAATGTTCTTGAAATATGGTTTCTTCCCATAGAATTTGGAATTTACTGGTGGTTTATTTCGGATAATTTGAGAGCTTATTTCTTTTAAAACTAGACAAATTATCTTATTTACAGGTATTACGGGTGTTGACTTAAAGAGAATTAAATAAGGTAGTTTTTCTTGCATCCCGAGCTTATCAATTTGATTGCTTTAGTACCAACTTCACCTTGACTATAAATATTTTAAATTTGTGTTTTATTTAAAAAATACATTATTTTAAACTTTGTATGCGAAATCATGGCACATACAGATTTATTTTTCTTAGCTTTCTGACAAATCAAATATTTAAATTGGAATCTACAAAGGCGTTTTTTATTAAGGTAAATTGACTGATTTTGGAAAATTAAGAAATTTAACCTTGTGGAAAAACTATAAAGAAATCCTGTTGAAAATCCTAGAAAAAAGGTTCTTGAAAATGGCCTGTAGGTACTTTGCCTTCTTTATTTCCATTTTATTTATCATGTTGTACACCCTGTTAATTTCCATAATGCTAAATATTAGCAAAGCTGTGAATTTTAATTATTTAAACCTAATTCTTTATAGCATTTTTATGGTCTCTGCTTGCTACAGAGGATGCAAGACTGATAAAATTTTCTAGCTTTTTCTTGTTTAGTGTTCTTATCTACTGGTTAGCACACTCACCAAGTAGTTCCCCTAGGGTTTGACCACCAGGATACCAACAGGCGATGAGTGAGGCACTAGTAATTTGATGGTAAGAACAACAATTTTAGCAGCTTTTAATTCTGCCAAAATGACAACTTAAGCAGCTTTTAATTCTGCTAAAATTAAAACTTTAGCAGCTTTTAATTCTGCCAAAATGACAATTTTAGCAGCTTTTAATTCTGCCAAAATCATTTTGTGATGGTAAATTGAAAGTAACTAAGAATTGTGTCTGCATGTTTAGTTGGGTATAATTTGTTCTCTGCTCTTTACTACTGCCAATGGGATATGTATTCTAAAGATTGATCCCCCCCCCTCCCGTGTTCATCAAGCACAGCATCTCTTCTTATAGCTTTTACCGTTAAGTAACTCAACTGACATCCAGTTTTGCTAATAAACTGTTGTTGCCCGATGAAGTATTGACACTCAGCGATTTCAGTTTCATGTCAGACTACAACAGATCTTGAGATTGGTATTTATTTCCTATTATTGATGCTCTGTTATCGATGATACCACTGTTTCCTTTTTAAATCGATTATTTATTGTAAACATTTAAATAATAAGGCACTAAATAATAAATATGTTTTACTTATTAGTCTGTGATATAGGTAGGTTTTGTTTTAAATTTAACAATGTTTTTACAATTTGGCTGTATTCAGTGTTGGTAAAGCTTTTGGTCAACAACCCGGCATTGCTTGTTATTCCCCCCAAAGTTAATTTAACTAAGAATTTTAAAGTTTGGAAAATATATCTCTTCCGTTCCAATTTTACTCTAAAATCACTCTGCTTACTAAAAACTTAACTTAAATATTGAAGTAGGTTTCTCTATGTATCTCATTTGTCAAAATCACAAACAACAGTCTACACCCAACCTCCATTTTATATTAATATATTTTAGGATCTGTGATAGTAGTAATAGTCCTAAAAAGTGTGACTCATTTTGTACTACTTCAAACCAAATTTTCTGAAAATGTATCTTAAATTTATAAGGAAAAACAAAGTCTGTCTACCAAGAGTGGACACCCTTTATATGATTGCGCATGCTCAAAATTTTATAAAATCATTCCCTTTAGGTCATGTGCAGAAGAGAACAAAACAAAATAAAAATTTAAAGCTAATAAAATTTCCTATAAAACGAGTGTTTTTTTATGTTAAAATCAAATAACTACAACTAAAGTTATTTTATTTGTTATAATAAAATAACTACAACTAAAGTTATATTATTTGTTAAAATCAAATAAATACAACTAAAGTTATATTATTTTGTAAAAATCAAATAACTACAACTCAAGTTATTTTATTTGTTAAAATAAAATAACTACAACTAAAGTTATTTTATTTGTTAAAATCAAATAACTACAACTAAAGTTATTTCATTTGTTAAATGGCCAAAAAATGCACAAAAAGTCAATTTTTTTTCAGAGTAATTCGCTGCCTTTGCATAAATTAACCATTTTTTGGTGTTTTTGAAAGAGCCATAACTTTGGTTTTTGTCATCCGATTTTCATGATTAAACACTCGTTTTATAGAACATTTTTATCACCTTAAAAAGAGTTCTCTTTATGTTTTGCACACAACTCACAGGGAACTTTCTTTCTTAATTCAAGAAAACTGAAATTTGTGTGATTTTATAAAATTTTGAGTATGCGCAATCATATGAAGGGCTCTACTCTGGATAGGCAGACTATGTTTTTCTTCATACTTTAAGGTATATTTTTTTTTAAAAAAAACATTGGTTTGAAGTAGTACAAAATGAGTCACATTTTTTCAGGTCCGACACTTGGACTATAAGGTTAAACTTGTTGAAGTCACTTATCGTATGGCTATAATTTCTATTAGAATATGGAAAAAAAGTCAATTATGCTTTGAATTTTTCTATAAAAATTGAGATAGGTCTCAACCATTTTTAAAGCATCATGGTTCTGCTCAAAATTGAATCAGTCCTTTTTATTTCAGGACTTGACTTTTTTCTAAATTTAGTTAAAATCGACCAATAGACTTTTGTGTTCACTAGTAAAAGTGAACTTACTTCCATATGTACACTGATTTATTTTTCATTTATGGGCCCCGTGAGCTTTGAAACATGGATGTTCAATGAAAGAAGTTTGTGTCATATTTTATTTGTATTGTAATGCTTTCTTCATCTATTATAAGAGAGAAGGAAACAATAATGAGAGCGTTGATGTCCCTTTGTACTGTCAGTTAATAATAAAATGTACAAATTTCAAGTTCGTTTACTTTTACAGAATTGACACATGTGTCAATTCTATACATACACTGTGACAACAGACTATCCTGGCTTTGATAATACTTAAAATTACAAAAAAAGCAAGAAAGTGTTTACATTTTCCTCCGATATCTGAGCTAGATGGGGTTAAGAACCAAAAGTTTTAAAATATTGAAAACAGCTCTAATTTAATTTAATATTAATTTATAATTAATTAATTCATAATAAAAATTAATGAGTCCTAATTAATTAATAATATATTTTTTAATAATTAAAGTTATAATAATGATGTCAGCCCATTTGAATGTTTTTGTGCACAAAACATGCTTTTCAAAGGCCTAGAGGATTTTTAATGTCTATTAAAATTTGAAAGCATGTTTTATTAAGTCAAGTCTAACGTAGTGAGGATGTCCGTAGCAACTCAGATGTGATGAGAAAAAGTTCTGAGGTACTCCGTACCAGGTACGGCGTACCTGATATTATACTTATCTAATTGCGCTCTTATTTTAATTAAATTAAATTAAGTCCACAATTATACCTCATTAAATTACAAAATTATATTTATACATTTGTTTATGACCATTAATTATTACAAAAACTTGGAATGAAAAGCTTAGTTTGGGTTCTATATAAAACTAGAATTTCTATTGTTAAAGCACTATATACACATACAGGGGGTGGAATATTTCAGATGGGCCAACTATTATAACTTTAAAACCATAGTAAAATCGTGGTCTGGAAATGGTTTATTACCCAATAAATCGACCCCCTTAGTTCAAATTCATCAATATTGTTTTGAAAATTACCATCCAAATGTGGTAATTTTGTTACCACTTTGGTAACTGCATTATATCTCGGAGGATTTTAGACTTTCATTTTAACTGAACTATTGTCCAACATGCATCTGAGTTTTTGTATAAATCTTTTTTATGGTAATGAGAAAATAAAGTTAATGCACGTCAAACAATAGCTCAATGAAAAATTAACAAAATGGTGACTTTCAAATGTCTGGATATATTGCAGTTTTGAAAAAATGTTTATATAGTATGTTCCAATCTAACTTTTGAAAGTTACCGTAAGTTTTTACAAATTTATCAAATTTGAGTGGTAATTGCCAAAAACAAAAACTTCTAGGAGACAACAACAAAATTTTCTAGGAGTAAGGGAGCAAACTTTGGGCCAATTTTTTCATAATGGTGTTGTATTAAGGGTTTTAATTTTTAATATCGGTAATCTGAAAAGTTCCACCCTGTAAAGTAGAATTTAAAGCAGTTTATTTAAAGACAGCAATATAAAGTGAGCTTAAAAACAGTAATTTAAACAGAGTTTAAAGACAGCAATTTAAAGTGAGCTTAAAGACAGTAATTTAAAGTGAGCTTAAAGACAGTAATTTAAACAGAGTTTAAAGACAGCAATTTAAACAAAATTTAAGGACATCAATTTAAAGACAGTTGTTAAAAATAAAAGACGCTCCAATTAAAATTAATTATTTTAATAAGATTATATTAAAAAAATTGTTTGTTATAACACAGATATTTGTCCACATTAAATCTTCTAATTAAATAAATAGACTGTCCCCAGCAAATGAACCAAATATTAATGTATTACTTTGTATAGTATTTAGACTGAATCATTATTTTAATAAAAAGTTATTTAAATTGACTGATTTTATAATTTTTTTTTCTAGTCATTAAGAAATTTTTATTATTTGAATTTAAAAGACATCACATTTATTTTGAATTTTATAATAGTGTATTATAATAGTGTTTAATTATAATATGATTTGTTATTTGTAAGGAATGATGGTTAAATAAACATTTATTGTGTGGAAAAGTGAGAAACCAGATTGGGGAGCAAACTAAAAGCATAGGTTTATGCTGGTTTCTGATTGGTTAAACTAAAAGCATAGGTTTACTGATTGGTTAAAAAAGCATAGGTTTATGCTGGTTTCTGATTGGTTTAAACTAAAAGCATAGGTTTATGCTGGTTTCTGATTGGTTAAACTAAAAGCATAGGTTTATGCTGGTTTCTGATTGGTTAAACTAAAAGCATAGGTTTATGCTGGTTCCTGATTGGTTAAACGAAAAGCACAGGTTAGGTATATGCTGGTTCCTGATTAGTTAAACAGTCATGAAAGTTTCCGAATCAACCTTACAATATAGAGATATTACTAGAGGGGCCCTATAGGTTAAATTTTGAAACATTGAAAAAGTAACCTGACCACTTTCGGTTATAAATACGATCAAATAATTAGTACAAAATTACAATTATTTATATAGTAGAACGTCAAAAAATACAAATCAAAACACAACCAATGAGCGGGAAGCCGAAATAAATTGATTTATTATGACTCATTCTTATGGAGGTTTCAATGAGGTTACACAGAGCCCCAAAAAGATGTATCAGGCCTCTTGATGTATTCAAATAGGCTATGCCCCCTCTAGTATACATCTCTATGCCTTGCAATATCAAAAAGGTAAAATTATTACCTTGTTTATGTCATCGTTTATCCTTTGAATCTGTGTTCACTTTTCCATCGCCCTTAAAATGTATCATTGATGAAATAAAAGTAATATAATGAATGATTGTTATTGAAATGAAATGTAAAGACAAAGTGTATTGTGATTCTATTTTTGATATAATGATGATAGGTGTTAACAAATTCATTTTTATACAATAAACTGTTTGATAGTATGCAATTTGTTTTTATTTACCCATATTTTATATTATTTTTATTATATTATTTGTTAACTGTACATAATAAATTCATAAAAAAAATTAGGGAAAATTAATAACTACACAAAATGATAACTAACTAAAGTGATTTTGACTTTTTCTCACCTACTACATTAGGTATAAGGAAATTGTTATTTACGTACCAAGGTAGGAAACAGAGTCGTTACGCCCTGTTTTTTTGTTGGGTCTTGTGGCCTAAGCCGAGGGAACTATTATGTTTAAACCCAGAGGCGTAGCCAAGGGGTTTATAGGGATGGTTTCTGAAATACGATTAAGATAAGGTAAGAAAAGTAGTGACGCCATTTTTATTTTAACCGTATTTAAGTAAACAGTATGTTTTTTAGCCTGAGATATTTGAGTAGTAACTTTAATCTATGCTATCTGTGTAGTAACTTTAATCTGTGCTACCTGTGTAGTAACTTTACACTAGGCTACCTGTGTAGTAACTTTAGTCTGTGCTAACTGTGTAGTAACTTTAGGCTGTGCTACCTGTGTAGTAACTTTACACTAGGCTACCTGTGTAGTAACTTAAGGCTGTGCTACCTGTGTAGTAACTTTAGTCTGTGCTAACTGTGTAGTAACTTTAGGCTGTGCCACCTGTGTAGTAACTTTAGGCTGTGCTACCTGTGTAGTAACTTTAGGCTGTGCTACCTGTGTAGTAACTTTTGCCTGAGATACTTGAATAGTAATTTAGGCTGTGCTGAGATAGCAGCATGAAGTAATAAAAATTTACCCCTTGCAAAAAAAAGGAATAAATTGCCTGACTGGTTAATATAATATCCTTATAAAAGCGTCTGAATGAAAGGGAAACTTAGAGATAACAACCTGTAGTTAAATGCCCTTGAGCTGAATCCCTTTTCTAACAGAGCGTATCCTGATAGACTATCAAAGTAATCTAAACTAACCCAAAGTCATTTGAAACATAAAGCACAAAACTAAATTTGCTAATTATTCCCTGTCATCCCTCTCAGGGGGTGGCTCCCTTCTTTATGGGGGCGTATCAAGTTGGCTGCTATTAGAAAGGCAATTTAAATGACTTGTAAATTAAATTGAGGTGAATAATTTGGACTATTTTAATATTAGGCCAATAAATCTATTCAAGCTTTTCTAAGAACAGTTGTTTACGGTGAAACGTTATATTTTTGACTTTTGACAGATGTAAACAAACTTTTTCGTATAATTTTAAGCATGGATTTTAAGTATCACTTTAATAAACATATATTTTTTGCAAATAACAGGAAAAGTATAATTTAAGTTGCTTTCCAATTTTGATTACTAGTTCTTTATGTTTTCTTCTTACGTTGGAACAATGAGAAAATTAACAGTTATCGGCCGTCAACAGAGGCAGGTGTAGCTAGAGCATTGGGGCACTCCTCCACAAGATATTTATATTTTACGTGACCACACTTATCTTTAATTTAATAGGGACCTAATTTATAGGTAAAATACACAATTCATACTCATACAAAATATGGGTATGAGCTCCATTCAATTAAAGAAGATAATAGAGCACAACAACATTTTTTACGTTGACTTTATGGGGGGCCCCCGCCAAGCGGGCCCAAAAATACGCCATTGGCCGTCAAGGTTCAAAAGACAATATTTTTAAAAGGACGACCAAAAGAAAAATATCATCATTTCATTTTTACTTTTCCACATTTATACCGTAGGTATATAGGAAAAGTATTGTTTGCAAAAAAATCCGAAACATCCCAAAAAAATCGATGTCATAATTCCGATATCCCGCATCGGAATTATGCTGCAACGAGGTGTAGCAGTATAGTTTGGCGAATTGTATATTCTGATGACGAGAAGCGAGTCCGAAGTAAGGAGGATAAGCGTAGCGAATCCGATGTAATGAGGAAAGGTTCCGAGGATCCGTACCCGATATTTTGTGGTGACATTAATTTACCACAAAACAAAGACGACATTCATGTCAAAGTTAAAATCCAACTGCGGAATTTCGTTTGTAACTGTTAAAGCAACTAGATGACGTTTGTTTTAATTATTTATCTATTACGTATTTTAGCATTATTTATTTCGAAGAGACAGAGTATAGCATAGAGATATTCACTAGAGGGGGCATAACCTATCTCATTACATTCAGAGGCCTCAAACATCTTTTTGGGGCTCACAAAACACAACATGGCTTGTGTTTTGATTTGTACTTTTAACGTTCTGCTATAAAAGTTACTGTAATTAATTATTAATTAATTTATTATTTAATTACATTATTTGATTAGTTCATAAGCGAAGGTGGTCAGATTACTTTTGATTTATCAAAATTTAATCTATAGGGCCTCTCTAGTAATAATATCTCTATGGAGTCTACTAGACAGTCAGTCTGTCTTCATTCTCGGTACCGTGCGTTACTGTTTTTATATCAATCAACCCCGACTTTTATTTTTCGTATAAATAATTGTTTAATTACAGCCATGCTCGTCAGTGGATAGTTAAAATCGTGAAATTCGTTATTGAATAGCCAAGGTGATTAATTTATTCTACTTTTTCTCCTATTTAATCCACCAACACCTTCCCTTTAAACACCGGTTTTTTATAAAGCACTTCAAGATTTTTACCAACGTAAGTAGTATCTTTTATTATATCTAGTGAAAGGTTTATAAAAGAAGACAACAGTCCAAATATAGTTGAAAAATTATATTTAGACTTAACTATTCATTTCTTTTATTATAGTATTGCTAAAAACTCAGTCCTCTTATAACTCTGCTTTACCATTATGAACCATAGCGGAAATGTTTTTAAAGTTATTGTTTATCTTAGAATTATTTGTAATTCCAGAAAAAGAGTTTTGTCAGGTTTTAATCCGTTGGATGAAAGTTTTAGTTCCAGGTTTTAGAGTATTCGGGTCTGTGTACGCTCTTTGTCTTCTAACTAGTGCATTTCTTTATCTGTCCTTTTGGACCCTAAACTATTATATTACTTTAAACTTTGATTTGATATAAATATTAATCTTTATAATTTCAATATTTTTTATTGATTTTATTCTTTATCATCAAGAAAAAGAAAAAAAACCATGTTAACCACCATGTTAATAACCATGTTTTTCTGGCATGTTTTTAAATTGCGCTGTTTTTTCAGCATAACTTATACCGCTTGTAAATTGCGCTAGAATCATTCGCTCGCGGAGATTTTTTCATAATTTATTTTGATCTTTTTTTTAATTTAAAACTTTCTCACAGTATACGTATTTGATCCACGGATCGTATTAGGTACGATGTCTAAATACGGTTAATACAATTAGTACGTCCGCGTATCGTATAGAGTACGATCTCTCAATACGGTGATTTAAGCTGTATGAACCATGCGGAGGGGATCCGATCACATACGCTAGAACTAGGGAGATGGAATCTAAATGGATCCCCCGATACGCTGAATGTACCTTTAAAGACGATCGTATTTAACGGACAACCTTCTCATCGAACTTTTATTTTACTTTATTTCACTTCTATATACCGTTTTTAATTTAAAATATATTTAATTTAATATATTTTTTGTTTTAAACTTTCTTATAACCAAAAGTGAACCTTCACTATAATAGACGCCATGTTTTAGCGAGATCTGAATTGGTGTAAATCAAATAATCTCAGGCTTCTGCAGTCAATAAACTATTAAGTAGTTAATGGGTGATTTGGTCAAAAGGGCGACATGCCGTTTATTTTGTCATTAGTGTTAGCGTCTCTCACCCAAGAAAAGATATATTTTAGCTAAAAGTTAAGTGCTCTGCTCATCATGTCTGTCTATTCGGCACGCTACCGCTTCTTGTAAGTCAGAAAATGGTTGCTCACGATGTCACTCAAAATCTCATCATTCACTCATACATTTTAATAAGCCTGGCATTTCCGACCAGACTTATAATGTCTCCACATCTCCGCCTATTCAGAACATCTGAAAACCAGTCTACTCAACTACTCTATCTGACACTAATAATGACTCTGGTTCTTTTTCTTTACCTACCACGCAGTCCTAGTCAAGCTCTTGACTAGGGACTGCATAATAAAACTTCTGTTTTATTATCAAGCCCTCAGGTAAGAGAAAAATATCCTTAATCTGAAGAGTGGCACTTATTGAGATATTTATTGGATGCCGCTTCTCAACCTGATCTTATCACCTCTGTTTGTTGTTATTATTTACATTATTGCTGGTCCGCCAGTAGCTCTTCAATCTGTGTTAGGATATGTCGTTATTGGGTATTTCGATTCTGAGTAAAATAAAACGCCTCACGTTAATTGTACTACTGTTAAAGAAAAATCTTAAAAACTAAATTAGTCTAACTTTTGATCTCTTGATAACATCCCTTCTTCAGCTAAGTTCATGATGAGTGTGAGTCTATTCATCAAAAACTACTTATAAAGCTGTCGATGGACGCTATTCTGTCGCGCTTTTATTTTAATATGATGGTTCTTTACTCAAGGATTCTTGGTCTGTTACGCGTTCTAGACCTCTAACTTATGGAAGCAATTGGAAAAGGATCCCAAAAAGGAGATATACCCAAAAATATGTCATGCATTTTTTAAAGATTATGAAACCCAAGGCCACATGTCTTTAATTGATAGCTTATCTTCTGATGACTGCTATCTTCCTACCACTGTGTCTTAAAACCAGACTGAGTTTGAACTAAATTAAGGGTAATTTGGAATTTACTAGCTCTGGTTACTCCTTAAATCGATTTTACTGGCCCTAAATTACTTTATGACTTCTGCAGCTTTTTACTACGCTTAAGATTGTTTGAAATTGAAATTATGGACAATTTTAGGAAATGTTTAGACAAATTTGGGTGCATCCTGGACGCTACATGTATCAGAAAATTTGGGCGGTCCAGACCTGATAGTCTGTTCTTATGAATTAAACACTGTAGCTTTTGGAGTTATCCCCTCTCTATATCTTACAACACGCACTGTTCAGTGAGTTGTTGATGATTCTGCTGAACAATTTCCTGGCGTCTGCTGTTGCCAAACGTGACTTTTTTGTAGATGATCAGGGAACTTTTACTTTATTAGAAGTTTTTAACTTTACCAATATTTGGACTACAGTGGTCTAAAGACTGGCATTGTTTGTTTTCATGTGAAAATTCCCGATTTATACCACACTAAGCGCCATATGCTTTTATATTGGGCCGAATACTTGATCCTACTGACTTCATTAGCCCTATGTTGATACTAAACTGATTATTAATTATATGTGGGATTTAAATCTTCGTTAAGACATCATTCCTGTTACTATACAGACTTCTTCGTTATCTTGTTGACTTATTTTAAAATAAATTTTCATTTCGTAACATTATTGCTCGCACTCGTCCGTGGCTTGGAGAGCCACTCCAAATCATCAGAAACTATATGTGCTTTTTAATATAAATTATTCTGAAACTAAGGAAAATTGAGTTGTGGAGTTTCAAGTGATGAAATAAAACAGTCTCTCCACTAATGATATATATTTGACATAGCCGGCTTTCAGATTTAACAGATCATCATCAGTGCCGGCGAGCAGCGAAAAAAAAGAGTCAGGAGACTGCGGTTACAGTTTTGTCTAGAGGTTTGTAACTGACTCTTATAGCTAAGAGTCAGTTACAAAACTCTGCAAAGGCCTCTAGTTATTGCTAAGAGTCAACTCTCAAGCATCAAGACAGCGGGAGTTATTAATGACACAATCACACACACATATAGACAGGCAGTATAATGATAACTATTTAGAAGGTCATAAAAGTTCATGACACGGATAAATTCTATGACACCTCGGATTTGGATTTTCGTGGCGAACACGATAATTTTCCTTATACCTACGACAGTGGAAGAGGAAAAATAAAGAGGAATTATTTTCAAGGTTAGAAGCGATTAAATCCTACACATAGTTAATATTTTATAAAATTAAATGAAAATTTACATTGTGCTTATAATGTATTCGATAATGCCCCAAGCTTTATTGTTAAGTCTCGATAACCCTCCTATACGTCCTAAAACTATAATTTCACAACTCAAATTAAAATTTTATATATGTCTGTCAATAGTAATTACTTTATTTTATTAGCTCATTGCATATATAATTGTTTTATATAAAAAGTCTGTTAGACTATTTTATTATATCTTCCAGAATGGAGTTTAAGTTATGAAACGTGCAGATTGTTAGCAAACGCGTTAACTTTCACCATCAAACTCAGTCTCTAAGTAATTGGTTGGTTGTGGTAGGCGGTATGTCTCCGCCTAAACTTTTAAGTCCTTAAAACGTGTCTTTCCTAAGAGTTTTCTTATTTTTCCTTATCATAATTTGAATAAAAACAATTAAAAACAAATTCAAGGAAAAACACGGAATACTAACGATTTGTTAAAACTTTATAACTATTTTGTAAATAATAATATATAGTATAAACTTTAGAGAGTAGAATGTAGGTTAGCATATCACCAATGGTATTGCTAGCTCTACCATTGCACATCCGGCTCCTCTCCACATGTTTCTTTTTGTTTTTTACGTCAACAAATGCTGCAGTCATTTTCTGATAATAAATCAGTAGTACCACCGTAATCTTTGTTTAGATTATTAACAAGTCAAATATTTTTTTAAAAATCAAATTTGTTTTAAGTTTCTTTCAGCGAACTTCCTTAAGCCGTAATATTAGGTAATAACCTAAAGCCGTTTATTTTTTTCAGAGGTTTTAAAAAATATAGGTTATTAAAAAATTGATTATACATATATAAAGTATATATGTATAATCATATATAGTCGCCCTGCGGGAACCACCTTGGGTGGGTCACATCAACTATGCTCAAAGTAATGCCAAAGTATTGGCGAAATCTTTTTACAACAAACTCAATTCATAAAAAACTGAGAGCATACCCCGGGCTGTGAACCCTGAACCTCCGGTGCCGAAGTCCAGTACTATATGACCCGCGGCTACGGAGGCAAATATATTAATATATATATATTATATATATATATATATATATATATATATATATATATATATATATATTTAAACTTTGTTAACATTTATATTTTGGTATCAGGAAGCCAAAAATGAACCGATGCCCTTCTACTTGCGCTATCTTGTGATCTTAAATAATGTAAAAATATGACTGGATTATTCAAATTGGATTGACTCGGGTTATAACGCGATCTCTGCAATCAACTCCATGTTTGGCACACGTGGTGCTCATAAAATTAGGTTTCAGTACCTTGACCGCTAGCTTCTTCTTGTTGAAACTGACGACTTATTGATTTACCGGATTGCTATAATAGATGAATGATGATATTTGTCAGGCATTAGAAGACGATTTTTAACTGATTCGATACAGATGAATGTTTTAATTAGTCAACTCACGTGCTCAACCCAAGAGCTTTTTTTCAAGCTTAATAATGAACTTTTTTAAACATTAACAAAATATGAAACATATTAACAAAATATAAAACATATTAACAAAATATAAAACATATTAACTAAATATAAAACATAATAACAAAATATAAAAAAAATCTTGAAAAAATTTGAAAGCAAAAAAGAAATTAAATACACAACATGTTTAATTAAAGAGTTTAATTTTTCCTAGACAAACATAGAAAATAAAAATAATTGACTGCGTAGAGTTTATAAAGCAAATACAACAATCCTTACTTACACTAAAGCTAAAGGAATGGTTTAGTCATTAAGTAGAACACTAATTAGCTATTATTTATTCAGTAATAATTAATTTCAGAGATAGTACGAACCGATTTTGAGTAGGATTCTACTAAGAATTTTAAACTCGGTATTAAAAACAAATAGGGTGCAGGGTATATCCAAATTTTGCTTATATCTTTGGACTCTCTTCACTCATCCTCAGAGTGTCATGGTAGCCATAACCTTAAGGTTGCATTACTTCAATGATTCTCAGAGTGTCATGGTAGCTATAACCTTAAGATTGCAATACTTCACTCATCCTCGGAGTGTCATGGTAGCCATAACCTTAAGGTTGCATTACTTTACTCATCCTCAGAGTGTCAAGGTAGCCATAACCTTAAGGTTGCATTACCTTACTCATCCTCAGAGTGTCATGGTAGCCATAATTAAGGTTGCTTTATCAATGATTCTCAGAGTCATGGTACTATAACCTTAAGATTGCAATACTTCACTATCTCGGATCATGCCATAACTTAAGGTTGCATACTTCACTCATCCTCAGAGTGTCAAGGTAGCCATAACCTTAAGGTTGCATTACTTTACTCATCCTCAGAGTGTCATGGTAGCCATAACCTTAAGATTGCATTACTTCACTCATCCTCAGAGTGTCATGGTAGCCATAACCTTAAGGTTGCATTACTTCGATTTCGCTGGTGTATTGAAGAAGTTTCCCTACATGGTTTAAGTATTAATTCAGTTCCCACAAGCAACAGACTTCGAAACCTCCCTCACAACTCGCCGTATGACTAGTTTCGTTACGATTTGAAAAAAATCTCCTAGAGTTGTGCATGTCCTTTATGAATTAGGATGCCTATTGGAATCGATCCCCCAACTCAGCTCCCACCAGTTCCGTCATCCAGAGCGTATTTTTCGGATGAAAAATTTGCCCAAAATGGAAAAAAACCATCTTGTTTCGGCCGTGGTGCAAGAATGCCAAACCTCTTATTTTCATCAAGGACTAGAAAGCTTTCTTTATTTATCTCCCAAACTTAGTATAATCTGAAAAGTAATAAACATTTAATAAAACCACGTGCTTACCCTTTATTGGAAATACTATTTTTTATAATTTTAAAGCAGATGTTTCATAAAACTTTAGGGTCAAAATTTACACTTTCTTACACAGACTAATTAAAAAAGAAAATTTAACGAGATGTTTTCCTCAAATAAAATTCTGTTCTTTCTTCAAACGTTCAAAATCCGGCTTAAAGTAACGTATGGTATTTGTATTTGGAATTATCAAGAATTTTTTCTTTGGGTTGTTTTAATACGTGGATATAATCTTACCAAAAACCACTTGTGCGGTTTTTCTGTGCTGGCAATTCCTTTTTTTTTTTTTTTTCTCCGCCTCTATAAACAATTTGCCTTTTCCTTGCCTTGACTTGTGCCTCGGCAAGTAATTTCCGTAGCCTACCCCCACCTTTGGCCCGGTGGCCAACTAAAACTCGTCTGCCAAAATCCATTTTGTTGTCTCACACCTGACTTCTATATTAAAATGATTTTGTAGTTTAAATTAAATAATAATCAATTTAATAATTTATTAAAAAAATAATATAATGGATTTGTTGCGTCATGTTTATTTAATTTCCCAAATATTCTCCGTTTCGAAGGACCAGGGGTGATATTATCGGACATCAGCTCTAATACAAAATCCACTACATCAAATTCACCTCCCTGCTATGTCTCAAACCTACACCAACACTCTGCCATACGCTTTCATCGCTGTCAACATTTCTTCCAATAGCATTTTTTCGTTTTACATTTGGGGGACGTTTGAGCTATCAATACATCATCCGTCTATATTAATATTTATTAAATGGTAAAAAACTTCCCGAGATAATCGTGCTTAAACATGATTAAAAAAATATATGTCAACAAATAACTGCTCTAAGATATTTAAAATGCACTGATATAATGTTACATTCTTTACCTACTTGACCTGTCCTCTTACCCAGGATGTATAATCCTGTGTAATTTGTTTGACAGTTTTTGCTAGCTATCTTGTTAACTCTACTTTTTTTATATGCATTTGAGTTATTGGAATTTGTGGAGTTGCCTTTTTAAAGTTATTATTTAACGATATGACCAAAATGACGACCAACGATACGACTCTAGTTGACCAAAAATGTATAATGTCGTTGAAGGGAAAAATAAAGGCGACGTTGTTATTTCTCTGTTGTAGCTTGAGAGTCTGTAACTGTAAGTTTTTTCCTTGTGTAAGTTAAAGCTGTCCATTGTGTGTTAGTTTGTTGTGTTGTTGGCAGAGCCGTTTTTCCGTTTGCATTGTGTAACAAGTTTGTCTATGCCGGTCTTTGTATTTGTTTTCTGTCAGCTATGTCATATATCATATTTGATTTTTTGTTGTTGTCAGGTGTCATAGGTAGGTTGTGAAGTTTATGTATCATATAAGAACCATGCGATGGGATCCAGTCCGATAAGCTAGAACTAGGGAAATGGAATCTAGATCGATACGCTGTATGTACCTTCAGACTTCAGAGGCGATCGTATTTAACCAAGGATCTTGAATAAAGGGAATGACGCATTTAGGAACTTTTCTGACCCCATGGAAGTTGTATGAGATAGAGAAATAGGAGCAAACATACCCTCCCCATGGTTATACTGAAAAAAGGCGCCAAACGCAGGTTATGTAACAAGGTTGTCAAGTTTGCTTCTCAACTTTCTTCTGTGCTTCTCGTGATTGTTACATTTGTGGTGCTTGTTAAGTTATTAGTGCTTATTTAATTTTAAATTTTGGATTATTCTAAGCCACTTTAGTGAGTAATAATTTAAGCGTGCTTATAACTTTCACAAGAAATAAACCATGGTAAACCATTGAGAGGTAAGTTTGCCTCTAAAATTTAAGACCCGTGCTTTTATAAGAAGTGTAAGCAATGCGCAGTTTGTACCAAACATGTGCAGTTGGTTTTGACGTGTGTTTCGTGTTGAATTCTCTCTACTTTTTAGTTTTCGAGGGGGTCACTTTTTTGTATGGCGCATCGACTAAGTGCGTCATCCCCTGTATCCAAGATCCTTGATCATGGATCTCTATGCTACTAGTTTAAGTTGTATTAAGTGGTTTGAAGTTGCTGTGTGGTTTTTACAAGTTTGTGATGCTATCGAGTTATTGTCAAATCCTTATGTAGGTTGTCTGTCTGTTCCTTTTTCTAATGCAAATTGTATGTTTGGATGTACTGTGTACATAAAAGTTAAGAGATTATTTATGTTATATTCTTGAGAATCGCCAAAAAATGAAGAACAAAAGAATGGCCAATGTGCTTTTGTCATATTTGTTGACTTCAAGTGTGCATTTGATTCTATTTTGCGCACTAAACTGTGCTCGAAACTTGCATAGCTCAATATTAGCTCTAAGTTTATAAACATTTTGCTATCACTCTACGATGAATCCTCTTCGGTGGTGATCATGGATGGCGTTATGTCTGAAGAGGTGGAAATTATACCTGGGTTTTTGCTGGGAGAAACATTGTCTGCTATTCTTTTCCTCCTCTTCTTAGTTCAGTTATTTAAAAGTAAGGGTATAGAGGGTACATCTGTAGCCCCTATCATTTTGCCGATGCTTCTTTATTGTGATGACATTGCCTTTTGTTGTGACTTTTTCTACCAAACTCAACTTATTCTTAGGTACTTGGAGGAATACTGCTCACAAAATGGTTTAGTTGTTAATATTTCCAAAACTAAAATAAAAGGATTTCATAGAGATGGGGTAGAAAGAAAAATGAACAAATTCTACTACAAAGGAGAAATAGTTGAGTGTGAAAAGTCTTTCACCTATTTGGGCGTTCCTCTGAGTGTGACTGGAAAATTTACCCAAGCTCCTTCTTACTCCTCTAAGAAAGCCAATATAGCTATATATAATGTGAAAGAAATTCTAATTAAAGAAAGTCTAACTGTGTAGTTGTAAAGAAAAAACTAGTTGATTCCATCATAAAGTCTTGTCCTTACCTTTCAACTCTGGGGTGGTAAAATATAGATTCAATTAAAAAATACTTATGACTTACTATACATTTTTTTAAAATTTATTAAGAAGCACACCAAACTATCTGATTAGACTTGAAATTGGCTATGAACAATTTAAAGTTTTTGTTTTTAAGTAAATGTTTTAATGTTAATATTCTTTTTATTATTACTAGAATGGCAATGAAGGCAACTTCCTCACAATTATTTCTATTTCCGTTATTTAATTAAGCTATACTGTTATGTTAATATGGTTAATTATCGTAAGTTATAAATAGATTCTAGGGTTTTTTTTTGGTAAAAAGTTTGTTGAAACTGTTAATAAATTATAATTTAAACATTGTATCTCAACTTTGCAAAGAAGCTCACATGCTATTATGTAACAATGTATTATTATTTTATTCATTTTACGAATTCCAAAAAATCACGTATGGTTAAAATTTAATGGGCAAGTGTTCAAATAAAGTGAAACGCTTGAATTTATATTTTAACTTTTTAGTGGAGCATCTCACGAAATTTATTTTCTTTCTTCAGAGAGGGACGAGGGTGTAATAAAATGAAAACGAGGCTAAAAAGGAACTAAAAGATTGAGCGATTAATCTAAAAGGAAACTAGCAGTCCAACACATCCACCCAAAAACATTTGTCGTATCAATCTATTTCATTCTATTTTTGAACTAGAATGTGGTATAAATGATTGGATACTTTCTGAAATATGATCCACATAATCAATTTTTTGTAAAGGGATGGTCTCTCCAAAACTGAAGCCTTTTTAGATGGGTTTATTAAAACAGTTTAGTCAAGTAAGACTCTCAGTCCACTGTCGTTTTGTAACGGAACAATAATACTCATTACATGAACAAATTGCATGTACATTATACATGAAACTGGTTCTACATATCTATTGTTTAATGATTGGTTACTTACTAATAGTATCTACAATTATTTTACATGTACGTTTGTCCTTACTATGTAGAAGTAATGAAGAGAAATTCTTGATTTAAATAGATTTGAAGTAAGGAAAGTATGCTTCCGAAGTTATAGTAGGGGATGACTTCTTTCCACTTTCCTATGGCCCTGCCCATTTCTTAAGGCTTGCTCCTGTCCTAAGGCTCTGCACTCATTTTAAGGCTCTCTTTCCTTTCTAAGGCTCTCTTCCAATCCTAAGACTTTGCCTCCTTCTTTAGGTTCTCTTCCCTTCCTAAGGCTCTGTCTCTTTCTTAAGGCTCTCTTCGAATACCAAGACGCCCCCTTCTTTCTTAAGGCTCTCTTCGAATACCAAGACGCCCCTTCTTTCTTAAGGCTCTCTTCGAATGACCTCTCTTCGAATACCAAGACGCCCCCTTCTTTCTTAGGCTCTCTTCGAATACCAAGACGCCCCCTTCTTCTTTAAGGCAGAGACGCCCCTTCTTTCTTAAGGCTCTCTTCGACGCCCTTCTTTCTTAAGGCTCTCTTTCAATCGTAAGATTCTACCCCCTTCTTAAGGTTCTCTTCCAATTCTAGGGCCCTGTTCCCGTCATATGACTCTTAAGGCTCTGGATTCCCATATATTTCTCCACTACTAAATATTTTTATCAATGATCCAATGTAGGCGAAAAGTTATTGCGTGATAGCAACTAGTTTTTTTTTAAAGGAACTTGCTAAAATTTGTCACACTAACTCTTGAGTCTTATATCAGAGTTTTATTTATAGCTACTCCCGCAGTGAAATAAAGATACGATCTCCAGATCTTAACTCGTGATATGCTTAATTTATTCGTGATATGCTTAATTTATTCACTGACTCCCTCATCGTGAAGGTTACAGAAAAAATAAAATGTAAAATGTATGCTTGGGATTTGTATTTAAATCATTATCAGGAATGTGCTGGAAATTTATTCTGATTTTTATTCAAAGTTTTGTAATATTTTTATTTTCGTAACGATTTTGCTTCTATGCTAGACGTTATAATATAATGCCTTAAGAATGGCATAAGAATAGAACTGTTTGTTATAAAATGGAAAATTTAATGAATAGTTTTTAGGGAGTTCTTAATAATCACTGTTTCTCCTTTGGAAGTGAAATGTGTTTTCTTTAATTGGGGTTAGAGCCCCAAAATCTTATTATATGGGGTATTTTTTCTTGTGTTTTGATAGCGACATCCCCTAAATTTATAAGAAAACCGACTAAATTTGTTTTATATTTTAGTTTAGGGAAATAAAATTAAACGAAAAATAGATTTTAAAATTAATTAAAATGATGATAATAAGACGAATCTTGGCGCATATGTTAGTCTTATACAAATGGCTACATGCGTGCTAAAATTCAATCGTATCATTTTTCCGCGTTTTATGATATTTCAAAATTTTTGTTGTCATTGTTGCGGGTTAATGACGTCATAAAAAATATTATACGGATAGTTTGTAAAAATTATTTTACAACTATACCTGTTCACTGATTTTTGTACAAAGTTTCAACTGTCTAAGATAAATACACTGGGAGCTATGATGATAACAAACACACACGTACATACACACATGCAGACAGACAACTTTGTAAAAACCACTGAGGAAGCCTTAAAAACACCTGAAACGGAAAATTCCATTGACATGCCGGTTTCGGTTTTTTTTGCAAACACAATACTTTTCCTATACACCAAGAGTATAAATGAGGAAAAGTAAAAATACTTAATAACAACAAACTTAAAAACAAAATTTGTTGTTTCGACCGAGATTTTTATACACTGAAGATGGGAAACGTCCCGAAACGCGTCTGAATAAATTGTAGTAATATTGTGATATAGAAAAAGTATAATAAATAAGTTTTTTAAAAATACTTAGTTTATAAGTTTATTGTTTTATGTAATTATTTAATCAGCATCCAATAGGTTTGACTTCAACCCAACGTTTCAACATAAGCTGTTACGTGTTTACTATTCTTGATTTGAAGTCCACTGTCGCTGATAAGAAGTTGATAACAAAAGAGCGATCAACGTTAAAATATGTATATAGGGTTCTTAATTTCTTCTACTTTTGTCGATTTATCGTTAAATTTTTTTCTTGAAGTGATTTATTTTAATTAATTTTAGGGTGTTTTTTTTATTAATTAATTTGACACTAAAGTCACTTTTAGTTCTTATCAGCGCCACCGTCGCTGATAAGAAATTGATAATGAAAGGGTAATCTTTGTTAAAGTTAGTATGGGGGTTTTATATTTTTTCTTTTTTGTGATGATTTTTTCTTTAGATTTTTTCTCAAAGTGCTTTAATTTAATTAATTTTAGGGCGTATGAACTCAGTAGAATCACTATTTCATTGGGAAACCCCCTTTTAAATGGGTTTTCGGGAGTTTTTAAATAGACTGATAAGAAGGTTCAAATCACAATATTTATGAAGGGTGTTTTATTATATTTATTGTCAATTAATTTTACTTTTGAATAATTTTAGTTTGCACAAACTCACTAAATTACTCTTTTATTGCATTAAATTGTTTAAATTAGTTGTAACAAGTATTTAAATTAACTGATATAAAGATAATTTCCCACTTTTTTTCCATTTGTGTTATGGAGTGTTACTTTTTGTTTAGTATGAAACAAAAAAATTTATTCACATTTTTATATAAAACCTAGTTTTTTCTTTATCGGTAGATACCAGCCTAAAAAAACGAACAAATTCAAGTCTAGTGATAAGATCCTGATTCTTTATTTAAAATCCTGAAATAATTGAATTATTTATCTATAAAATATTGAGATGGTCGTTCTATTAATTTTTAACTCATTTTAACAAATTAAATAACAATAGAGAAAAAAATGAACTATTACGATGGGCTTTCATGCTCTTCCAATATTTTTTTACTACCCTTTCGATTTCGGCACCGGAGGTCTAAGATTTTATGAATAGTATTTGTATTAAAAAAAATTCGCCAACTTTAATTAATTCTGAGTGTAGAAGATGCGACCCACCTGAGGTGGTCCCGCAGAGTGAATACCCTGATGGGCCGAAAGGCCCTAAAACGGGCATTTTATTTTATTTTTATTTTACCCTTTCGTTTTACCGCAATTGATATTGCCAACCTTACAACTATCTCTTTAAATCGCGAATAGTTATTCTTCAAAAAACTGCGTAGGCTTCTGCGGTTATTGTCATGAAGATTTAGGTCTTCCGGTGGTGACCACGTTAATGTAGATAAAGAATCCGACATTTCGCTTCCACTGTGGGAGGCATCTTCATGGATAGAAACACAATGGTCTACAAAACTAAACAGTTCAGTTTTGTAGAACATTGGTGTTTTTATCCATGATGTCCTACATCTCTAAAGATGCCTGCCACAGTGGAAGCGAAACATTCTTCATCTACATTGACGCGGTCACCATCGGAAGACCTAAATCATCAGTTATACTTCAGTCAAGCAAACATTTTACGTTTCACTTGTCACGTATTTTGAATTTTGACTCCCGCATTTTTAGATTTGTGATGAAAAGACTAAGTTTTAGTTCCCTCGAACTATGGTCTCGTTGATTTAAGTCCCTTTGTAGAACAGTTATGAAATGAAAATCAGTGTTCGCGGGTTTTACATAAACTGTAAAACCTACAAGATATGGGTGCTCATTGTTTTTTTGTCTTTGTTCTCTAAGTTAAGAAAATTAAGGTCTTCATCAACATTTCGGGCTTAACAACTTCAAAGATGTATTTGTAATTCAGGGTCCAATCCTTGCGGAGCCTGGAAGTGAACTACATGAATATGTAAATACACGATGAAAGTCGTCTCGATACATTTAATCATGTAAATTTATACCAAACACTTCTCCTTGCCTACAATTTTCCAGCTATTTGACATGCCTTATGTTTTTTTGCAATGTATCTCAAGAAAATATGTTTTCAACAATTGTTTCAAACAAATATTTTCTTGGGGAGCAAAATATTTCTTTCAAATTTATTTTATAATTAATATTGATTTTCCCTTTTCTTAAGATTTAGTAAGAATGTTAGAAAAATGTGATAAAATTTCGCTCCAGAACATATAGTACTCGATACTGTCTCGTTGAAAAAATCCATTCGACACCGATCACCCATAGCGAAGCATCCTTTGATACCTCTATCAATCAATACGCAGCAAACATGAATTTTAAAATTGAAATGTTTAACAAATTCCGTGGTTGAACAAATTTAATACTTACAACGAACCGATAAAGATGGTATATATGGTAAGATGGTAAATCAGATACAGGGTACCTCGGGACTTTTCCTTTCGGATTCGCTACGCTCATTCTCCCTACTTCTGACTCGCTTCGCTCGTCCTCAGAGTAACCAATTCGCCAATTTATACTGCGACGCGTCTTCACATTCGCTTAACTCGTCCTCAGATAGTAAATACATCCGTTTTCTTTTTAGGGATCACCCATACAGCACTGGCCACGCTCAGTGCTGCATAACTTTTATGATCTTGTTGTATTAAAACGAAACTTAGTGTACTTACTTATTACTTAAAGTTATATACGTACCAAATTCGATTGGATTATTTTCCGTTTTAACAATTTAAAAAAAAAAAACGTACACAAGTCATTAAATAAAATTTAACTAATGAGATAAAACTTTGCATATATGTCAGTCTTATACATAGCTACCTGTGTGCTAAATTTCAAGTTAATTGCTAATTAAATCGCTACGCTCATTCTCCCTACTTCTGACTCGCTTCGCTCGTCCTCAGAGTAACCAATTCGCCAATTTATACTGCGACGCGTCTTCACATTCGCTTAACTCGTCCTCAGATAGTAAATACATCCGTTTTCTTTAGGGATCACCCATACAGCACTGGCCACGCTCAGTGCTGCATAACTTTTATGATCTTGTTGTATTAAAACGAAACTTAGTGTACTTACTTATTACTTAAAGTTATATACGTACCAATTCGATTGGATTATTTTCCGTTTTAACAATTTTAAAAAAAAAACGTACACAAGTCATTAAATAAAATTTAACTAATGAGATAAAACTTTGCATATATGTCAGTCTTATACATAGCTACCTGTGTGCTAAATTTCAAGTTAATTGCAACATTATTCCTCGTTTTACGATTTTCGAAATTTTTGCTGAGTCAATATTGCGTGTTAATGGCGTCATAAAACAATTATTTTCTGATTAGCCCCAACTGCACATATAGACTGATTTTTGTACAAAGTTTCAATTCTCTAGCATAAATACTCTAGTTGCTACGATGATAACAAACAGACACACAAACATACACTCACACACATACAGACAGACAACATTCAGGAGGTCTTAAAACACCAATATAATATATATATATATATATATATATATATATATATATATATATATATTATATATATTCATTTATTTATTAGAATTGCTCGATTGAATTGAAATCATTCTCCTTCTTTTCAGCACGGCAACAACCATAAACAAAAACAACTTCCTTAAATCTCTCTTAAATTTCATAACGTCTTGATTCCAAACATGTATACGTGGTATTAATGCGTATACATGTTTGAAATCAAGATGAAGAAAAGGTATAGATCCTCTCTCGAATCCTTCTACCTGTTTCGTTCGACAAAGAACCTTATTAGAACAATATTTTGATGAAATTGTGCTAAAAACAGGCTTCTAATCTTTCACTACAAACGTCATAAACAGAGAAATAAAATTGGACATGGAAACGATCTCGGTAACATTATATTTTTAGCTTGATATAAATAATATGAAATTCTTTCGCCCGTCTCTTCTATTGTTTTTTCCGAATTAGGTTTCAGGCCTTTTTATAACTTTTACTTTAGACAGAGTTGAATAAAGTTTGGATTTTTTTTTACTTTACGTTGTCTTGATTTATTTATTTTGACTTTTTTCTTCCATTTTTTACCTCTCTCTATTACTTTACGTCCCTCCATTACTTATCTTCCCTATTTTATAAAACTTTTTCTTTACTTTATATAAGGTTCATTATGTAAGTTTGCAATGTATTTATTAAGGTACGGGTCGTATTGTATTACAAACGAGTAAAGTATCTTAAAAATAAATATTTTGTAAAAGTTATTAAGGTTATAATAAAAGTTATTTAAATTACCTGGGGGTGATAACAATAGGTTCTTTTAACATATAACCTAACTGTGTAGCATAACCTTACCCTGTTTAGCTTATTATAGAATAATACTATGTATAGAAGGAGCACTACTGATAACACGAAAGTCGGTTCACTGGTGCAACTAAGTAATGCTGCCACCCTTACAATGTACAATTTTCTAAAAAAAAAGTTGGCAATACTTCCGGTTGCTGAATTATTATGTTCTATTATTAATTAATTATTGATTATTCATAAAATACTAATATAAATATCGGTGCATTACAATATTTAAAGCATTTTAAATTGTAGTTTAACGTGTTTATTAAAATTATATATGATAAGTAGTCCTCGTCAACTAAATGTAGATTCTTGTATTCCGCCACCCTTTTGCCATCTAAGACCAGTTTTATTATATACTCAGCAGGTGTTTTAAGTTATTATATTTGTTCTTTACGATCTTTCTTCATTAATAGATATTTATGACAAATATTTAAAATAATGTTTTGTTGTCAGGTTGGCAGCATTACTTAATTGCACCAGTCAACCGGCTTTCGTGTTATCAGTGGAAGTACATTGTGTTTACGGCCCTGTGCTCCTTCTATATATAGTATTATTCTAAGCTGTTTAGAGATACTTTCAAACATTGAGATATATACTAGAGGGGACATATCCTATCTCAATACATTGAAAGGCCTGAAACATCGATTTGGGGCTCTTAGGGGCGCTGTGTAACCTATTTGAAACTTCCTTCAAGAGTGAGTTAAGGTTATAATAAATCAATTATTTTCGGCTCCCCGCCTCAATAAAAATTCCTCATTGTTATGAGGAATTCACTTATATTCAATTTTGAATCAATAGAATAATTTTCAATATTTTAATTTTTTTAAAAAAGGATTTAATGCTATATCTAATGCAAGTTTAGCTAAAACTTGGCTCGTTTGCGCTTATATAACACTACTTGATCCGATCATTTTCATGCATTTAAAATTTTAATGTTTATTATTTTAATTTAATTTTAATTATTTTTATGCATTTTTTAAATTTTAAAGTGCAATAATGTAAAACAAAATCCGGATAGCAAAACTACACCTAAAGATCGATTTTTGTGCTAAGTTTAAACTATTTAGCAAAAGTTCACTGGGAGATACGATTATAATAGACACACACGCAGAATGTGAGAGACGGAGCTACCTGCTTCCTATCCCTCTCTACTTTTCGGTATCAAAAATGAGAACACTTAATTTCATTCAAAACGTAAACTCAAAAACATTTTTATTACATTAAAACAAACTTATGTCAAAAACTGACACCATGACAACAGCTACTAAATCCAACAATACAATAAAGCTCTGCTGGTCTAGCCTAAGCTTCAGTGTTCAGGACACAGAAAGATAAATTTGAAAAACCACCTAGGTCTTAATTTTTTGAAAAAACAATACTTTTTCCTACATACCTTGAGGAAAAGTAAAAATATTTACCATTTTTTTAACTCCCTAAAAACTAGTCATTAAACATCACATTATTTCCTGTCTGGATATAAAACATATTTCTCGAAGTATTAAAATAAACATTAAACGTAAAATACGATGTTACAATTACATTATAATAACGCAGCGGGTCGGAATAATCAGATTATATGAAGCAATACGTAGAGATATTCGGCATCTGAAAATTGGTTAATCCTATCGCTTCAATCGGTTTTGTAATAAAGGAGCTTTCATTCAAGCGTTGAACATTTATTCATATAGAATTCAATCTTTAATTGTTTAACTAAAATTATTAGAGCTTTAATAATTTAGACCTTGTCTCCTTTTTTAGGATACAGTTTTAGCGAAGGCTTAAAGAAAAAAATGAAATCCTAACAAAAACACACGCGTGTGTAAAAAGGAGCTAAACCTAGTTGTAAAAAGTTGTGTGATCATTGGATAAGCCAAGTCAAAAGTTCTTTATTATGCTTCTAAATATATGAGGTCTTGGCGGTTTCACTTTGTGACTCAGCTTGAGGTAGTGTGGTACTAAAGGTCTAGTATAGAGTGTAAACAGTAGACTTATAAAAATACATTTAGCTTATTTAATAAGCCCACTATGCACTTCTGTGTGTGCTGCGTAATGGCCAAGTCACAAAGTAATACCGCTAAGACCTCGTATAGTTTTTACAAGCATAATTAGGAACTTTTGACTTTGGCTTATCCAATGATCTTACTACTTTTTACGCTAGACTTGACTCGGCTCTTTGTTTTACACGCATAGGTTCTTGTTGGGATTTCATTCCTCTTTGTAAGCTTGAAACTTATGCCTTACAAAAGTACCCACTTATTAATATTAATAATGTAATATTATTAATTAATTTCAGTACTAACCATTAATTTATTACTAAACAGCACCGATTCTTTTAATTAAAAGTTACATAGTTAAATTGCGTAAAATATCGAGTTATGTTCTATCGAAATAAAACTCTCAATATTCTTAGTTGTGAAGCTCTCTACTAGGTAGCGCTGGTTGTCAAACAAAATTATACGTAAAATTAAGGTTAGGATTACCTTTCAACTTAGGTAGAACTTATCAAGTGTACCGAATTTCAAGTGTCTACGTTTGCTAGAAGCGCCTTAGAATTTTGATGAGTGATCTTAGTTTAACTTTAGATATTGATACCAAGAAGCTTACTTACTATGCGAATTTTCATTCACGTATGCTGTATTGTATTAAAGAATGAGGAGCAGCCCCCGTAGCTGAAATTATTTTTATTTTGCAAAAACAAGCTATCTGTATAGTTAATAATTCTTAACATGACGCTTAGTGCAAACAATATTTTATTGAAAATAAAATTTTAACTTTTCATTTAGCCAACATTTTTTCATTGTTGTTGTTCGTTAGAGCAAAGTATGATGAGGGGGAGCTCAATTATATTAAGAATCACAATTATGGCTCTAGATATTTCGCTAACACCAATATTCCCACTTGTAGGCTCAACAAATCACATCAGTCCCCAAATTGTAATGGAATAAGGTGCTTTAATAAATTACCCACTTCAATAGTTTAACTTCCACCCAAAACCCAAAAAAAAAAAAAACATTTAAACATTGTTGCTTGAGAAAGCCTACTATAATGTTAACGAGTTTTTAGCTGATAACTTAGTATTCCCACCCTAAATGTTAATTGTTTGTCATGTAATGTTATACTTTTTTTTTGTTTTTTTATTTTTAATCAAGTTTATTATTTAAGTATATATAATATACTCGTATATATCTCTCATAAGCTTATTTCCCTTTGAAATTCGCTAAAACAAACAATACCAACCTGATAGCAAAGAGAGAAAGTATTTCTTGGGTGAAGTATATTGCTCTCTCCTGCGTTCTACTGCCACCACTGATTCCACTGCGTTCCACTGCCACCACTGCCACCCTGATTATAAAAAGTGATTTAATAAAGGAAAAAAAGTTTTCTTAACATTTTCATTTTTGAATGAAAAGAACTCTTGTCTTGATTTTTTTCAATGAAAAATCTTTCCCTTTATTAAACTTTTCTCGTGCACAGCATCTACTATTATTAATGAAATTGTGAAAAATCAAAAAAAAGAAGAACACAAATGAAGAAAAAATGGTATGACGAAACAACAATAAAAATTACAATTGAAAAATAAAGTTAAAAAAATAATGTTGTTTTTTGTTGAATGAATTTAATAAAACATTTGAAGAAGACGAACAGACAAGTGTAAAACAAGTGAGATAGGGTGGTATGTTGGGGCATGCGCAGTGCGGTCGGGAAAATTCCCAAATATTGTTCCTCCTATACTCCGAGTATCTTTTCAACCGCCTCGGCAACAGGTGGCGTCGGCACCTCTGCCTTCTTTTATCTACATCCTCCGCGATCTTTCTTAAAATTAAACATTAACTTAAATTAATTAATTAAAGATTTATACATAATAAAAATTCTTAAGGAAACATTGTAATAGGTTAAGAAGTTATCATAATAGGAAATAAACATTAAAAAATATAAATTAACTAATAATAATTAAAAAATAAATAAATATAATTATTTATAAAAGAAAATTAATTATTAATTTTCTATAGTTAAAATTTTATTTAGGTATATAGTTAAATTATATAAAATTACTTATATATAATTAATTATTAAATTAATTTTTGAAATAATGGCTGTTTAATACATTGATTTTTTAAAATTTGTATTATAAAATTTAAATAATAATTAAATTTTAATATTTTAAATCGTTTCTAATGAGTGTATTAATATTAATTAATTTAATAAATATATTGTTGATTCCAGGTCACTGATTGATTTAGAATCAAATAAAAAATTTTCCTCTTTTTAAATAGTTTAGTTATGAATGTACAAATATAAATGTTTAATATTTAAATAAATTTGAATTTAATGCAAAACATTAGGTATCAATTATTATGGTGGAAATATTCTGAACTTTGACTAAAATATTGAATATTTAGATGTTATTTAAATTTAACATTTGTGAAATGAATTGGTAACGATGAACAACACCACGTACGATTACGAAGAATGGAGCAACGGCACGTTGCCGGTACAACTACGGTTCAACGGCAATGCCTTAGGAATCATAATAGCATACTCGGTACTGTTCGTTATTGCCGCTTTAGGTAATTTGACCGTATTCGTTAGTTTGATTCGCGTGCGGCATCGCAAGTCGAGGATATCGTTAATGATAACGCATTTAAGCGTAGCGGATTTATTAGTGACGTTTGTGATGATGCCGTTGGAAATTGGCTGGCGCATAACGACGCAGTGGCTTGCCGGTAATGCCGCTTGTAAGATATTTCTGTTTTTACGAGCGTTCGGTCTGTATTTGTCGAGTAATGTATTAGTTTGTGTTTCGCTGGACAGATATTTCGCTGTTATACATCCGCTGCGGGTCAGCGTCGCGAGGAAAAGAGGAAAAGTGATGCTGGCAACCGCCTGGATATTTTCTTTAATCTGCGCATTGCCTCAGGTATTCCATCAACCCTTTTCTCTTAATTTTATACAACACTTTTCTATTAGTTTTTTAACAAAAAAGTAAAAACAAAACCAAGGAGTATTCTTTCAGAAATGTATTGTTTAGATTTTCTAAAGATTTTTTTTTAATTTTCTCTATTTCGGTCTACCCTAACACGTTTAATGAATGTATCCCAAATATTTCAAAAAATATATTATTTATATATATATATATATATATATATATATATATATATATATCAGGCATAATATTGTATTCTTTTAACACTTTTTTGGAAATATAAAACATTTCATTCAATTATTCATTTAATGTATCTCGATTTAGTCTTACTGGTTTAATTTAAGCTTAAATGTTATTAAATTATGTTTAGTTTTAAGATCATAATTTAAATTTTAAAATACGCGGTTACGAAAATGCTTTCTAATTACGATAAACGAATAAATTCAATTTATAATAAATATATAACAATATACAATTATACACAAATTATACAATTATATACAATATACAATTTATAATAAATCTAATTAATTTTAAGTTTAATGATTTCGGAGTTACGGGAACCAAGATGAAAGGAGATAGATGTCCCTTTGTAAACTAATATATATTGAAAGGTTATTTGAAGCAATAGATGAGTTTTAAGTTACATTATATTAAGTGTCATGTACTTGTCTTGTTTAAACTACTTTAAACCTAATTATCGTTTAGTATACATATACAATTATTACGTAAATTACCAACAATTTTAAAAATAAGAACAAGAAATTTCTTAAATTTTAATAAAAATAAGAAATTTTATAAAGTTTCTATTGTAAAGAGAAAACTCTGTGATACTTATAATTTGTCTTACCGTTTATGTCCCTTGTGAATTAAAAAAAAATAGTTGAAGGACATATTTTGTAATGGGCCAGTTGCATTCTAAGGATTATAGATAAACTTTTATGTTTTGAATATTTTTGTTTTGACCGCAAATACCAAACTTCTTGGCAAAATTTATTGTTTGGCAATTTCTTTCATTATTCGAAAGTTTTTCGCGATAGCTCATCAATTTAGAAACGCCCAAAATGCATCAATTCATCTAAAATTAGGTTGTCATTTAACAAAAAAATGAACCCAAGTTCGATCCCCCCCTGCAGGAGAGGGGGGAGGGGGTTCCTTTTTATATTAGACCTTGATAACTATTAGATTTTTTTGTAAATTGACTAACTGAGTTCAGTTTTGTAGAGCATTGTGTTTCTATCCATGATGTCCTACATCCCTGAAGATGCCTCCCACAGTGGAAGCGAAACGTCGGATTCTTCACCTACATTGACGCGGTCACCACCGGAAGACCTAAATCTTCATGACAACAACCGCGGAAGCCTACGCAGTTTATTAGTTAAATTTGGATTTTTCGTTGAATATGGACTTTTGTTTAAATATTTATCGTTTTTTTTGAATATAGGGTTTTCGGTGAAAATGGATTTTGGTTGATTATTAAGTTTTTGTGAAATGAGGATGGATTTTTGTGCAAGGATTTTAGGTTATAATGTTAGGTTTTGTGTGTGTTTTAGGTGTATGGGTAGGTTGTTATGTTTTAGGTTATGGTGTGTGTTTTGTGAAATATGGATTTTTGTTGAATATTAATTTGTTTGTTTAATATAAGATTTTGGTGAATTTGGCTTCTGGTATTCACCAATATATTCATATATTATTGTTAAATATGGATTTTAGGTGATTATGGTTTTTGTTGAAAATGGATTTTTTTTGTTGAATATAAGTTTTTTGGTAAGTATGGATTTTATAATTTGGCTCCTTTATTAAATAAATATATTATTGTTGAATATCAGATTTTTGTTAGATGTAGATTTTTCATTGAAAAAATGATTTCTTTTTGTTTAATTATTGATGAATTGGGATTTTGTTTGTAAATTATTAATGAATACGGAGTTTTCGTTAAATTTGATTTTTTCGTGAAATATTGATATTTTATTAAATATGGATTTTTATTAAGTGATATCAATTTGTACTATAAATAAAAGTTTATTTTCGAATATCCATAAAATGGCCATTAAATTATTTAATTTTTAAATATTACGGCTTTGCAACTCCCTCAGAGCGAATAATTTAATTAAAGGATTAAAAAGTCGTTAATTTTATAAAATTTTATAAACTAAAAATCATGAAATCATGAAAAACAAAAATTAAGCTGTATAAAACCAAATTTTTAAACTTAACGCCGACGCCGAAAACAGAAAATCCCACTCGACAGTTAAATGCTTTTTATTATATATTTTTTCAACATCCAATTTTTTTATTCCAAGGGTACGAATTCAATTATATTTTATAATTTATCGCATTGTAATTTTCTTATCTTTTTTTCTAGTAATAAATCAAAATAAGCTCCCACTACCCGCGGCTACCCCACCAAACCTATTAAAAAAATGGATATGTTGGTCAGAATGATCGATAGTTTGATGTTATGTTGAAGAGCATTAGAGTTGACTTAATTACACTCAAAATGTTTGTTACATTTACATAAATTTTAAAATCTCAAAACAAACTCGTATATTATTAGCATTTTTTTTCTTCAATATGGTTGTGTCTGTAATTGCTAAATATGCAATTTTTCTGTATGAAATTTACTGTTCAAAATGAATTTGGTTTGTTTGAAAATATAAGTTTGTATGTTATGGATTTTTTTAAATACGTGAGTGATAAGTATGGGCTTTTGTTAATTTTTTTTAATATAGATGTTTTTTTTAAATGCAGATTTTTTGAGAATTTTCAAAGTAAAATTAGCTTTGAGGTTAGAGTTATGGAGGGGGTAGGGGTGTGTTTTTTTAATATTGATTTATTGTTTAATATTGATTTTTTAAAATTAATTATAAACTTTTTCATAAGATTTTTGGTTGAATGTGGTTTTGTGGAATATGATTTTTTTTAATATAATATGTTTTTTTTAGATAATGGTTTTTATTATATGTATATTGGTAAATATGAGGTTTTTTATTGGGAATATGGATTTTGTGAAGAATGATAGATTTTTAATAAGGTTTAATAAGGTAATAATAACTAAATGTAGATTTTGTAAATGCTACCAGTTTGACGCTTTCATTTTTTATCCAAATAGCCATTATTGGTCGAATCTAAGTGAATTAATGTATAGCTTTGCAATTTTATTAAACTCTTTTAGCAATAAATCAAAAGTTATGTTATAACTTAATGTCCCTAGTTAGTGACATTAATCAATCTAATCAGTCTAACATTGCTTAGATTGATTCATAGCTAGATGTTATGATAGAGAACATTAGAGTGCTTGTTAGTATTTACAGACATTCGATAATCGCAAAAGTCTGGAAGTGACTAATACCGCAGTAGTTTATTGTATAGTGGTTTTCATGGATTTTTTCAGCCGTACATCGACTAAATTTAAAATTGCATACTTGTTGAAATTTTGTTTATAGGGTTGATGTGTATGGTTGAGTCTAGAATATGACCTTGCCCACGCGTGACCTACGCTTAAAACCATGACCTACACTCTATAAGACGTGGGTGTTAAGCAACATGACCTCTATGCGTGTATAGATTAATCACTGGCGCGATGTATATTATGAAACATTTTCGCATTTTAAATATGGTTTTTCCTCGCCTACTCCCTTAGGTATAAGGGAGAAGTATCGTGTTAATTTTAAAATTTCAAAGGACTACAATTAAAACCACTTTAATATTAATTAGAACTGTTATTAGATCAACGTTATTATTCATCAACAGTTTATTATAATTATTTTTATTTAAGAATTACGTTTAATGGACTGTGAGAAATCTTAATTAGAAAAGGTAATAATGAAGCCAGCAGGCTGAGTTTTGTTACATGAATTTATTACATCAGATCTTTTGCACAAGCGATCGATCTCTTGTGCAAAAGATCTGATGAAATAAATTCATGTAACAAAACTCAGCCTGCTGGCTTCATTATTACTTTTCCTAATCATTATTGGTACAGACGTTATTAATTGTTGTATATAATTCATTATCGTCATTTATTATTAGTTATCATTTATTATCGTTATAATAAGCCGCGTTCACACTAAAACTACCTTAGATATACTTTTCTGCCCAAAAAATAAAATCTTCTAGAACAACTCAGATGTCATGAATAATTTTATATGACTAAGTTGAAATTTGACAGACATGTATCACTTTCAACTTTCCGGTTGAGAGTATGAAAACAGGTTCCCCACTCTCTTTTTCACTATCAGAGCTTTTTCTGTGACTTATACTATACGTGGAATTACATTTGTTACATTCATAACTAAATATAGATTCACAAAATGTATTATATTAATTAGTGCATTTTGGGGTACTTTAGGTCAATTATTATATCAAACAAATCCCAATAAATGTGGTCGGATGTGGGGTACCTTGCAATTTTTGGTATGGATTTGCTTCGCTCATTTTTACCCGTTCGGAATTCCTTCGTTCGTCCTGAGACATTAAAAACGTTTCTTTCGTTTCCAGTGGTCCCCATCTAGGATGCTAATTAATATTGGTAATTAAAAAAAATCCTAGCTATAATAGCTCTTTTGAAAAAAAAAATGTTTTTGTAAAATTGTTCTAATTTTTGTAAAATTAATAAAATTGTTGTAAACATAATGGATTGAGTGTGGGACTCAATCAGATAAGGACAATACAATTTTTTGCCGATACAATATTGACAACTTTTTCTTCGTGGTACCCGTAAATTTGTAGAGCTCTATATTCGGTAATAATACCATATCCAGTCTTATATTTTGCTAATTAGTGAATTAACCGTCTTCGTAATGGAGGTCGTAAAAGAGTCAGACTTAATACTGACCTTTGACACCACGGAGGTCTAGGGTTCGGATCCCAGGTTACGCTCCCAGTTTATATTAGATTATTGTTTAAACATTTAACGTCAAATTTAGATTATACGGAGAGCGTAAACGTAGCCACTACTACCTGAGGTGTTTTTTTTTAACTTTTTACGCTAGCATTATACTTCAGTCCCGTATATTTTTTTTATTTCCGCATTTTACTTTTGCCCCGTATCTTTACTTTTATTTCCTACATTTTACTGCAGTCCTGTATCTATACTTTTTATTCTCGCATTCTACTTTTACCCTATATCTTTACTTTTGATTCCCAAATTTTACTGCATTCCTGTATCTATACTTTTTATTCCCGCATTTTAGTTTTGCCCCGTATCTTTACTTTTAATTCCCACATTTTACTTCAGTCCCGTATTTTTACTTTTTATTCCCGCACTTTACTTGTGCCTTTTATGTTTCGTATATTTATCCCGCATTTTAAGATTAGGGATAAAAAACCATCCATTTTAGACCTTGGCGACGTTTTTGGAATTATCTCTTAAAATTTAAATTCCCTCAATTTAGCAGCAGTATACGTTTAAGAATATATAATATTATGTATTAGGATATATATTATGTAATCTTTGATTTGATGTATCGCAGCAATATGTTTATTTATACAGATGGAATCCCAAAACAGAGATGAAAACTCAACGAAAACCCCCCGAATTAATACATAAGTTATTAGGTTTGTGATGCTAGGCGAGAATAATCCGTAGTGAAAACTCTCTGGGATTTTGTAAACTTATTTCAGATCTATTTTCCCAACGTGTTTGTTATTGGTAATAACAATACTCTATCCCTTAAAAAAAACACAGCTGGCTTGGTAATAAAGAAACGTAAATACTTGGCGGGGGTATTGGAATGTGTTCTAAAAAACGATTCTGACCTAGAGAGAATAAACTATGAAAAGAGTAATCAAATGAAAAAGTGAAAATAATATCGATGTATAACAAATATAAATAAATAGGAACAACGAATAGGAAATAAAAAGACTGCTTAGTATGAAACAATACATAATATACTTAATACATAAATGAATCAATGAACATAAAACCATTTATTTGATCAAATTACAATTACAGTCAAATTTTAAATGTTTTTTTATCATTTATTTTATAGTTACACTGCAGTCTATCACATACATAGATGCTACAAGTAACAGAGATGATGAGACTCACACAAACACTACAAACACTCCTTGGCGTGTTTTTTTTTGCTTTTTTCTTCCCTCTACGAGGTGCCCACTGTCTGTGACAGAGGGCATTTCTATATTTTATTGCTCGTCAAGGAGGTCTCTAGGCCAGCGCCTTATGAGTCTTCTGGGTGGGTTATCAGGGATGTGGCGGGATAAGGATTGTACGAGTGGATTGGAGTGGAGTTCAAGTGAATTGTGAAAGGTTAAGTATCTGGAAAGGAACATGTCGTGAACAAATGGGATGTTAAGGTCATCATGAATGGTGAAGTTAGAGACATAAGCTGGAGAGGATGTAGTTTTTCTGAGGATTTTGGATTGGAGTGATTGGATTATAGGAGTCGGAAGGTTTTGTTGAGCCCCAGAGTTAAATTCCGTTGGCTAAATGTTATAGGAGTTGGAAGGGTTTTGTTGAGCCCCAGAGTTAAATTCCGTAGCTAAATTTTATAGGAGTTGGAAGTTTTGTTGAGCCCCAGAGTTAAATTCCGTAGGCTAAATTTTATAGGAGTTGGAAGGTTTTGTTGAGCCCCAGAGTTAAATTCCGTAGGCTAAATTTTATAGGAGTTGGAAGGTTTTGTTGAGCCCAGAGTTGAATTCCGTAGGCTAAATTTTATAGGAGGGAAGGTTTTGTTGAGCCCCAGAGTTCAATTCCGTAGGCCCAAATTGGTTTGAGGATGGATTGCAAGTAGAAGTTTGTTAAAAAAGGGAAGTTTGAACCTTTTGTCAAGTAGTCTTAGTAGCAGTTTGTATCGTCTATTCGTGTCTATTCGTTTTGTTGATCTATGTAGCGCACATGTTAGTTTGCTGTTAAGATGAAGTCCTAGAAATTTTGGGTGGATGTGGCTCGAGGGATTAGACTCTGGTTGAGGAAGACTGGCGGACAGATAGAATGTCAGAGTAAAGGTGACTTGCACACTTTTCTTCTCATTTATCTTAATCCTCCACTTTCTTAACCGGCGTAAACTTTAAATGTACAATTATATATTTGAACACTATAATTACTTATGATCTAAATCAGCCAGGGCTGTGGTCGGGTATCTAATATTACATAAATACATGTATGAACAACTCGTACTTTTTCGGTACCTCTGATAATGACTAATCGTGGACTTAGATGAAAATGTAAATAAATGTGATGAAAAAAACATATTTTTCGGTGCTTCGCTTTCCTATATAGCAAAGGGGAATCGAAAATAATGAAAAATAATGAGTTCTATAATAATCAAGTTAGACGTAAGAAATAGAAGATAAAATTAACATTATTATACACCCTTATTATAACGGAAAAATATAATTAAAAGTGAATCAGATAAGCCTCGTTTGACAACGGTTGGCACAATAAAATGTCAGAGACACCTAGGAAATTGCTATGGTACATCTGGGAACTGTTCCATTATTCGACATTCGTCATTATTGATGGCTCGACATTTCGTTTCGTCTAACTCATCATGGCGTTGAGACATCCTGAACTGACTCTGTTCGTCACTTAATAATTCCGAAGAATATAAAGTGAAGTATTTACCTCGCGACTAGTGGTGCTCTTATACGCAACCATGCTTGACATTCAAAACATATATTCTATTTGATACATACTAAGTTTTGCAAAACATGAATAGTTGGCACAATCTTATTGTCGGAACTATGTAACAAAACAGTGTGGGACATAATATTATGTTAAGCCATTAATAATGACAAATGTCTAATGATGGAACAGTTCTCAAATGAAGCATAGAAATTTGATTGTAATGTTTCCAAGGTGTCTCTCATACAATTATACTGTGTCAAATATTCAAGTTTTGAAAACTCGGTAGTATCAATGATATATATCTACGGTTTTTCTTAGATCAGAACTGTTAAATAGCATGGAGCGAGGTAATAAAACAGATGTGTTTACTGTCGGAGGGCGAGCGAAGACAATCCGATATGATGATGTCCTGAAGCTCCCCATACCCGATTTTAACTTTTCCTCAAATATACCGATGGTTTATTGGAAAAATATTGTGTTCGCAAGAAAAATCCGTAACCGAGATGTGACTGAATTATCCGTTTTAGGTGTTTTTAATGCCTCCATTAGTTTTTTGAAACTTGTCTTTCTCTGTGTGTGTTATCATCGTAGCTCCCAGCGTATTTATGCCAGAGAATTTAAACTAGGTACAAAAATCAATCTTTAGGCGTAGTTGAGCTATCCACAAACAATTTATTTTATGATGTAACCCGCAATAATGACTCAGCAAAATTTTTAAAAATTCATCAAACGCATACAAATAATTCGATCGATTTGAGAATTGGCACGAATGTAGTCATATAAGTCAAACATATGTGCCAAGTTTCATTTATCTTATATGGGCTGAGTATAAGTAACAAGTTGGGTCTATTTTTATTTATGTATTATTAATCTGTGCCCTGCAGTTTTTAATAATCAGACTGGGGAAAAAATAGAAGAGGCCTTGATAGGATCTGTGCATGTAAAAGTTGGATAACAACTTTGGGGAAATCATTAGTTGATTTGACGGAGATTTTGTGGTATAGACTCACCATGATGATATTTAATAAAAAACACACTAAAATTATAAACAATTTATATAATGTCAACCACAATAGTCTAAAAAAGTTATAAATGACCGGTTTCGACTTTACGTCGTCATCAGAGTTGTTTAAAGACATCAGTTTGTAAACAGCTGATGATGACGTAAAGTTGAAACCGGTCAGTTTTTGTTGATTTTTATTAGTTTTTATTTTTTTATTAATTTTTTTTATACGATTGTGGTTGTGTGGAAATTAAACATTAAATAGCCGCGCAATAGCCTTTAATTTTTTAATGATATTTGATAAATGAACTTAGTTTAATATTTGAAAGCTTGCTTTTAAGAGCATAAGCTAAATAAAAAGGAAACTTGTGGAAATTTCTAATTCTTTCTCCTATAATCAATTTCTGTATGAATGGAACAGGGCTGAAATAATATAGCATTTAGATAAAACACGTTTATGTATAGTTTTTTGGGTAAAAAGCATCAATATGCAAGCTGTCCTTATACTCTGTACAGTAGGGGGTATGGTGGGGGGGGGATCGATTTACAGACTGCAAAGGGACTCTGTTTGCTGGGAGTATATCATTAAATAAATCTGTTATGGCACGTGTTAGGGTCCCCTTTCACCACCTAATATTTTATTGGCCAAATTTATCTGTTTATTTTCTCTTTTAGTATCTCCTAGTAGATTATTTTTACTCTTTATTGTTTGTGCTTTGTATGCATTTAATATCGGATCGTTTTCGTATTGAATTTTTACTTTTCCTCGTTTTTTACCTTAGGAAAGTATTGTGTTTGCAAAAGAATTCGAAAACAGGATGTGATCTGAATTATCCGTTTAAGGTTTTGCAAAAAGTTGTCGGTCTGTATGTGTGTGTATCTGTTGTCATCGTAGTTGCAACAGGAACTTTGAAGAGATGAAACTTTGTGCAACAATTAATCTGTAGGTGTAGTTGTGCTATCAGCAAAATATTTTTTATGACGTCATTAACCCACAATAATGACTCAGCACAAATTTTATAAAATCATAAAACACGAAAAAATGATGTGATCGATTTGAGATTTAGCACGCATGTAGCCAGTGTAACCGATCTTGTTTCCGAGCAAAACCAAGTCTCTATGAGTTAAGTATAAAGCAGCAAGTACGTACATATCACCTTATCTAAATTCTCTCGCTAGTTATGCGATGCTTTCTTCCTCCTGCTTAATCCATCAGCTATTGGACTCTCTTTCATCCTTCCGCGGCGAAATAACTCGGATTGGGTTTGAATTATAACCTTGGTTGCACCTACGAATGACGTCTAGCTGGCCAGCAATACATTTATTCATTTCTTATCATTGGGCTATTTCTGTAGATAATAGGTCCCTTGGGTTCCCCTTTTGGGTGTCTAAAGTAAGTTTATTGAGCCTAAGACTTATTGATTGTATTAGTATAAGTTTAAATTTAGTGCTAAGGTGCTTATCAAGCCAATGCTCAACCCGCCGGTTACGGCTAAATTACTACAATCGGTAATTTATATTCTTTATTGTAGCTTGTGCATGAGTTGGTTATCTTATAAAACTGCTTTACTTTTTCTCTAAAGTTAAGTACTGGCTTAGAAGCATGTTTTATATTATCAGTTCCACTGCTTTTATGTCTTTATGCTTTCTTATCACTAAAGTTATCTTCCAATATTTCATTAAATATTATTTCATTAAATATTATATTATTAAGATTAATATTTTGTATCTCATTTATCTAAATCAGCCTTCTACCATTCCTTATTGTTTATATGGTCCTTCAGAGCTTCTTTTCAAACCTCTCTTTGGTAACACTAGCCACAGTAATAATCACCTGTCTAGTGCCCAACATATTGGTCTGCCTTCGACCGGATTACATAGCAGCCTGTGGATTCAGCTTATCTACTTACCTGTTGCTTGTTTTACTTTCAGCTTTCAACTCAACGAGACTTCAACCTTCAGCGACACTTCACTACAGCATTATAGACTTTACACTTGGTCTATTTTACCTGTTGAAATTATAAGTTTTACAAACTGAAGCTATAATTCTCAGGACACGAGCGACAGCACGTGTCAATCTGATGCTTATCAGATTGACCTTATGGTATCTTAAAAACAATTCAGCGAAACTTAATTACCTTTGTAATAGACCTTTTTTGTTTTAATTTTTTGTATAAATAGATGTACAAGACTTGACCTTAAAATTCGCGTAGTATTTGACGCTGCAGCAAAGACGTCATCTGGATCCCTGAACGATGCACTTCTTGTAGGACCTAAATTACAAAATAGGGAGGCAAGATAAGTCAATCTGCAGGGTATAAGCTTTGGAGCTCGACCGTCACGTTTTTGCGTTTGGCCTTCCTACTATTATGCTGACCTGTTTGGCCTTTCTACTATTATGCTGACCTGTTTGGCCTTTCTACTATTATGCTGACCTGTTTGGCCTTTCTACTATTATGCTGACCTGTTTGGCCTTTCTTCTATTATGCTGACCTGTTTTTAAGAAGAGTAATGTAAGCCGAAATAAAGTTTATCATCCATAAGGATAACAAGTTGTTGTGTTGTCTGGCTTTATCTCTAATTGGAGCTTAAGATAAAATAATAGATTTTATTTGTGATTAAAATAAATAAATGTATTTGTATTACATTTATACTAATGTACGCCCACTGTGATGTATTTGTATAACTTCTTTCAGCATTTTCTACTTTAAATATCTGCTTCATTTAATTTTCATAGAATTTTAATTTCATAAAATTTCATTAATTTTCATAGCTTCATTTAATTTTAAAAATGAAAATTAAGCTTTTTCTTTAAAAAATTGGATTAGTTTAAATACACTTACAAAACCCAACGGGACATCAATTTCCTAACTGATGCTGTATCTATTGATGGGGATAGATAAAATAAAAAATAAAATATATTCCAAATATAGATGAAAACCTAATGAGATTATGGGCATGGAAGAGGAGGAAGGATTCATCTCAACATGGTACCCTAATCACCGAATTTCAAATTCGCAGATTAAGGTCGAAGCGTGGGTGCTTTGTCGAGCGATGCATTTGTCTGAACTCGTTTGTCTTCTTTAGTTTTTATTTAAATAACATTAAAAGTAAATTGAAATAATTCATTCAAGAACGTCCTACACTTATTTAGATAATTTAATTATCTGTTTAAGTTCAATTTAGTTTATATAATTCTTAATTCATTCTAATGTTGATCGACACAGAGAAAATAGTTTAATTAAAAAGCATGTTCTACGCTGTTACTTGATAGAAAAATCGGGTACAGAGTACCTCGGAACTTTTCCTTATCACATCGGATTCGCTACGCTCCGCTCATCCTCCCTGCTTCGGACTCGCTTCGCTCGTGGTTAGGATATAAAATTCGCCAAATTTATATGCAACATGTATTCGAACTCGCTTTGCTCGTCTTAAGATTGTAAATGTATATGTTTCGTTCTCAACGGTTACCCATACAGCACTGACCACACTCAATGCTACTTAAGTTTTATGATCCAACAAAAATTATGGATATATTTGTCATATTAAAACGAAACTTTCTATTCTTATTTATAAAGTAAAGGTACACTTGCACTAAATTTCAACTACAAATGTTAAGTTTTCATAATTTTTAATTAATTTTAACTTTAACATTTATCTATATACTAAATTTCAAGTGGCATGAAGTACCTTAGAATTCCAATAAGTGAGTGTCAAAATTGCCTAACTTTGAGTTATTATATTTCAACATCTGTGAATGGTAAAGATATGAAATTCGGTAGAATGGGTCAGCTCATCAAGATCTTTTAGTTAATATTAAACTTATATTTTTAATGTCATTAATAAAAAGATACGAGGAGATGAAAATAGCATCGTATGTATGCTTTTAAAATAATAAAGATGTTTTCTGTAAAGGATGGTACATCAGTGACCGCTAGACATGGTGAGGGCACTCCCGTGCCCCGTGGTGATCTTATTTAAAGAAGTACTGGACATTAAAATGAACCCTAATTTAATCTTATCTATATTTTAAGCTAGAAAACCACCCACCCTTAAGTTAATACTTTCCTTTTTGTCCTGGTGTAGGGCTGAACTAGACCTAAATCTAAACCTACTAGTAGATCTAGTAGGTTTAGATTTATTCCCAAATAATTCTAGTAAGTTAGGTTATTCCCAAGCTCCTGTGCTATGGTCAGTAATTCTACAAGACTTTCACTTAGTTCCCTACCAGGGTGATATAATTCCCCGACTTATCGCTCCCTTGGGAAATATACCGACAAAATCCTCTGTATTGCTATTACTGGGAAATTTAACAACTTTCCCGACTCCTGTTTAACTTTTTTCTTATATTTCCGTATTTTACACTTTTATTTAATTTAAAAAATCAACAAAAATAACATGAAATTTGAAAAGATAGTATCTATAATGATTAAAGAACTCTCTAAAGTGCCATAAATTATTGGCATAAGATATGGCACAGTGATGCGTAACAGTACCTTTATTATATTATTATTCTTTATTAGTTAAGTCACTTAATAAATTAGTATGTAACAAGTCAAATAATACACACAACTACATAGCTAACAATATAAAAAAGCACAATATACATATAATATAGGATTATATTATGTAATAAAATCCTGCAATGAATAATATGCTTTCTCTATCAAAAATTGTTTTGATTCTCTAATAAAGGAATTAATCTTTTCAAATGAACAAACTGAGTGAGGTAGTTTATTGTAACAACTTATAGTAAGATTGAATGGTGACGTTTTAAATACTGATGTTCTACATTTTATTGGATAGATACCGATCTAACTTAATTCTAGTGTTCAAATTGCGCACGCTGCAATGAGTTTGGAATTTAACAAAGCTAATTATAAAATTAATATCTCGTAAACTACGCTATTTATTATTATATGGCATTTGCCATATAATGCAAGTTTAGTGAATAAGTCATGGTCTTAACAGTAGGACTTCAACTTAATAATTCTGGAGTTTCATAGAAAAGTGCCAAAGATATATATATATATATAATATATATATATACATATATATATATATATATATATATTATATATATATATATATATATAATATATAATATATTATATATATATGTGTATATATCAATACACACTCATACACATATTTATTTCTTAATGATATTTAAATCTAGATAATATTTAGATAATCTAGATAATAATATCTAATAATCTAGATAATAAACAAACATTAACGTATATATATATATATATATATATATATATATATATATATATATATATATATATATATATATATAATAGATTTAATTAAACATATTGTGAAGCTCCTTAAATAGTCATTTCAAAGTTAACTTGCTCACTTACGAGACTCATTTAAAGACTTGTATACTAATAAATTAGTCGATTGTCTTATAATTAATTTAGTTCGGAATTTTAATAGTTTAAACATTGTTTGAAAATTATAAATAATTTTGTTTTATAATGATAAAGATAAATTATCATTAAATGACAAAGAAAAATTGTCTTTAATTTTACTAAAGAATGTAGGCAAGTTTTTTAGGCTGGTTTCGGTTTGTTAGCTTTATTATTCCCCAGTGCCTAATTTTCTTCTTGGACTGGTTTCTAAGCCCCGAGGCTTTGGTCCAGGATTAAGCCCCTTACGACAAATGGTCACTAATATGGACCTGGAATTTTAAACAAAAGTATGCTTTTTGAATAATACAACTTTTTCAAAAGGACATTAACTATTCAGGTTGATTCAAGGATTGAAAAAATAGTCCACAAAGGACCTCATTTGAATGTAAAAATACTAGTTATTATGGCTTCAACATACTACCAAACACTGAGCATTTAAAGATAAAACACTATATGGGTTGAATAATATTCTGTATTTTATACTCAATATTACTATGCATTTTTTAACCCTTTCTCCTCTAAAAAGGCAAAAGGGTTAATATTAGTGTTTTAAGCTCTCATGTAACATTTTTAGAATCAGAGGGAGGATTTAGGGGGGGGGGATGTTTAAAGTTGTCTACGTCATGCATGACCTTGTCATAAGACACCATTAATAAATAGTCAAAGCTATTAATTAATATTGATGCGAACATGTGCCTCGTCATCTGACATCTCATTAATTCTCTTAAAGTTATTTTAAAAGCTGACATTATATCAAAAGGGAGTTATAGTTTTAATATTTTCGTATTATTCTAAATTAATATTTTATGTAAAAGATATTTTAGGGAAGAAAAAGTACATGGGAGAAGTTTTTAAGTAGTTACCTAATTAATAAAAGAGAGGAGAGAAGTAGTGTTTTAAGTAGTTGTATAGTAGAAGAAAAGAAACAAGTATTTTTAAGTAGTTTTATAGTAGAAGAAAAGAAATAAATAGTTTTAAGTAGTTATATAGTAGAAGAGAAGAAGCAGTTTTAAGTAATTATATAGTAAAAAGAAAAGTAAGAAGTAGTTTTTAAGTAGTTATATAGTAGAAGAAAAGAAAGAAGTGTTTTTAAGTTATATAGTAGAAGAAAAGAAAGAAGTGTTTTTAAGTAGTTATATAGTAGAAGAAAAGAAAGAAGTTGTTTTTAAGTAGTTATATAGTAGAAGAGAAGAGGAAGTTTTAAGTAGTTACATAGTAAAAGTGAAAAGAAAAGTACTTTTTTAAGTAGTTATATAGTAGAAGAAAAGAAGGAAGTACTTTTTAAGTAGTTAGAAAGAAAAACACAACATATAAACAATTATTTTGTTTTGTTTATTAAATTGACTTTTTCATTTTCCTCATTTATACCGTAGGTAAATGGGAAAAGTATTGTGTTATAACTAAAAATCCAAAACCGAGGTTTTATCTAAATAATCCTTTTTGGGGATTTTTAAGACCTCCTGAATTGTTTTTACTAAGCTGTTTGTCTTTATACGAGTGTATTTGTTTGTGTCTGTTAATGAAACGTAGTGAATACGATGCGCTAAGGAAATATTCCCTAATTCCTTTCACCCGATGTTTTTGGGAGAAACTAGTCCTTACTCCCCGAGCTGTAGCAGATTTAGACAGATAGATAGTTATGAAAAATTAGAATGAGAAATGATCGACTTTACCAGGATTTGAACCTGGTTACCTTTGCTTTAAGCACTTTGAGTACTAAAACATCTGGACTGTTTTAATTTTACTCGAAATTCGTTCTTTACAGGCCGTATTTTAAGTTTCCCAGTTTTTCTAAACATGGTTTTCCACTGTTCGGTTACTTTAAATGCTCGTATCGAAATTGGACCGGTTTTATTTGATTCTGAGCCTCAAAACATCGAATACGGCACCCTACTCAAATTTTCATGTTTAGTAACTGTCTTTAAGTTTTTTTCAGTTATTTATAACGATTTAATAACAAGTCACTTCATGAGTTAATTGAATTTCAAAATTTAACGGTGACCCAATTTGACTTACTTTTTGTTTTTAACTTGTGTAACAAAAAAAGTTTAGAAATTGGATAAAGGTATAAAATTTTCAAAAACAAAGAAAACTTTTTTTTTGGGGAAGGGGGTCTCCAATTTGTATGTCTATTTGGGGTCAGTGACAAAAGTATTGGTATAAATCTGTTCATACATAACAGTGCCCCACCCACCACAAGAAACCCAGAGTTTTGAATGGACCCTAGTTTTAGGATACATGCAAACAATAATACAAACATAGATTTTCCATTAACTTATTTTATAATAAAATTTGTGAGCCCTCTAAACATGCATTTTTACTGTTTATTAAGTTTTTTTAGTCAAACATAAATTTTATAAATTAGTAAACCTTATTGGACTTTGATGCAACATTTGTTGGATATAATTTTATTAGGGAGAAAAAAGGTTTATAAAAAGAATACAACTGTCCAAAATAGTTTAGATTCAATTACCCAGCTTTCAAAACGGTATCCTGGTCAGGGTTATGAGATTTTTGATAGCATAAGCAAACAAAACTCAAAACTAATAGTCCAAGAACCAGGCCTAAAAATGTGACTCATTTTGTACGACTTCAAACAATTTTTTTTCTGAAAATATACCTTTTAATTTTTAAGGAAAAACATAGCCTAGCCAGAGTGAAGCCCTTAATATGAATGTGCTCACTCAAAGTATTAGAAAAATGTACGAATTCTAGTTTTTTGTAATAAGTGGTTCCCTGTTGGTCGTGTGTAAAACACGAAGAAAACTTTTTTTAAGCTGTCAAAATTTTCTATAAAACGAGTGTTTTTTCGTCATAATCGGATAAATACAACTAAAGTTATGGCATTTGTTAAATAGCCAAAAAATGCACAAAAAGCCTATATTTTTTCAAAGAAATTCGCTGACTTAGTAAATTAACCATTTTTTTAATTGTTTTTTAAAAGAGCCATCACTTTGGTTGTAGTCATCTGATTTTGATGATAAAACGCTCGTTTTATAGAACATTTTATCAGCTTTAAAAAATGTTCTCTTCACGTTTTGCACACGATCCACAGGGAAGCACTTATTTAAAGAAAACTGCAATTTGTGCGATTTTCTAAAATTTTGAGCTGGCGCAATCATATGGAGGGCTTCACTCTGAATAGGCTGACTATATTTTGTCTTCATAATTTAAGGTATATTTTCAGAAAAAAATGGTAGTACCAAATGAGTCACATTTTTTCAGGTTCGGCTCTTGGACTATAAAGGAAAACCAACAAAACAGAACAGTTCACATGATTAAAGAAAACACAAATAGAAGCAAATGGTAAAACTTATAATAAAGAATAAGGTGGCATAAGAATGGAAAAATTCACAGTGCCTAAACATAATAACGGCTACATTCTAAGATGACACTTAATATAAAAACAATTAATAGATAATTGAACTAATAAATTAACTATGAAAAGTGTACAAAAATAGAAATTCACAAATTTCTCTTATTCGTATGATGTTATAGTTACATACATGTTTAATGCAATGTTTATTACACGTTTAAATACATGTTTTATGCATTAGCTTGATAGAAAAACATGTCATGTTTGTTTAATAACATTAATTAACTTGGCTTTCACGTGTCTCATTTGAACTTTAACATGTTTATGGATGGTTCTGCTACTATTTATTTATTTTATCGTATTAATACTATAGAGTTAAACAGGAGAATTTCACACTTCTGTTTTTCAACGCTCCCATCTCTAAATTTTTAGTCTGAGCATTGTTTTTAGACTGCTGAAAAGTCCCCTTTTAAAAAGAAGTTAGTGATTTACTAAATTCAGACGAATTAAATTTTTGTATTGTTTTAACTGGTAAAACATTTGTGTTTCCTCTTATAATTCAGATCTGGTTGTTGAGACTTAACCTTGCTGAAAGCAACTGCTTGACCCTTTTCTAGAAAATAACTGTTATGTGGTTGATACAAAGCCCCCTTCTTGCTTAAGGCGTTAAAACGTCAGTATTTACTGACCTTTGTACCACTAGGGATCTAAGGTTCGCATCCCTAGTTTTGCTCTAAGTTTATATATAATTTTAATATATGATTGCCTATAAATACATGTAAAATTTGCAACTACCAAACTAATTTGAGTTTTATTTTGACAGAACATAAAACAATCCTTTACGCAATTGACCTATCTTAAGTTTAATTAAAGAATTTGGTGCTGTATTAAATAAATGGTTAGCGCTGAGACTAATTATGAATTTAATACTATTTCTTGAGGTATTTTTGTTATACCTGAATAAGCTTGAAAAGCATAAGTTTCAAGCTCAAAAAAGGACTGAAATCCCAAAAAACACAAGTCTAGCGTAAAAAGTATTGAGATCATTTGATAAGCCAAGTCATAACTTTCTAATTGTGCTTGTAAATATACGAGGTTTTGGGGTTTCACTCTGTGACTTGGCCATTACGCAGTACACACAGAAGCATAGTACGCTTATTAAATAAGCTGAATGTATTAACGAATTTTCATTATGAAAATGACGCTTATGAGGTTGTTCGGATGACGGAAGTTGAAGGTGGGAGTGAGGGGAATCGGTTCCTATTGGCTTCCTGATAACAAAAAATATGTCCGAAAAAAGTTTATATATATATATATGTGTATATATAATATATATATTATATATATATATATATATATATATATAATATATATATATATATTATATATATACATACATACATATATATATATTATATATATATATATATATATATATATATATATATATATATATATATATATATATATATATGTGTGTGTGTAAGAGTTTCTACCCTTTCGTATGGCGAACGATAACTCTTGAGTTATCGCTATCTTGAGATAGCCGCTACGGGCCGATGGCCCATATTTTTATAATGTGTGCCTGCTGTCTACACTCTATACTAGACCTTTAGTACCACACCACCTCAAGCTCCGTAATGGCCAAGTGAAACCGCCAAGACCTCATATATTTACAAGCATAATAAAGAACTTTTGACTTGGCTTATCCAATGATCTCACTATTTTTTACGCTAGACTTGGCTCTTTTTTCACACGGATGTGTTATCTGGGATATTATTACTTTACCTCTAATAGGCAATTTTTTTTACAATGATACATCATTAGTAGACTCAATAAAAAAAATATGGTTTGTGATAACAAAACAATACACGCACTTCATCATTTTCGTTATAGGATATTACAATCGACTGCGAATCATATAAACGAAAAACTTCCTTTCAAAAATGCGACAATCGCGTACAAAACCAAAACGATTTGTCGTGCAACAATTGATTAGATAGAAACCACTGATATTATCGATAATCCCCTCGGTGGTTTTAGATTTCCACGTCAGTCCATTTTTGATAAAAAAAAATCTAATAAAAGCTTTACAAAAAAACTCGAAACATCTATATGTTTGAAGCAACACATGCTACTTTTCACATGGTTCCTCACTAACACAATATAGGGGTTATAGAGAGTAAAAAAATACAGAGGAAGATGAATACAAAACAGATATATTTTCAAAATATAAGTCGGTTTTCCTGTTGCTGGTCATTCGATTGGTAATACTAACCCAGTCCAACGTGTGGTATTTTCTAAATTTCTGTAGACTACTTCAGTGCATTAGTTCAATTTTTACTTTTCCTCATTTTTTACTTTTCCTTGTTTATACCGTAGGTATATAGGAAAAGTATTGTGTGTGCAAAAAAATCCGAAACCGAGATGTTACCTGACTTATTCGTTTCAGGTGTTTTTGAGGCCTCCTTAGTGGTTCTCACAAACTCATTGTATAAGTATGTGTCTGTTATCATCGTAGCTCGCTTTCAGTGTATTTATGCTAGAGAGCTGAAAATTTGTACAAATTACGGTCTATAGGTGGTAGTTGTGCCATCCGGAAAATAAATGTTTATTACGTTACTAACCCACAATAATGACTCAACAAAAAATTTAAAAATCATAAAAACGCGGAAAAATGTTGCCATCTGATTGAGATTTGCCTCGCATGTAGCTATTTATAGGACTAACATATGTGCTAAATAACAGTTCCTTGACGTTTAAACAGTACGTTTGACAATACGGCAAGTATGTCAAACGTGTTTTTATTTATTGGATAATAAAAATTGAAAATTTTTAAGCATCGAGCGTAGTATCTGCCTGGAGGGGTGACTGCTGAGAATTAAATCGATATATTTACTATCTGAGGATGAGCAAAGCGAGTACGAAGTCGATTTGCAATTTAAATTTAACGACCTGTATATTCTGAGAACGAGCGATGCGAAGATAATCGTAGCGAATCCGTTGTGATAAGGATTCGCTACTCGATACTCTTTTCATTTTATTATTGCTAGATATATTTTTTTTATATTTCGATTTTATAAATTTCCCCTTTAACTCTTGGCTAAAACAGTTTACATTTTTTTCAAGTTTTCTCTTTTATCCTAAAATTCAATATTAATAAACTGTAAACATTTTATGAAAATTAATTTACTTCCCTACCTCCTTAAAAAAGATGGAAACATTATTTGCTAAGGAAAAAAGAAAGTAAATTCCAAGTAACTACTTAGCATAGAAGTAAATTGAAAGTGGAAACTATAGAGATTGAGTGTACAGACAGTAAACTTTTTTTAAAGAAAATTGTATTATTATAAATGATTAATAATTAAATTATAATTATTTACTGAAATGGTCGGTTTATATTATTAAAAAAGAGTTATTAAAAAGTTTATATTATTAAAATACGGGCCTTCGGCCCGTAGCCGCTACGCGGCCTCGGCGCTTCGCGCCTCGTCCGCTCCGCGGCGTCGGCCCACCGGGCCGTTTCGCGGGCCGGGGGCCTCCCTGTGGCCGCTTTGCGGCCACATTGTTGTTGTTTTGTATTATGTGTTGTTTCATTATTGTTCTTGTTACATGGCATTTTGCCATGTATCTAGCGAATTTTCACTGCCTCTCCACACAGGCCCGCTTCGCGGGCCTTGAGATTTCATTAATACTCTATTATTAATAGTATGCTATAATATTAAAATTAAGAAACATTATAAACAAAAATATATTATTCATGATTTTTGTTTTTAAATAAAAATACCGTTTCCGTCACTAAAGATTGTCTGATTGAGCTGAAACCGGTCGCAATTGTTTTAGAATGACTTCGACCATATAAAGACAACTCAACACTTACTTACATTTATGATTGTTTATAAAATTTAAAGAAAAATGTCAAATTTTTTTTGTAAACAAATTGTTTATTTGAGTAAAATCTTAAGGTTGAAAAAAATATATTCATGATTATTTAAAATAAAAATACCGTTTGCGTCACTTAGGATTGTCCGATTGAGCTGAAACTGGTCGCATTCGTTTTAGAATAACTTCGACCATATAAAGACTACTTCGATGTTCTTCCTCTTTACGGGTCTGCTTAGCTCGGCGTGGTTCAGTGGAAGCCATTTTTGCCCTGTCTCTCTGGGACAGTAGGCTTACCATGATGGAGCAAGAGGTAGAGGTCTCTCTTTTATACTATATCCCCACCCTCTAACACTACTGAACCCAACAGATATCGTACGAGTCTTTGACTAGACGTGACCTTCGCGGGCCTGAGAGGCTTTCTCACAAATTTGATTTTACTAATTAAGATTTTATTAATACTTTATTATTAATAGTATGCTATAATATTAAAACTAACAAGCATTATAAACAAAAATATATTCATGATTTTTGTTTTTAAATAAAAATACCGTTTCCGTCACTTAGGATCATAGATAAACAATATTAACATAGATGGCTCACTCAAAGATTTAAAAAAAATAGTTGATGGGATGCAGGAGGCTCAAGTAGTACAGTCTAGTGGTGACAGCGTGAAACTGTCACATATTTTTTTACATAGATCTTTGTTTACTTTTATTTTATTTTACTAAACGATTGGCAATTGTTTGTTTTTAAAAAAAATACTACAGCACAACCTAGTAGAGAATAGAGCAAATATATTTTTACTACTAGCGCTATTCAAGACTCTAGTGATGAGACCCCCAACTTAAATCATAAACACAAACTTGTCAATTGAGTGTTCCTACTACACTCGGGAGTGAACCATCTATCTTAGGATTGTCTGATTGAGCTGAAACCGATCGCAATCGTTTTTCGAATGACTTCGACCATATAAAGACTACTTCGAGGTTCTTCCGCTTTACGGGCCTGCTTTGTTCGGCGTGGTTTAGTGGAAGCCATTTTTGTCCTGTCTCTCTGGGACAGCAGGCTTACCAGGGTGGAGCAAGAGGTAGAGGTCCATCTTTTATACTATATCCCCACCCTCTAGCACTACTAAACCCAACAGATATCGTACAAGTCTTTGACCTGGACGTATACATATATACAAGATTATATATATATGTATACCGATTGCGCCATTTGTGATGGTTCGATTGAGCTGAAATTGGTCTTAATCGATTCAGCTAACCGTCTACCTAAACACGAAATACCTTGTTTTAAAGCCATTTCAAGTTTCAAAAAAATTTTTTTTTCATGACGTCATAACTTTGATTGATGACGTCATAATGTTTTTATAAACAATAGGCCTCGTAACCTCCTCAACATCTCGCGATTTGCAAAGTTTCGTTTCAATTTGAGAACGCCTTCGAGAGTTATCGTTCGCCATACGAAAGGGTAGAAAACTCTTACATACATATATATATATATATATATATATATATATATATATATATATATTATATTATATTATATATATATATATATATATATATATATATAATATATACTATATATATAACTTTTTTGGGACATATATTTTTGTTATCAGGAAGCCAATAGGAACCGATTCCACTCACTCCCACCCTCAACTTCCGTCATCCGAACAACCTCATAAGCGTCATTTTCATTATGAAAATTCGCTAAAAAAGATTATTATGAAAAAAGTTACCAAAAAGTATCTGAGAGGTGCAAAGCTTTCAAAAATTAAGCAGCTTCGCAGCATGATATGATGACCGCCTGAATTCTAACTTAGTGGAAGGAATCCTAACACTCCAGCAAAACACGCTGTGAAATCGAGCATATGGTGGGTCCCCTCCACAAGGTTATATATATATATATATATATATATATATATAATATATTTATATATATATTATATATATATATATATATAGGTATATATATATATATATATAGGTACCTATATATATATATATATATATATAGGTACCTATATATATATAGGTTTGTGGCGGTCTTGTTGTGGCATCTTAGGTCGGGGGGGTTTTTATTATTTATTTTTATTATCATTCTTAATTCATTATTTTTTATTTATTTATTTAATTTTTTTATTTTTATTTATATATATATATACATTTTTTTTTTTTTTCTTTTTGGGTTATATATGTTGGCTACATTGATTTGAGGTTATTTTAAGTTTTGCCAATGCCTCCTGTGTCTTGGATATAGAAGGCCTTGTCATAAACTTCTTCTTAGTTTAGTTCATGTTGTCATTTCTATTTAACCTTCGTTGACTGTACTTCTGCTTTTATATTGTGACTTTTTCATTTTTTAACTTTTATCATGTTTTATTAGTTTGTACCTTTAATGTTTTTAACTTTTACTTTGTTTTTAATTCATTTTTATGACAAATTATTTTAAATTAATGGACTTAGTTTTTATATTTTTTAAACTTTTATTTTAAATTTTGCATGGGTCTCCTGGCCCATAGTAGATGAAGACTGTGATTGTTTCGTAAGTAAAATGTTTTTTATTTTATTATATAAAATATTTAAATTAAGTTCTCTAATTTCTTGGTTTATTTTTTTTATTGCTCATTCTTATTTAATTTATCTATTTTTCATTTTACACTATCTAAATAGATTGATGTTATCTTGTGTTGCAAGGGCCCTGATGAAGATTTGTAGTTAAATTCGAAACGTTGGCGATAAATATATAGTTTTCATGTAAGCTGTGTTTTTTTAAACCTTAAGATAAAAGTATATATATATATATATATATATATATATATATATATATATATATATATATATATATATATATTATATATATATATATATATATATATATATATATATATATATATATATATATATATATATACTCACATATATATATCAATAATGACTCAGCCAAAATGTAGAAAAATCATTGAACGTGGAAAAATTATTCGAACCGATTGAAATTTGGCCCGCGTGTATCCATGAATAAGACTAACATATATGCCAAGTTTCATCTCATTATCAGCATATAGCGTATAGTTCAATTTTTATTGTGTATACGTTTTTTAAAAATTTGTAAAAAATCGGAAAATAATTCAATTGAGTTTAAATTTGGTACAAGTCTATACTTTTCCTTAATAAATAAGTACACAATGTTTCGTTTTAATACGACAAGTATATCCAATTTTTGTTGGATCATAAAAGTTATGTAGCATTGAGCGTGGTCAGTGCTAATTTTTCCCCCGTCCCAAAAATCCACCCTCTTATGATCCCAACCTTATAAGGTCATTTTTCTCTAAAAATCCACTAAAAAACGAAATTTGTGTTACAGATTAAAAATCACCTTGCAAGTACGGTGGTATAAAAATAAAAGTATCAATGTAGGAAAGAATAATTAAAGAAGAATAAAACTATTATTATATTAAATAGACGTATGTCTATTTTATAGCAATTCGATATTTATTCTACTTTATACCTCAATAGTTTCATGTAACAACTCGACCACTTATTTCTCTCGTGAATTTCAAAATTTTCTACTCGATATTTACACCATCAGGGGTAATTTATAGCTTTATCTGATCAAAGAATTACTAAACTGCAATATTCCACATGGTAAATTTAGTCCAATAAACTTATTGTTGGACCTTACTTAAATCATAAAGATTAATTCTAATATGTCGTACAAAGGGGTATAGCTTGTAGTTAGGGGTCAAAAGGACTCATAGTTAAAAGCCCTTTTAAGACCCTAATTTTAGGTTAATTTAGAGATTAATATTTAAGGGTAAAACTTCGTTAAATTTTCACAGAAATTTCCACTTATTTAGACCAGATTTTCCGCCCATTAACTTGGTTTTCTCGTCGAACTTAAAAGGATTTGAAATTTCACTAATATTCCTGTATTTTTTTTTAACTTTGAATATTCTAAAGTACATGGATTGGTATGAATTTGGTATTTTACGTTTACTTTTAATATTTGATATTACTTGGTAATCGATTGCTTTGTAGTACTTAGGTAATTTGTATTGATATAAGTTTGGAAAACCCAATTGGAGGTATAATTAATTTAGGATGCATTTAGTTAGCGCTCTACCCACACAAAGTATCAAGTTTTTAATATTTTTACACTGATTAATTAATTAATTTAATTATAATTGACGGGGTAAGCCATTTTAGAAAAAACTAAATAATACTTTAAAGCAAAATACATTGAAATAAGGGTACTTGTTCAGTTAAACACTTCCCTTGCTTGCTTTTTTACAATTTTGCTGAAGCTAATCTAATTCTCATCCACAAGAAAGGAGATCCGAAAAACCCTGAAAACTATAGAGGTATTTCTTTGCTAAACTCTATTACTAAAATACTAACCTTCATGATTTGCAACAGAATCAACACATGGTTAAATATGCATAATCTGATTAACGAAAATCAAAATGGGTTTAGAGCTGGAAGAGGATGCATAGATGGAATTTTTTCTCTGATGGGTCTTATACACAATCGCATATGACCTATGCCCTGTTAACAAAACGGGTCACTGCATGTTCGGACAGATGGAAATACACCAATAGACATGAATATAGTAATATTCATGTCTCTCAGATGATTTATTGTAGTCAAGTTAGAAACCAAAATGGTTGGAAGAGAAGGAAAATTAAATAATGCCATACCAGTGATGGTGTTTTTGCGGATTTTATGTCCCCCCCCCTTTCCTTAAATTCTCTAAGCTGTAGGTCTGGGATCAGAGTTGAAGGGAAAGTGTTGGAGGTAAAATACTGGCATAATTCTAAATTTGGGGCTATAAAATAAGAGGTTTGGTTCTTATCTCTATTTAACCCTTTTCACAGATTAATGACACAAAAAATACTTCTCAACTTTGCAATACTTTACTAAGTATTATAAGTATAAAGGTTTACTAGATGATATAATGTCATGTGATTACCGAATTTTTACATACCTTAGAGACTCTATTTTTAGTACACTTTTCAAGAGAAAGTACTGAAGCAATAAAAGTGACCTCCTCAAATGAAAAAAAAATTAACGTCCTCAAAAAAATAACGGGTTGGTTTGACCGGAAAATATACATTAAGGAACCTTAATGTAAAAAATAATAAATATTTTTTTTTAATTTCTAAGAAATACTTTTGCTAACTAACAAAGTTTGACGTATTAAATCATATTCTGGCTTTTGGGTAAAATTTAGTTGTCTTGTAAAGAATGTGATGCTTTTAGATAATAATTAGTTATATATCAGCAGTTTGTGAATTAGACACAAAATACCTGCATTCGTTACCTTAGGTACAAAACACTATCTCCTACGGTCAGGGACGAACTGGTCAGTAAGGCAATATATGTATGTATGTATGTATTTATATATGTATATGTTTGAGAAACATATGTATGTAGATATATATGTATGTATGTATTTTTATTCTCTTTTGAACGGATTATTATTTTTGATAAAGAAAAATGGTACAAAAATCAACCTTAGAGAGGAAACGAACCCTATTGTGAACCAGGTTGTTATGACGGCATTAACGCAGTCTCAGCAAAATTAAACAAAATGTTGCCTGGTTTTCAATAGGGTTTGTGTCCTTCCTAAGTTTGATGTTTGTACAAAGTTTGATTTAAAAATATAAACGTATTTTTTCGTTATTAGGAACGTCCATAATGGATTTTAGACATACTTCTGGTCGTCCCCAGGAGCGATTTTTATCCAAAGAATATTCGCTTAAAATCAAATGTTGAAGGAAAACAATTTTTGAATGAACTACATGTTCTTGTTGTCAGCTCAGAGTACACGAGTCGATATTTTAGGTAGATACAAAATTTGCAAGCGACTTAGGGATAGCTTTCTACTGGACTCTTATTTATGTAAAACATGTTTTTCTTCTTCTTTTCCAAACTCTTATTTTTCAAGATATTTTTAGAGGAAGCAAAGCTTTGGTGATATTTCCCTTTCTCTCTGAAAGAGCTTTTAATGGCTTTTCTTCTTGCTTAACGTTTTATCCTTGTCTGTTTCCTTTGATTTTTCATTATAATTTTCTTTTTTTTCACCTTTACTTTGGTTCTTTTTGGTCCTCAAAACCAGTTTGGTTAGTAAATGCAAAGTTGCCTGATCCTGCTCTCGACTTTAAAGCTAAAAGAACCACGAGCTTACAAGAGTTTTTAACATATCAATCATATTCATCATCCTCTCGCCACTGGTGGCAATAAAGGGGTGAAAGAAATGCTTTTTGCGCCCACAAGGGTGTCACAACAAATTGATGGGGGTTGCAAAAATGCCAAATTGAATTAAAAAATAATAAAATAAAATATTGAGACCTGATACTTATCAATTCATATACTTTCAACTTTAACTTTCAGGTTAAATTTAATAAAGTTAATTAGTTAATAATAAATTAAAATTATAACTGCTTTATCTTATTGACAAGCAATAAAAACTACGCATCTCTGTACTTGCTTCGTAGGTACATGGTTGTTGTATATTAGCTATTTTTCGATACAGCTGTACATATACATATATATATATATATATAATATATATATATATATATATATATATATATATATATATATATTATACATATACATGTCTCCCCTACAGAGAGTTGAAGAAGTATAGAGAGGGGTGAGGGGGTTATATCCTACTGATAGGTTTCAACAAGTGTTTCCTCACTTCTTTGGTATTATTTGTAACTAAGGGTCATCTCTCAGTGGGGATTTTATCCGCACTTTATAAAGAATTTGTTGAGCTACTCCATCGTCCTCAAAAAGGAAAAAATTGTCGAGAGTTTCAGCTACCTTTGTTTAGCTTTATTTATTATATTTTGTTTTAAAGTTTCTTTTAAAACAATTGCTTCATTGGTGGTGGCTAGATCTAAGAGTGTGTCCAAAATCCCTTTCAGTGGTCAAAAAATACGTTTTATAAGACTTACGCTATCTTTCGAGATTCAATACATTTTTTAGCCGTGATAATTAGTGCCTTATACGTATTTTTATGCGCTGAATTTAATAAAACCGGTCTGGAGTCGATACAACCATTTTAAGTGACGAAACAGTCGGTCCAGAGGCGATATTGCTACTCCAAGCCTGGGTTCCCATGTTCGAAATTTGGTCCCGGCGATAATTTTTATCGAGAAATTCACAGCGTACACTCCTGAAGTAGTTGTATAGCTTGACATATAACCGAACATGCATGACTGTAACCTCCTGTTTTAGTTTATTCTGTTTTACTTTTTTTAAATTTTTTCCTCAGTGTTGCAACCTTTAGGGTTTTATTTTTTGTGTTTGCTAAGAGTTTCAAGAGTTAATTTAATTTCAGTACTAAGGTAGATAAACTAAGTTTCTTCAGTAGTTTCAGTCAACTATTAATACTTCTCAAGTCGATACTTAGATAATTATTTGAAAATAGTTTTTCTTCGACTGGCAATCGAATTATACGATAAAGGTTAAGGTCGGCTTCATTTGTTATCATTAAGGTTGCATTGCTTTCTCTTCCATTATTTAATTTAATTAACTTCTCCCTTTATCTTACCTCTTTATCAGTTTGATTGAGGATTTTTGTTTCTGAAAATCAGGAACAAGAGAAGAATTGTGAACTACACAAACGCTCTCAATAAAAACTGATAATAGCATTAGTCGGATTAATTAAATTCTCTTTCTATTTTTAATTAGAATCAGCAAAGAATATTTCTTTTCTTTCGTCGTCTTCCTGATTTTATTTTTCCAAGATCTTCTTCTTTTATCTACTTCAATATAATCATAATAAACTTTATTTGAATTAATCTCGTCCTAAGTATTAGTAGTATTGATTCAACTGAAGCTATTTGTCAAAATGTGTTTCCAATGTATGAACGTTTGTCAAACGTATGAACGTTGTATGAAACGTTTGTATGAACGTAACGTAATGTATGAACGATGTCAAAATGTGTTTCCAATGCAGCTTTAACGTGTACGTCCGATCCCGATCCTGCTCTGTCAATCCAATTTCGCTTTTGGAAAGGACGTTATATTAAAGTTAAATTTTAGGTTATCGATTTCTGAATTTTATAAAATTGATAATAATGCTAAGAAATAGTGCATAGTGTCATTTAGATTAATTTTATAAAGGATATTAATTGCCTTTTATAAAAATAAAGATTGCCGAAACAGTGTTGTTTTATTTGAGACAAAACTATAGTGCGTAAGAATGTAGCAGGAAAAGGCATATGACCAATTAAGCTGCATATTGTGTGATTAGAAGTGAGATCATAAAAGAATTTTCAGGGTTCGTTTTGTCCCGTCAGTACTTGTGAATTTGACGTCTGCTGGAGACCTGAATTAAGTGACTTCATACTACACTACACTAAACTATCATAATGTAGAGATTTTAGGTCAGACAGTAGGGCGGCGGTTTGGCCATGCAACATTGAACCCACGCATACAGGCAACCGGAGTTTATGTTCAACTGAACATAGTTCTGGTTCAACCGAACATGGTTAGGTTCATCATGGTTCAGTCTCAAAATAGTTAAGATTCTTCATGGTTCAGGTTAAACTGAACCATGTTGAACATGAACTCTGGGCGCCTGTTTGCGTGGGTTCAATGGTGCATTGCCAATACGCCGCCCTACTTACTTAGATCTATAGGCAACGTCACAACCCCTCCGAATTGAGTGTCTTATAACGTTATTTTGTTTAATTTTTGGTGATAGGAAAATAGGTTAACACGGTTTAAAACGTTTGATCTTTTGCGAAGCACACCTAAATTTGAAAATATCTAGCGTTCACACAGTAGGAGACAGACAGCATCATAAAAACCACTAGAAACGTCATAAAAGTGCCTGAAACTCAAGATGTTAGACATTTATAAGGTGATTCAATTCGATGTGCACAAACCAAACGCATTCGAAGGTTATAACCTGACGATTTTATGAATGACGTGTGACGTCATTGCAGGAATCGCGGTCAACATTGAAAATTTACTATTTATTCCTGCAATGACGTCAATTCCGGACTATAACCTAACATGTCAAAAAAAGTTGATTTAATCCATTAAAAGTCTCCTATTGAATCACCTTATAAATTCTATCAGCTTTCCTGAAACTGACACTAAACAAGAAAAAGTCAAAGTAAACAAAATCAAAATATTTTTAAAAAACAAATTCAATATTTGAAAAAAAATCATTAATATTCAGCTGTAGTCTCAATCAGTTTTCCAAACCCTTGAAAATTCTAGGGTCCTTTTCAACCCGAGATTCCTCCGAAAATAATTCATGCATGAATCAATATCTAAGTTACTTTCCCTGTATTTTATCTTAAAATTCCTATGAAGGACACGAGCTTTTTTTATTCAACATCGGAATCCTCTAGATTTGCTCTATGAGATGAAGGGTCGCAGTTTGTTAGTTTGAGAAAATATTTTTCTGCAATTCTGAACTATACATGCTGAATCTTTTGATGTTAAGTTTATTACAGATATTATACTGGGATTAGCTTTTCACGGCTTGTTTAACTTTTACAATTAATTGGGAGTTCTAGAAGGGCCGAGCTCCTACTTCTACTGCTACTCTAATAGGAGAAAACATTTAAATTTACTTGAACAGGCAAACTGCAAGTGACAAAGAGGTTATCCTGAGTAAAAAAGTCATTGCAGTTGTTTGCGTTATGAATTAAATAAGTTCAATTAGGTATAATTATGCTTCCTTACACGTTTTTCTATTTTGGCAAAAATGCCATAGAAATTAAAATGCCAAGAACCACTTTTCTCGCTTCCTATACAGTACTTATATTCGACGATAGATTTTGGACATTACCACGAACATATAATTTATTTCGTGGATAAAAAAGATGTTGAGCTGTTTGCGCCAGAGGGATGCAATGCTTTTAAGCTGTTGGTGCAGAGAGATGTTGGGATTTTGAACTGTTGGTGCCAGAGAGATATCGGTCCTTCAAGGTGTTGTTGTCCCTGTCAGAAAGATGCTGGGGCTGTTGCGAAGTTAATAGTACTAAAAGTAAAAGGCTGGGCTTTTGAGCTTTTGGAACTAGTGCTAGTGAAAGGTTTGTTTTTTTAAGATATTGGAACTTGTGTTCGAGTGAGACTGGTGGTTTAAGATGTTGGTGCTTGAGTCAGAGAGACGTTGGGCAGTTATAATTTTGATGATGGTGCAAGTTAAAGTCTGGTCTTTTGAACTGTTAAAACTTAGAGCCAGTGAAAAGTTAGTCGTTTAAGATATTGCTGCTAGTTTTAGATAGGTGTTATGCTATTGAAATATTGTTTCAAGGGCTATGTTGAAATTTCGAGATATTTGGACCCATTGTCTCATAATGAGTCCCAGTGAGATATTTGGCCTTTCAATGCTTAATGTTCTCGTGTTACTTAAGTGAAAATACGTCTCAGTTTTCCTCTGTCTCTAAAAAAAGTAAAACAAACTAGTACTAGTTACGTCGGAGAATCAAGAAGGACTCATACTAAGAAAATTCCTTGTATGTTTTACTTGTCTTGCGTCATCATTGCTGAAATAGACTTTAATAACTTTTTAAGTAAATATAGTTTCCTCCTTAAAAAATAAAGACATAAAACTTTGTAAGAAGGTAAGACATTAAGTTTTAACGATTGGATTAAGACGTTAACGTTTTATAGACATAGCGTTGACATCGATATAAAGATAGCAATACTTCTTAAGAATCTCTGACATTCATTTACTGTGTATTTAAATTTCTATGTCATGATTTCGTTAATACTATTAGACATTATTATTGAATAATGTATGTATATTATATATATATATATATATATATATATATATATATATATATATATATATAAATATATATATATATATATATATATATTATTATATATATATATATATATATATATATATATATATATATATATATATATATATATATAATTCATTGTGTCAAGTTATTACTTGTAAATGTATTAAAAAAATTGGCCGCATTGTCGTAAAGTATAACATAAAGTTAAACAAAGAGCCGTAAATTGTTACTGTTGGTTTAGGATAAAACTCTTTGTAAACGACTTACGTACGTTTTTTTACTTACGTCCAGTTAATAACTTCACCGGAAAAATGCTGGCAGAATTTATACTTTACTGTACAAGTGAGTTTTATATAATAGGATACTTAAAAAGTTTCTTTTTGTGGACTTATAAAAAAGTATATAAATAAAAACAGATTAATTACACAAAAGTCCTATATTTTTTAATATATAATAATAACTAAGATTCCGACTAAAAATTCATCAGAGTTTAACAAATATAAAATAAAAATTTACAAACTACTTCATATTGCACCTTGGTATGGTTTGGTAAGCCATGTTTAAAAACCCGTTTAAAACTGTTACATTGAATTAATCAGTGTTACCAATAATTTTAGTTGAAAAACAATATGTTAAACTAAATTTAGAATTTCAAGATTTAAGAGTTCCTTATTAAATTTGAGTAAATGGATCTTAATTTTTCGAATCTTTTTTAAAATTAACATTATTATTAAATTTGACTATATTTATCATTTCTTTAAATTTCCTTTTTAGCCAATTAAGTTCATTTTGTAGAATTTGGGTATTGTCAAAAACAAAACTGTGTCCTGTATTATGGTTTATTGTGATTTTTTATTATGGTTTATTATGTTTATTGTGGTTAGAAAGTCCAGTATTATTTTTATCTTTTTTGCAGTCATATTTATGTTGGGCCAGTCTTTTATTTAGATATTGTTTTGTTTCACCTATATAATATTGGGGACATTGAGAACAGGGAATTAAAAAAAGAAATTATTGGTAACTCTGATTTTTTTAATTTTTTAATGTTACAGATTTTAACCGTTTTAGCGAATTTTCATTATGAAAATGACGCTTATGAGGTTGTTCGGATGACGGAAGTTGAGGGTGGGAGTGAGCGGAATCGGTTCCTATTGACTTCCTGATAACAAAAATATATGTCCGAAAAAAGTTTATATATATATGTATATATATATATATATATATATATATATATATATATATATATATGTATTATATATATATATGTATGTAAGAGTTTCTACCCTTTCGTATGGCGAACGATAACTCTCGAAGGCGTTCTCAAATTGAAACGAAACTTTGCAAATCGCGAGATGTCGAGGAGGTTACGAGGCCTATTGTTTATAAAAACATTATGACGTCATCAACCAAAGTTATGACGTCATGAAAAAAATTTTTTTTGAAACTTGAAATGGCTATAAAACAAGGTATTTCGTGTTTAGGTAGACGGCTAGCTGAATCGATTAAGACCGATTTCAGCTCAATCGAACTATCACAAATGGCGCAAACGGTATACATATATATATAATCTTGTATATATGTATACGTCTAGGTCAAAGACTCGTACGATATCTGTTGGGTTCAGTAGTGTTAGAGGGTGGTGATATAGTATAAAAGAGGGGCATCTACCTCTAGCTCCATCCTGGTAAGCCTACTGTCCCAGAGAGACAGGACAAAAATGGCTTCCACTAAACCACGCCGAGCTAAGCAGGCCCGTAAAGCGGAAGAACCTCGAAGTAGTCTTTATGGTCGAAGTCATTCTAAAACGATTGCGACCGGTTTCAGCTCAGTCAGGCAATCTTAAGTGACGGAAACGGCATTTTTATTTAAAAAACTAAAATCATGAATATATTTTTGTTTATAATTGTCGCGGCCGCCGCTAGGTTTATTTTTATCTATATTTGTTTTGTTTTTTTTTTGTAATGTTTTTGTTTTGGACAACACTGTCAGGAAAGAATTATGTTTGACGTATTTTATTCTAGTTTTTCGATTCGTTTCAAGATTTATTAGTTTAGACGGTAAAATATTCTTTTACGGGTTCTAACCAGGGTTCAAATGGGTTTGTTGAATTTGTGTGATTATTGTTCGCGAAAACGGGACGTTTTATGTTACAGTTGTTCCTTCTTCGTATCGATACTTATATCAATAAAACTCTGTGAAAGTTAAAGCTGTCTGACTTAACTTTGTGTTAGCTAAATTTGTGTAGCTAGAATGAATTTCGTGACGATTGTTGCGCGATTGCCGGCACAATAATGCTTCTTAATTTTAATATTATAGCATACTATTAATAATAGAGTATGAATAAAATCTCAATTAGCAAAATCAATTTGTGAGAAAGCCCCTCAGGCCTGTGTGGAAAGGCTGTGAAAATTCGCTAGATACGTGGCAAAATGCCATGTAACAAGAAAACATAATACAAACCAACAACAATGTGGCGCGAAGCGGCCACAGGGAGGCCCCGGCCGCGAAGCGGCCGGTGGGCCGACGCCGTGGAGCGGACGAGGCGCGAAGCCCGAGGCCGCGTAGCGGCTACGGGCCGAAGGCCCGTATTTTTAAACATAGCTTACCAAACCATACTAAGGTGCAATATGAAGTGTCATAATATTTGGATTATTATATAATTCTCAATATTTTATTTAATAAATTCTTTATAAAGTTTGTCGAATTATGATATTTCACGGCATTGATTCGTCCAGATATGAGATTCGAAAATCTACAAATAGGTCTCACATAATGTTTCTAAGGACATATTTAACTTTCCCTAAATCTTTTCCATTGACCTGGCTTTAACTAGACCAACGTAAAATTGGCTTTAAGGGGCTTTAGCTCTTTAAAGCGGTTTTTACATTGACCTGGTTTTAACTAGACCAACGTAAAAGTGGCTTCAAGGGCTTTAGCTTTAAAGCGGTTTTTACATTGACCTGGTTTTAAAGTAGACCAACGTAAGTCACTTTATGGGCTTTAGCTCTTTAAAGCGGTTTTTACATTGACCTGGTTTTAAGTAGACCAACGTAAGTCACTTTATGGGGCTTTAGCTCTTTAAAGCGGTTTTTACATTGACCTGGTTTTAACTAGACCAACGTAAAAGTCACTTTAAGGGGCTTTAGCTCCTTAAAGATTTGAGCCAAGGTCACAAGTTTATTTCGTTTTCAACCTATTTGATCTAAATAATAAGGTATGAGTTTTGACTCTCAGAAATCCTTGACTCTAGTTTGTCTAAGTTTTCATTTTATCATCCTTAATCTTTCCTTTGCTTTATACTATCGATTGTGAGTCTTAAGATGATTCCAATAAGCAGCTTAGTTTCGGTCTTTCAGAGATGTCTCAATATTTATTATAAATAAAATCTCTTAACCTTTTTTTAGAAGAAATCTTTTATAATGATAATAAGTCAATTCGGTTTTAACTTAGATTAATTTTGTGTCAGATGTAGGCACAAAATGCTACCAATTTAAATGAGATACTTTTCAAACATCATAGGTAAAACTGAACAGTAGTCAATGAAGGAGTTGGTTTTAATGGTTGAGGAAGGGAGAAAGGGATGTTGTCACGTCAATAACTAACATAAATTACTTAAAAATAATTTCCAAAACTCACTACAAATCTTAAACTTATTGACTTAAGCATAAACTTATGCTATTATATCATATTTATCCCATATATAGAGAATGAGTGCTCAGTTTCAGCACTTATCTGAAACTCAGTTTATGCTAATTTTAGCGCGTTTCCTTTGAAATATTAAAAAAATAAATAACAAATTGTGATTCTTAGGTTATTAAATATAGATCAAAATATTGAATTGATAAGGAAGGAAGCACGCATTTCAAAGAAATTTCGTCCGGCTTGCAAAACTCCGCAATTATTATTTAATTATTTTTAATTATTCGGTAATAAAAAAAAAATACAAATTTTAAAACTAATTTCATTAAAATCGGACTTTTTATAAATTCATAAACTTTTTAAAACCGGTGTTTACAAGTTATTAGCGTTTAATCTCAGGGGTCTACGATTTTGTTTATTGACAGTAGAGATGATGTGTTCGGTTCTAGACTTTGGCTTTCAGGTCAGGTTTATGGGAATGAGTTAATGCAAAGTATACTAAGTTCGGGGTTGCCACCGATGATTCTCCTTTCGGGCTGTACCGGAATTGTCAGTGCAGTAAGTATAACAAGTATCTGGTGAGACTTGAGGAACTGGTGAGAACTGTAACTAGTGGGCTAGATGAGGGTTATGAGATCAGAATAATTAGTTGTAGTAGTAATATGGGGGAGGGAGTGAAAGTAACTACCAGGCAAGTAGGCCACGTTGTTGGGCCCTTTTTGCTAGCTCCCTAAGATAGTGTTCTACTCCTTTTAATTTCAAGTGTAGGTATATTTAATCTATTCTAGACAGAAGAGCCGTGGGTTTCTATGGTTCCTCTTATGCTTTTTTCAAGCAATCATACATATTTTCACTGACTAGTCTAGTGAAAACTAGGAAAAACACGTGCCCTCGCTGTTAAACCAAACTTTCATACACTTTAAACTACAAGGCAGACACACTATAGTATTATAATGAATCTATTATGTAGGTCCTAAATTTTGCCTATACCCAGTTTCATTTAGGGTAAGGGATCTTTAACGAGTACCTGACAACGCACCGGCTCGAGACCACCGGGTTTACGTCTCTTCTGAAGGACGTGGTACGCTGAATTTTTATCCCTCTCATAAAAATCCCAGGGGCCCGTGCTGGGATTGAACAGATGACTAAATAAACTCGGAAGTTTAAAGTCCATTCAATTTGTGTATTGGCCGCGTACCTTAACCACTACACCACGGGTGACGATGTTTTCGATGTTTCAAAATTCAACCAATAGGGCCCCTCTAGTAATAATATCTCTATGGAAGTTAGGAAGTTTTCCCTGGGTGCAGCGTGTGCTGTGCATATACTCTAGGAATTCTCAGCAGAGCGACATTCGGGAGAGTAGAAACGCTAAAATGACCCTACTGCTTCAAGCGTAAGAACAAACAAAAAAACTTTGTGTTCAAGGTAATAAGGTATTGAACTACAACATAAAACATGTCTGAAGCTTTTAGGTTGATTTGAGCGTGATGATATTACATGTATGTGATAGACGTCACGTCACCTTAACATGTATGGTATAATCGTAAAAAATTTAACAATAGACCAATATCTTAACTCACAAGACTAACTAACTACTTGACTCGAAAAATAACCTGATAACCGCTTGAATTGATTTATGTATAGATATATAGATAAATAATGTAATAATAAGGAAAAGGACAAATAAAATCCTATAAAAATATAAATATAAGATATGGAGAAGAAACTCGAGGCAGAGCCCTCACTCTAGATGAGCTTTACATCTACTGAGGGCTCTCACCAAACGAAAAACAGTTAAAAACAATTAAACTTAAAGTTAATCTTTTTTTATTAACATAAAAGAAATTTGTTTTTGTAAAAATATTATTGTACTTATAATTTTTTGGTGAAAATAAAGAAATTATTATTATTATTATTAGATTTGTTATTTGACTGCACAAGCACATTATATATAGTTTCAGCCAGGGTTTCAATTCTCTTATATGAACTCCATTCACCTTGACTTGAATTTACTGGACTAATGACGATAATTTAAAACTGCTCTCATATCGTCACTTCTAAATAATTTTTAAATAAATTATTATTAACAGATTAAAGTAAAGAGAATCTTTTTAACAATTTCAAACATGTACATTATCAAATTATTAACTTATTTAAAGTTTTTCCCAATGAATGTTTATCCTTTAATTTTTCTACTGCGTTTTTGATTTATTTATTAAATTCGTCCTTTTACATCTTTAGTTATTTTTTTTTTTACTTTCTGCATTTATACCTTAGGTATATAGGAAAAGTATTGTATCTGATTTTAAAATCTAAATCCTGAGTTGTTTTTAAAATTTCGTCTGTGTGTGTGGGAGTGTGTATTTGTGTTTAATGCATAGAGAACGCTAGTAACGATCTAGTAATACTTGCATTATATGAACCGTCAGTTTTTAATCCAAATAAAGTTTAAAAGTTTCGCTGTAAAATCAGCCAAAAGACGTAGGCAAGCGATCAAACTCCAAACTTGCTAATACATAAGTTTACAAAAAACTTTCCCCTTTCTCTTTCCATTAGGTCAGAAGAAAAATGCTTTGCTTTGTTTGTCGGCAATACTCCAGAGTGACAAATGATTTCCTCCCTCAGTAGCACTCAGCAACATCAACAGTTTTTTTCTATTTCTGAAAATTTGTCTCCGACGGGTTGATTTTTAAGTGTTTTTGTTTTTCTTACTATCTTTGCCACGGCTAGTTAGCGAATTTACTTTAAAAAAATAGCTAATGAAATGACTCGTGTAGTGAGGGGGCCACTACACGACCCAAAGACCCGTTTCAGGGGTCCTTGATCATAAAAATTACGTTTTCTGAAACTTTATACATACATACATACATACACAACACACACACACACACACACACACACACACACACACACACATATATATATATTATATATATATATATATATATATATATATATATATAAATGTATTGTATGTGTGTATGTATATGTACGTATTTCTAGTTGGTTTTTGTAAGTACTCTATCTCTTGAACAGATAAATATTTTTTATCAAACTTGGTACAAAAATTAACCTTGGGGAGGTTGTTTTTAAACACTAACACTATTGAAAATCAGGTATTTCTGACGACATTAACCCGGTTTGTTGAGTCAGCAAAAGTTTTAAAAATCACTGAATTTCAAGATAAAAATCTTTCACCAGAAAAAAGTCTATACTTATATTTTTTTGGGGTGCTAAATCGAATAAAACTGGTCTAAAGTCGTTACGATTACTCTAAGTTGACCGAAATGTAAAAATGTAATGTAAAATGTTAAACACTTAAGGTTGTAAAAAGGGTAAACAGTAATAAAAGCAGCGTTGTTTCTATTTATCTTGTTTATACAACAAATAAAACAATAAAACCAGTTTATACAACAAAAACACCTTAAATAACCAGGTAAAATAACCAGAAAACACTTAGTTTAAAAAAGGAAATATTTTTCGACATAAAAGTTTAAACCTTAGTACGGAATCTAGTAGAGAGTGAATATCTTTAGTACTGCGAATAGTATCTTCATCTCCACAAGTCTGAGTAGACGAGTGGGTTATGAGTTAGACTACGTATTAGGTGATCCCGTGTCCCTGGTTCGAGTCTTGGTGGAAACGATTACTTCTTTTCCAGATTTATGTATTTTTTTCGGTTTAGTGAAATAATGTAACGTGTGCATTAAGTAAGCAAATACTTTTGGCGCGGAGGTCCGCAAGTCGGGCGAATTTTCTTTGAAATGCATGTTTTCTTGCTTATCAATCCAATTTTATTATGATTTACCTGTAACCTATGTAACATATGTAAACCTGAGCAGTAGTTTTACAACTTATTATTTAGTCTTTTCGAATTTTTCAAAATTCGTGAACTTAATATTTTTCAAAATTTTAAGTAAGTGCAAATAATGCTTTGCCATATTATGTATATTCTATTGGATAAATATGCGTATTTTGTTTTTAGAAATTCGAAAAATTAAATAATAAGTTATGACGATACTGCTTTATAAAAATTGGATTGACAAGCAAGAAAGTATTTATTTGAAAGAAAATTCGCCCGGCTTGAGGACCTCCATGCCAATTTTTTTTATTTGGGTGAAAACTTGAGAAAACTATTAAGGCTGACAAATATAAAGGATACCTACACAAGCTGAGCTTTACAGGATGAGATTAATTACAGGGAGTACGGAGAGCTCTCACTCTTCCATCCTGCACTTCTCTGCACTTCCACCCCTTCGCTTCAACAAAACACTTCTTAAATGCTTTTTTACCTATTCCACTCAAATCTACCAAAATCGCTCATGGTCAAATTGTAGAACAGATTTTATTTTACTTATTAGACTTAAATAATTCTGGCGCGGTGGTCCGCCTGTCGGGCGAATTTCTTTTGGATGCGTGTTGCCGTGTTTAACAACAATCCTGGTTGGAATGATAACTTTCATAGTTGTATACATTATATAAGTTTACAACTACTAAATAAATAATTCCGGCGCGGTGGTCCGCTCTCAGGAGAATTTCATCTAGAATACGTGTTTCCGTCCTTAACAACCCATTTCTTGCTTAAGGTACTGGTTCATGCTTTAGAACCTAAGCAGTTACTCAATTGTCAAGCACTGCTCGTAACTTATTTTGTCTGTATTTCTAAAGGAAATGCGCATAATTATCAGTTGGTTGTACAAAACTATGCCTCTAAAATTAGAAGTACGCACTATTATTTGCACTAGTTTAAATCTTAGTTACTTATCTTAAAGCTTAGTCTGTTAACTTTAATGGTTTTAGAGCATTTACTTTCAAAATCGAAAAGTTCAAAATGCTATATATCACTTTCCTACCTCCTAAAAGAAGGAAGCATTGGATTAGCTAAAATCAGGATGTCACCATTGTGCAAAGCACTAGTTCGGGTTTTATCGATTGACATGTATAACGTTATGTAAACAAATCACTTTTTTGACTAATAAAATCGAAATTAACTTATATCGTGGCAGTATACAACTGATAAGTAACGACTAGCCACTAGTAATATAACGAACTGATATTGGACATTAATTATGTGGCCGCTTTGTGGCCTCAACTAGTCCAACAATGGCTAGTACTCTTCTCAGGATATTTATATAAACGGATGTGCAGTTTTCTTGTAATGTGCTTGCTTAAAAAACAATATTTTACGCACCTATAGTTTTGGGGACGAGAAAAGGGAACCTCGTCTCATAATTAGATAATTGGGAGATTGTATTCAAACAAAATTATTTAAATTTAATCAAAAACCTTTTAATTTTTTGAAAATAATTTAATACTAAAAGTAGTAATACTTAAAGTTTTCGAGAAACTTATTTACAATTATAATAACGTTTTTAATTTGACTTTATTATAATTATACGACCCCCTTTATAGTGAAGTAATATGGGAGTGAAAATTAAGTTTTTGACGTTTATCTTAATATCTTCAAAGGGTGTTAACTACATTAACACCCTCGCTGTTAATTAAGTCATTACTTTTGGAAAAATAAGTAACAGAAATTTAAATTTAGAAATATTTGGGTCCGTGAGTACTTATGTAGTTACTAATTGAAGGCCGGCGAAGGCAGCAATTAAATTCTTATTGTGTTTAATGGTCATTGAAGGCCGGCAAAGGCAGCAAATAAATCCCTAGTGTTTTTAATGGTAATTTAAGGTCGGCAAAGGCAGCAAATAAATTCTTATTGTGTTAATGGTAATTAAGGTCGGCAAAGGCAGCGAATAAATTCTTATTGTGTTTAATGGTCATTGAAGGCCAGCAAAGGCAGCAAATAAATTCCTATTGTGTTTAATGGTAATTCAAGGCCGGCAAAGGCAGAAAATAAATTCTTATTTTGTTTAATGATAATTGAAGGTCGGCAAAGGCAGCAAATAAATTCTTATTGTGTTTAATGGTCATTGAAGGCCGGCAAAGGCAGCAAATAAATTCTTATTGTGTTTTAAGCACCTATGACAAATTTAGATGTGTGAAATATTACTATTTTGTAACCTTGAGGTTACAATTACTATTATTACTATTTTGAGCCGTAAGGTTATTTAGCGTTTCTTATCCAATGATTATCTCAATCTGTCCCAGTCTGATTATTCTCATTGTTTATCCCTAAATTCGGTACTTGTACGATTATTATCTCTATTTCAACTTTGATGTCATTGACCTAGCTGCTAGTATCTGCAATTTCAACAGTTCGTTTAGATTCACAAGTTTTTAAGGTTACTGCGACAGCTAATTTAGCACTAATGTGAAAAAGATTGATACCACTAGACACCTAAACGTTGCGTACATCTCAAATTGAATGGACTAGAGGATTATCTGTTTCTAATTCTGCGTAGTTAAATAAATCAATTAACAAACAAAGATACGGATACCTGTAAACTTTTCCTCATTACATCAGATTCACTGAGCTCATCCTCCCTATTTCGGACTCGCTTCGCTCGTCCTCAGACTAACAAGTAGTTAAATTTATACTGCAACACTTCTTTGGATATTAAATACAACCGTTTCATTCCCAGCGGTCACCCATCCATCACTGAACACGCTCAATGCTGATGATCCAATGATGCTGATGATCCAATAAAAATCATGGATTTACTAGTTCTATTGAAACAATATTTGGTGTAATTATTTATTTTGTGAAGGTATACTCTTGTACCAAATTTTAACTTAGGAGGATTTTTCCGACTTTTTACAAATTTAAAAAAAAACAACTCATTCAATAAAAATTGAACCAAAGATGATGAGATAAAACTTGGCACATAGTTAGTATTATACATGGCTACATACGTGCTGAATTTCATGTTTCTGATCGAAACATTTTTTGCGTTTGCGAAACATGATTTTGAAATTATCGCCGAGTCATTTTTGCAGGTTAATAACGTCATAAAACTTATTTTTCGGATAGCACAACTAAACCTATAGGCTGATTTTTGTACAAAGTTTCAACTCTCTAGCATAAATACACTTGGAGCAACGATGATAACAGACACACACACACACATACAGACAGAAAACTTTGTGAAACTCAAGAGGTCTTAAACCTGAAACGGATAATTCCGGTGATATCCTGGTTCCGGATTTTTTGCGAACATAATACTTTTCCTGTATACCTAAGGTATAAATGAGGAAAAGTAATAATTAGAACTCGATGATGATAATAATTACACAATGAAAGTATATAAACATCCTTTTTATAATACCCTTGATATTTTTAAAGTAAAAACAGTGACAGAATTTTAAACAGACCTCTAAAAATTACAAGACTTTGCTAACAACCCTTCCTTTCATTTACCCCTCTCCCCTTCGAAACCCTTTTAAATATTATTATTTTTATTATTTCTTCATTTGAAGTTAATTTTAAGAGGATTAGAAGTGGGAACTTTATCTCAAAAAATTCGAACCACAAAGAAAACTGGAAAATTGAGATAATTTTAAGCCTAAATATGAAACATAATTTTAGGCTTAAGGTTAAAAAGTCTGAGTTTCAATTTTATGGTTACTGTTTCAATTTTAATTTTAATTTTAGTTTTACAAATAAATTTATTGCAAAATTTACTCTGAAGATATGTCTATCTTTGAAATGCCATGAGAAAATTAAAAGTTCTAAACCAAATTAACAAGCCTTCAAACCAAACACATTTGGAAGTTATAACCTGACTTTTATATGAATGACATCTGACGTCATTGCAGTAATCGGTTAACACTTACATTTTCTATTTACTTCTGCTATGACGTCAATGCCGGGCTATAACATGAAAAAAATGTGTCATTCATAAAACCCTCCAATTGAATCGCTTCATTAACTTTATCAGTTTGCTGTTAATGTACGTATTTGTCAAATGTCAACTTGATTGGTCAAATTTTATATTCTTATAGATTTTTAAAAATTTTAATGACTCAGCAAAACAGGAAGAGGAGGGGAGGTTAACAGAGGAGGAAGAAGGGGGCCCTTCTCCCTTGCCTTGTGCCTGATGACGTTTTAGGGGGCGGTAGCCAAAAAAATTAAGATCCAACGATCCGATAAATACTGAGATGTGGAATAAGCATATAAATAAAAAAAGTTTGTCTTTCCACAGATGATATCATCTGTGGAATGACAAACTTTATTTAATTTTTAAGATCCAACGGTTTGGCGGGACTTTTCTTATCCTGTATAACACGTCCGTGTACATAATTCCAGAGTCATGTATCCTTACATCATTAATTGTAAGGAGTAGTAGAGATCATGGTCTCTTGCCCATAAACTCTACAAGGTCCAGATGAAACACATTGCTTAATCTGCAAAACACAGTAATGCCTCTACTTTGCGCATTTAGAGCTTAAAATTATTCCCAAAATTCACTCAAACTAGTGCTTTATAGATTAAAAATTTCTTTTAAAATCTTTTGAAAAATAAAATGAAATAATGGAATATGACGCAGTGGAGACGTCCTCTTTCATTTATTCTTTCAACAAATTAAATTCTAATCTAATTGGTTTCTTTATCTATTCCCCCAAAAGCTTTTCATCTAGAAAGGCATCTGTTTAGCTCTCTAGGATGACTCTTGACTTTCCAGTCGAAGAAAAAACAATCACACGAAAAAGCTTTTGAAAATATTCCAACTTGTAATATAATTTTCTCATTTAAATAATTAATAAATTCTTTAATTCTACAAATCTAGATAATTCTTCTGTTGAGAATACGAGATTTCTTCACGCAAATTTGAGAATGATAGATTAAATTTTAATGTTTTTTAGATAATAATTTAAAAAAAATTCCATTACCTCTTAGAAATATAATCAATAAACTACGAGCAGTAAAGAAAATCTAATAATATACAAATAAACATAATTTTCTTTTGAAATTTCGCTAAAAGATTTGAGATTACCTCTACTTGATTTTCAATATTATTGTGATTATTGTATGAAGCTATTTTAGATGTAAATATATAAAACAGTTAGTTATTTATAAAAATAAATTTACAAGAACAGAACATTCAAACCAGTAGTAGATAATGATAAATAAAAGAGTCTCTCCACTTAATTACTTTATTAAAAAACAAAGCCGGCTTTCAATCCCAAAAGGTCATCATCAGTGCCTAACAAACAAATAAATATAACATAATAATAAAACAACAAGTAAATAAAAAGTAAAAATATACAAAACATACCAGTATACATAAAGAAGTCAAACAAAAATAAAACTTAAACATACGTCAAAAAAGGTTTAAAAAAGTTAAAAAAACAGTCTTAAAAAAACATACCGGTGAGATGAAGGAAAGGAAATAGAAGATTATTTATTAGATCTTTTCATAGTTGAGACTGAATACAGACTAACATCTTGAAGTGGGGGAGTTATTCTTACTAATTCCTTAATCAACTCCGAACACGCCCCTTTGCTATTAAGATTCAGGTCTCCCATGACCTGCCTGCTTCTGCAGATCTCAAATTTTTCTAGGGCATCCATCTTTTTTCCTTTATTAACGAAATGAATGAAACCTGCTAGGTGATCAGCATCATCATGTCCTTCTGTAATAAGATTTTGATAAAACCTGCTCGTATCATTACGCAGGTGCTCCAGAGCCCTGGTACGCAGGTTCCTACCTGTCTGTCCTATATACTGCGCTTTACAGCTACCACACTGGATCAGGTAGACACCTGATCCAGTGCCTTCTATTTCCTTTATTATAGTGTTATAGATAGTGTTCTACCTAATGAGTCCTAGTGTAGACATTTTGCGTCTAATCCACCGATGAACCTAATAATAAGTTTCTATAGTTTATACTAGAAACAGCACGTGCCCCACTGCCAGACTAAGCTTTCCTGATCTTGAAACAATAAGGCTTAAACATCTATATACTTTATGTGAGTTACTATTTAGGGTCCTAATTTTTGCCTAAACCATTCATTTAGGGTTAGAAATATTTTACGTGTACCTGACACCGCACAGGCTCAGAACCACCGGCTTAACGTCCCTTTTGAAGGATGGTACGAGAAAGGATTTCCATCTCTTGCATGAAAACCCTGGAGGTCCCGA
>JACMZG010000002.1:27537501-27590001 GCA_018340805.1 Microvelia longipes | reverse complement strand
GCTTTTAAAACTACCAGAAACAAAGAGATATTATTACTAGAGGGGCTCTATAGGATAATTTTGAAGCTTTGAAAAAGAAACCTGACCACTTTCGCTTATAAATGTAATCTAATAATTAGTACAAAATTACGGATAACTTAGATGGTATAACGTTAAAAACATACTTGTATGTTTTTATTTAACTCACTCTTGAAGGAGGTTTCAATAAGGTTACACAGAGCCCCTGAAGGCCCCAATATGATGTTTCAGGCCTCTCAATGTCTTGAGATAGGCTATGCCACCTCTTTAGTATATATCTCTATGACCAGTAATAATAAATTACCAGAAACAAAAATACGGTCAGTAGAAGTTAAATGTCTAGTAAAGTGTCATTTGAGTAATGTATTTTGGCCCGCTAAATTGAATAAAAGAAGTCCAAAGTTGATTCGACCACTCTAAGTGACCGAAAGTCGATAAAACCATGGTAAATTTTTGCTAGCCAAAATTACGGTCGATGAAAATTAAATTTCGAGTTGGCTATCTTTTCAATGCGGAAGGTCCTGTGATTCATTTGACTAACTCTTCTGATTCGTTTGCAAATAATTATAGCCTACCTGAAATATTTTTATAATATTTTTTTTAGGTGGGTATAATTTTATTTCCTAAATGGTAACTTTACGACAGTGATAATTAGTTTTTCACTAAGTAGCTATCACTAAGCTTTATCACTAGAGCTTATTCTTCTTTTCTTCTTTACATCTCAACGGTAGTTGTTTTATTATATTTATTTTTGCTTATTTTATTTATTACGTTTTGTTTATTTTTGTCTCCTTTTCATACTTTTGCTCATCATTTGTTAAGTAATTTTTTTTGTGTGTTTTACTTATTTTATTTCCTTGTTTGTTAGGTTTTGCACTGATGATGGCCTCTAGTTAGGTTGAAAGCGTTTTGTCAATAAAGTTTTTTTGTGGGGAGACTTCTTTTCTTTCATTATTTAAGAGCTAATTGTTTACCTTGCCCTCTATAACAACTTGGGAAAAATAAAGTTTACAAAAAGTTGAACGTTAAATATAATTATCTTATTATTACACCTTAAAGTTAATTAAGATTTATTATATTTTTAATTTTTCATAATTACTCGCCTTAGTAATTAAAAATAATTAATTACATAAGATTATTTTTGAGAAAATATAATATTTAAGAGGAAAGAAAAGTTATATAAGAAGAAATAAATGAAATAAAACATAATAAAGACGGCTATTAACAATTTTTATTGTTTCATAAAAATATTTTTAATTTTATAAATGTTGTCTTCTGACTAAAAATTAAAAAAAATCATCATTTCTATAATTTTACTTTTAACAGCAATAATAATCACCTCTAAAACACTAGCGTAAAAAGCTAAAACTGGCGTGAAATGCATTAAGATCTTATTTTCCGCCAAGTCTATTAGCCCCACACATTTTATTGATATTGGCAACCTTGATAATTTCACTTTGTGACTTGGTTGGTAAAGTACGGACTTGACATCATAAGGTATTGTGCTATTTAAGCAGTGAATTTGCTGACTCAGCAAATTTTAAAGGCATTTCAAGGTTTTAAGAGGTCTGAATTTAGAAATAGTGAGACGGGTACAGTATAAGGGCTGGGGGATCAACACACTCAATCTAAATATTCTACACGCTTCCAGATAAGCATACACACATACACAGAGATGAATCACGCAAAATTTACTCTGTCAATTTATACATAAGGCAGATAGACGGAATTAAAAGAAAATAAAGACCAAAGAAAGAAATAAACAAAGAAAATAGTGCAGTACTGCATGTTTCCTAATTTGTTAAAATAATGCTAAAATTAAAACTCAATGAGTTCACCTGTTTCATGGTCTTCTATTGTCAATTTCACCTCTAAGTTTCTTCACCATCTGTAATTATCCATAACATTTTCCCTATGTAAATTTCTCCCAGTGGTCTTTTATTCCGTCTATCTACACATAAATTTACTGTCTAAATTTTGCGTGATTCGCGTCTGTAGATGTTTGTATGTTTATCTGAAAGTGTGTGGAATATTTAGATTTATTGTGTCAATCACTTTACTCTTTTAATTAACTCCCTTAAATCTTAAATCTCCACCTAAAACCTTTAAATCCAACCCTTTGATTCCCTTGACTCCAGTCTTTCTTTGCACTTGATAAAGGGTACACCTACCCTTAATATTGTGGCGTCTATGTTATCTACTAGTAATGCGTTGCATCAAGAACTCACGTTAAAAGAATACATAAAACAATTATATTAATAGACTCCCTTCGCTAGCTAGGTAGAGGAAATGAGGAAACATTCGCTCGCTACAATCCTAAAGCCCGTTATATTTCTTATCTTTAACATTTTAGATAGTTTAAAAGGCTCGCTTCGCTCGCTATGTTACTTATCTTTTTAATATAGCATTGTATAAAAGGCTCGCTTCGCTCGCTGGTTAGCGTAAATTTACAATATTACATATTAAAAAAGGCTGTCTTCGCTCGATAGAGTGTGCATGTTTATAATAATAGACATTAAAATAGGACTCTCTTTGCTCGCTAGATTGCGTATGTTAAAATTTTACATTGTAAAGTAGGCTCGCTTCGCTCGCTAGAGTGTACATGTTTATAATAATAGACATTAGAAAAATGGCTCGCTTTGCTCGCTAGATTGCGTATTTTAATAAACTAATTATTATATAAAATTATGGCCACTATGTTGAATTTTTCGAAATTTAGTATATGAAACATTTTTATTGTACTAATTAAGAGCTTTACAACGATATATTATTGGAGTTATTCCTTTAAATTTAATTTTTTTAATTCATTATTTTTGCCGCCATTTTTATTTTATTTTTTTTTTAATTTTTACGATGAAACATATATTTTCTTTTTCTTCTCTTTAAGAGCTTAAAACGATATACAACACGATTTTTTCGCTCAAAATTTTTTTTATCCGGTCTGCCATATTGGTCGCCATTTTGAAAACATTTTTTGGAATATTACCAAAAACTATACAGCTCTGACACATAGTTAGTTTTACACGTATACAAAATTTTATCAAAATCAGTTTTTTGGTATACGTTGAAAATGTTTTTATGACGTCATTAACTGACAATAATAATTCAGCAATATTTTTGAAAATTCATAAGACGCGGAAAATGTTTTTATCGATATGAATTTTGGCGCGTATGTAAACATATATAACATCGGAAAATGTGCCAAGTTTCATCTTATTATTAGCATTTTTTCATGTCCTATCAAATAAAACGTAATGGTTTTACATAAAAAACTTTATAATAATAAAATAAAAATTAATCAAGTTCATATTTGGTACAAATGTATCCCTTTGTAAATTAAATAAGTTTTATTTCAATACGACAATCATTCAATCATTTCAAGTAAGCGGCATCAAGCAAGGTCAGTGCTTGGATGAGTGACCGCTGGGACGAGCGAAACGAGTCGAGTCCAGCCACAGTAGTGAGGATATACCTTGGGAATCCAATGTGAAGATGCAATGTTCTGAGATACCCCGGATCCGATTTTTTTAAATGCTCAGGTGGAAAACTCCACGGCACTTAGACCTCTTATATGCCCATTTTACTATTGAATAGTTGCTACATTACTGTTTGAAATAGTTGGTCATTTCACAATTGTACAGTACGTCCCTAAATAACATGAAACATTAACTATACATTCGTAGGAAAGTACTTGGGTTATTAAAACTAATGTTTCGGAAAATGTGTATTTTGTAGATTATTTTTCTTTCTTGTGAAATGTATACGTTGCCAGTCTATTGTATACAAAGGTTGTTCTAGGTATTTTATAGGTCATTACTTTGTCTAGCTAATACGATTAAATTATTCCACTGGGTGCAGTAAAACCAACAGGGCGACGTTGGTCGCATCTCTTGGGTAAAGGACGATGAACTCGATATAAGGTTACGCATGATTAATGATGTCATGAGAGGTATACAGTCCCAAACAGGATCATTCCACCGTGTGAAAATTACAAATTTTCTCTCGTTTCTGAATTAAAGGAAAACAAATGTTTTATCAAGCTTGAATTATTTACAGTTTTTATTATTTTACGGAGAAAACATTTATAAAATAGCGGAGATACAGAGCTAAACCTACGGTAATACCAAGTAAGGTAAAGAAGAATCCGAGGTTTTGTTCTCATCTGCACGACATCTCCCAGGCTGTTTTTCTTTATGGAACCCACATCACTCTTTTAATTATACCGAGTGGAATATTTTAGATGCATCAATATTAAACCCATAAGAATATAAAAAAAAACATGGTCTTTGACTTACAAAAATGGTACCTGTCTCATATAAAATGTCATTTGCCATTTACATATACGAATAAAATTACCATATCAATTTAATAGTTGTGGTAATTTCACATTAAGAAAATAACTACTTTGACATAAAATTTTCAACTATTTTAGTTGCTTGTTTTGCTCCAGTAATTATAGCACCATGGATTGTCCCATAATGATCTACTGAAGGAGCTTCACTGGCAAAGAATGGAACAGGTGCAAATATAATAAACATTTTATGATCCAAGTGGGGAGCAAACCAGTGTTTTAGGGGCTAAAAAGCTTATATGGGTGTTAACACTAGACCGGGAAACATAAAAACACTTGCTGAGACAGTCCCAGAGCCTTGTCTTTTGTGCTAATAGTGGAGATTCTAAAATTTTCAATAATTATAATACAATCTAGTTAACAAATAAAGGGGCTTTCAAGCCATAGTTGCTTTGCGGCATGGCCGCACTACTTCACGAGAATTCCGACCAATCTTAATCAATATAAATTGCTATCTACCTATAGTGCCATAATAATTTAAAAATCGGGTACGCGGTACCTCGTACTTTTTCTATCTCCAGGTTCGCAGCTTGGGCTATGCTCTAAGTTTATATAAATAGCATTTGTGTTACAAAGATTTCGCCAACATTAATTAATACTTAGTGGATAGTCGATGCAACCCATTCGAGGTGGTATTATTTGTTGAATCACTATTGTTAGGCTGCTTTGAGCGAGGTTAGTATATGGATGGGTAACAGCTGGTAATAAAACGGATTTTTTAAATTTTCATACTTAACTTTACTTGATTTACTTCGTTCATTTTCTGAGGACAGGCACAGCGAGTGATACCTATGAGTACCCTATTCTTGTCAAACATCTAAATAGAACTTTATTTACCAAGCGACTAAAAAGACCTAACTAAAAAACCTTCTTAAGTCTTCTTATGTTAGTTTAATTAACTAAAATCAAACCCTTTATAATGATACAATAATATTTGTATTAATATTCATAACATTATAATATAATAATAATGATATAGTCAAACCAAATCCTATTAATGATAAAATAACAATTAGCAAGATAGAATAATTGCTCTTTCATGTATTTACAATGATTATAAAGAAATAACAAACATAAATTACCTAAAGGGGGGGGTCTTTAAGCAAATAATAAATAAATAAATCAAAATCATTTATTTTCTGTTAGAATGTACATACATATAATGGTTTGTATTAGCCTATTATTTATAATATAAATTTTCTAACAAAAAAGGGGGATGTTCAGGGTGCACCCTGCTCTTTCACATCCTCTATAACTTAATTCGACAATAAGTCGTAAACGCTAGTCGTCAATATTTATGTTGCTACATAAATATAACTATATGTAACTATATTTTGTTAAATATTGACTCTTAAAGCATTCAAGTAATCAAATTCTATCATTTCATTAGAAAGAGTCAATACTGACTAATAGCCCTGCTTTGTTTAATTATTTACTTCAATGGCAATCGCCAATGTCAAAAGGATTAATATTGTACTTATACAATATTAGTATGTGTAAGTACACATTCAATAGCATACAGTAGTGTGTGTAAGTACATACAATAGTATGACATAGTGTGTAAAATTAGATCAAATAGCGTGCGTGTGTAAATCATACGATAAGTGTTAAAATTAAGCTCCGTTTATGTCTATGAATAATAACTTTTAGAAAACTGTTTATAAAGTATTTTGGAACTTCTGCTCACAACTTCGGCATATTGATACACGATCTATCTAGATCGTGTACTCTAGAGTACAATTAAAAGGGATAGAATAATTGCTCCTTGGTGCATTGCAATGATTTATGCATTTATTTGACTCTGCAATTATTACCTCGTCTACACAATTCAACACATCGTGTAGACGAGGTATACATTGATCTCGCTACGCTTAATCTCTGAATATAAAAATATTCCCCGTTTACCATCTTTTATTTCATAAAACAAATTCCACTGTTCAGGACAAGAAACTTGTTACTCATGTCCGGTATTCCTCGAAATTATCTTACTGGTTTTGTCTAATAAATTTGCGTGATGAAGTTATTAATATTTTGCTAATTATGATTGGTAAAAATCTGTCGCAGACCTGCGATTTATTCATTTATGTCAAATTAGTTTAATATATTTTTCATCCTCGTAGAGAAATCTCAAGCTGATGAGTTTATAAGGTGGTTCAATTGAAGGGTTTTTATGAATGAAATAATTTTTTTGATATGTTTTTGTTAGGTTTAAGCCCGGCATTGACGTCATTGCAGGAATAAATAATAAATTTTCAATGTAGACGCCTATACGGATTGCTGCCATGACGTTACACCTCATTCATAAAAAATTTAGGTCATAACCTTCAAATGCGTTTGGTTTATTTACATTTAATTGAATCAAAATTTCTAATGTCTTTGAGAAAATTCATGTTTAATTGACTCAATAATAGTAAGGTTAAAAATGTAGTAAGTCTGTTACATGGTAGCAGAATGAGGTTATGGTAAGGTCCCTTTTACCGGAATTCAAACGAAGAAGCAGAATTTAAACGAGTTAGGATAGATTATTTTAGATCACTTAGTGTCATAAAGGGAGTCCAAACTAAAGAAGTTTGGGTATGTTTTATAACCTGTCGAGTTAATCGGGGAATGGGGTCACATGCTTTAAAAATTATCAGCAGATGAGTTTCTATTGAGTTTTAGACGATTTGTTGCTTGCAGGGGAATTCCGATGCAACTTAATTTAAAACAGTAAAGTTGTTTTTGATTATTTCTAGTACAAAATTGTAACTAGAAGTATGCAACTTTAGTAATAATCAGGACTTTTCATGGAAATTTATACCGGTGGGCCTTTGGTGGGAGGCTCGTATGAGCGACTTATCGGAATAAGAAAAACATGCTCAAGAAAATTGCTTGGGAATCGGTGTTTAACATATAACCAGTTTAACACTGTCCTTACTAAAGTGAAATCTACGCATAATTCTCGACCCCTGGTCTACGAGGAGGAAGAAAATCTTAAAGCACTAACACTTAACAGTTTTCTCGCCATGAGAGAAGTTAGGAAAGCTTTAGTTCTAATAAACCTGATATACCGCTACCAGGAACAGCTTTAACTACCCACCAAAGGTGGAAGAACGGTACGGAACTAAGGGAAAGAGATTTCACGAACTTACTCTCATTCGTCCAACGCACGCCAAAGGTGGGCAAAGTAGTGCATGTATGTAAAAGTAGTAGTGCATGTAGCAGAGAAATCCAAATGGGGCATCTGGAATCTCGGCCAATTCACACAGAAAGAGACGGAGGAGTAAAGTCTGTGAAGCTAAATATAGGAAAAGGGCTTCTAACTCGACGGTCACCCTGATTCATCCTTTGGAAATTGGACAAGTTTGATCAGCAGGCGAAAATTGATTAAGTCTGTAAAAATTCTGGCGCGGTGGTCCGCATGTCGGGCGAATTTCCTTTGATGCGTGTTTCCGTGCTTTTTATATAAGTTTACAACTACTAAATAACTAATTCCGGCGCGGTGGTCCGCTGTCGGGCGAATTTCATTTAGAATACGTGTTTCCGTGCTAAACAACCATTTTCTTGCTTATGCAAGAACCATGCCCATTGCGTGGTTCTAGAACCTAAGCAGTTACTCAATTGTCAAGCACTGCTCGTAACTCATTTTGTCTGTATTTTCCAAAGGAAATGCGCATAACTATCCAGTTGGTTGCACAAAACTATGCCTCTAAAATTAGAGGTACGCTCTATTATTTGCACTAGTTTAAAGCTTAGTTACTTATCTTTAAGCTTAGTCAGTTATCTTTAAAGGTTTTAGCGCATTTCCTTTGGAAAATACAGACAAAATGAGTTACGAGCAGTGCTTGACAATTGAGTAACTGCTTAGGTTCTAGAACCACGCAATGGGCATGGTTCTTGCATAAGCAAGAAAATGGTTGTTTAGCACGGAAACACGTATTCTAAATGAAATTCGCCGACAGCGGACCACGCGCCGGAATTAGTTATTTAGTAGTTGTAAACTTATATAAAAAGCACGGAAACACGCATCAAAGGAAATTCGCCCGACATGCGGACCACCGCGCCAGAATTATTTCCTAGTTGTAAACTTATATTAAGTAAAAAAAGCGATAAAAAATTATGGACCCTTCCAGGATTCGAACCCAGGAACCCTGAGTTTGAGTGGTCGTATTGACTCCGGACCACTGGTATTCAACTCAGAGGCCCAAAAACATAGAAAACGACACCCTACTCAAAATTTTAATTTTCAACGACTGTAATTTTGGTTTTTTTTATAATTTTTGTGGTTTTTTCGACTTTTTGGTAACTTAAAGTGGTCGTATCGACTTCGGACCGGTTTCATTCGATTCAGCGCCCAAAATTACATAGAAAACGACACCCTACTCGAAATTTATTTTTTATCGACCTAAATTTTGGTTTTCGGTATTTACAATGGTTTTTTCGATTTTTAGGTCACTTAGAGTGGTCGTATCGACTTCGGACCGGTTTCATTCGATTCAACGTCTCAAAAAACATAAATATTGACCTTTTTCGCGGCAAAAAATATTAACCCTGAATTTTGCCGATTTTTTGAAAATTTCGCTGACTCAGCAAACCGGGTTGCTGACGTCACAAAAACCTGGTTTTCAATAGGGTTCGTGTCCTCCCAAAGGTTGATTTTTGTACCAAGTTTGGTTAAAAAATATCAATCCGTTCGAAAGATAGAGTGTTTACAAGAAAGTGTCTAGAAATACACATATACATATATATATATATATATATATATATATATATATATATATATATATATATATATATATATATATATATATATATATATATATATATATATATATATATATATATAATATATAAAGTCTCGCGAAAATTTTTTTTCGTCATAAGGGACCTCTGAAACGGAATTGTGTCGTGGTCCGAGGTTCGAATTCCGCCATGACGCCTATCCCATTAGGCGAATTTTCAAAGGAAATTCGCTAAAAAATCATAAAATACAAGCAACCAATCATGGAATAAAGCTTCCCTACCAATTGCTCTAAAAATTACAGGAGAATTTAGTAATACCTTTTACGTTAGAGTGTCAAAAGAGAATTTAACATCTATTCATTTAAGTATTTAGAAAACTGTGCTAGCCATAGATCTAATCACTTCATCCTCTTATAAAACTTGATGTTTAAGGTATGTTTCATTAGGATTGGATCATCAATGTGCACTTTTACACATACATTTTAATGAATGTATGCGTAAATGCACATTTCATACCACAAATTTTGGGATCTGCAAGAACTAAAACGTTAGAATTTAAAGAAAAAATAAGGTGTTATAATTTTAGCTAATACAACGTTTTACCTTTCTTTTCAGAGGTTGGGAAGCAATTCAATCTGTTTTGTTTTTGGAGTCAAAAACAATTAAATCGTCAGAAAACAAAATAAAATATTTGATTTATGTTGAAGTTGAAAAAGAGACCCAAGGGTATCTTGTATTTGTAACATGATGTACATGTTGTAACAAACATAGATATCTCACTAACAACATTTCTATCTCAAATATTAAAAAAAGCATGTCACGTCTGGTTTAATGGGGATGAACGATAAATTGACAATATTGTTGTTAAAATTAATAATTGTTCCTTTATCTTTCTATTTCATTTTAAATAATTGAAAAAGTAAACAAAGCTTAATTTAATAAAAAGTATCAGCGATTTATCATTTTTTGTTCTATTATTGAAGAGAAAAGATGATATAATTTTAAGATATTTTAAGATAAATACAAGGAATAATGTAGTAAAAGTTTAAATTTTTTCGGCAGGCCCTCTGCCGGAAAAAATTGTAGTATGCATTTAAGAAAAAATTAAAGATAGTTCATTTAAAATTATTTACAAAGTGGCTACAAAATACTTAATCCTTAGAGAAATTTGGCTAGCAGCATTAGCATGATGCTTGTGCTGGGCTAAAACTCTATGCTCATAATGTTAAGTTTTCTTTTTTTTAAACAACTTCAGATAATTAATCCAATACTCTCTAAAACTATGCTCAAAAAGTTTTACGCCCCTGAATACGATTAATTAATTAATTCCAGTTAAAGGGTCAAACTAACTACTCAGGGGAATAATAGCACACTTTACTCCCTTGGTGCATAAATAACTATTATTATAAATCATATGAAATTTTATGCTGTTATTTAAGAATAGCTGTGGAATGAGTGATGAGCACGCTGTGTATTGTAGCAGAATGTTCTAAAAGCAGAGTCTAACATTCATTTATTTATTTACTGCGTTATCTTCCCCTGTTATTATCATGAAGATTTAGGTCTTACGGTGGTGACCATGTCAGTGTAATAAATCCAAAGTTTTGTTGGATCTGTCGGAGGCATCTTCAAGGTCGTAGGACATTATCTCTACGCAACTGAGATGAGCCGATTTATTTATTTGTAATTTTATAAGTAAATAAATTGTTTTTCTCTTTTAGGTAAACCAAATATATGACAAGCTACAGCTATTAGTAGTACATATCTCACGCAATGGATCCTTGAATTACTTAAATTACGTGATAACTTATCATGTCTGTTGTTGTTACAGAGCGTAGTGTTCCATGTATCCCGCCACCCTGTCTACCCGGACTTCTGGCAGTGCGTCACGTTTGGCTTCTTTATGACGCAAGCTCAAGAAACAGCCTACAACCTCTTCTGCGTTTTCGCCATGTACTTCATACCGCTAGTCATCATATGCTTCGCATACATATGTATATTATGGGAAATATATAAGAAAACTAGAGAAACTAGAAGTAAGTCTTTATTTTTCATTACTGTATACTTTTCATTAAATACTTTCACGTTGACTAATGGTTTTACCTAAGAAATTAGTTAGAGATCGTTTTTAATCTCAAGTTCAACGACATAAAATAATATCCATAATTAGATAAAATATCCAGAAAAACTAATTCCAAGTTGATAAATCCAAAAATTCTTCATATTGGTTGACCATACTTTGTGCTTCAGTATGACATGATCACGCTCAACTGCTAGAGCTTCTTTTCTTAATTATAGAGTGTTTAGGCAATCATAAAATTAAATATAGCAATATCTAAAAATTTCGTTTATAATTTTCTGACGTGCGACGGTTTTTAATACAATGGTGCAGTAGATCAAAACACGATAGTGGAATCGTGTTTTGACTCGGTCTATCCTAGTTCATGGAGGTAAATCTCCTATAGTTCGTGTAATTAGTTCCCATAGTATTGTGATTAGAAGAAGAAAGAGGATTTTGAACACTTATGAAGCAGGCCTAGATCAAGGGCCCGTTTTAATGGCTTGTAATATAGGATTGGATTAAGCATTATTTCGTGCGGTTTGTGGAAAGATTGGCACAATATTTAAATAAGAACTCTACTTTAAGAACGTCTTCTAATTTTAACAAGTATATATATATATATATATATATATATATATATATATATATATATATATAATATATATATATAAGAAAATTGTGCTGGAGTTTTTTGTTTTGGACAAGAGATTACTCGCTCTAGTCTACAGGGGCGCTAGTATTTCATTTGTTAGTTTATGCCAATCATGAGAATTTATTTATCCAAATATTTTCTTTATTTGATAATGACCAATTTCAAGTAGATACTCGTGCCGTAATAATGGCATTAAAGGGCGAGATGACTTTATAATAACAACAGAAAACCGGGAAGAACATTTTCGTTAGGAAGTTTAGTGTTCCAGAGCTTCCGCTAGAGAGCAGCACCAAGTTGACCTCTACCTTCTGTCTGACGCTGTCGTATACCTTCCAACATTCTATACCTGTTATATTCTTAGTAGATGTATAAGATGGAATAATTACTTCACTTGATTGAAATTATATTTATTAATGACAAATTATTTATCTGGCAATATTACTTCACTTATGACAAATATAAATATGACATAACAAGGTCCTCCCTGTAATTTTTATATTTGGAATACATTTTAATTTTGCCCATTTCATATTTATTTTTACTTCATTCACACAAAATAAACATTTACACAACTTTAAAGTAATTTAGATAATAACTAATTAAAATATATTAAAGTAAACTATGAATTTTTATTTAAATTTTAATTTTCTAGAATTTTGATTAAAACTGGTCCCGAAACAGGTTTAGTTAAAAAGTCAGCCAATTGATCTTTTGTTGACACATGATTTAAATTAAAATTTTTATTCTTATACTCTTGATTTACGAACATTATTTGTCGAATCATATGAGCCGATTTATGTTAGCCTCTTTGGCTAGTGTGATGGCAGATATATTGTCACAGTACAAACTCAACTCCCCGATCTCCTTCCCTTGTAGTTCAGTAAGCAAGGATTTTAAGTAAATACCGTGTTTAATAGCGTCCGTCAGTGCTGTTAGCTCAGCATCACACGATGATAAAGCCACTTGGTTTTGTGCTTTGGCTAACCATGATATCGCACTCTTTTTAATGTTGATAAAAATCGTTAAGACTTTAAAAATACATAGCAAAGATGCACTTTACCCCATTGAATAGAATCTATAAATTGTAACATTTCATTTAATAACAATGAAGTTTAACATTACTCTTAGGTGAAATGTTGTATTACTCTTCATTATAATAAAGAGGAAATACATTTTGAAATTGACTATTATACATTTAAGAGATCCTTTTAATATTGCTCTTTAATTACCATACTATAGTTAATTATGTAGATACCAAGGTATGAAATTGAAAGGAGTCGTTGAACTTGGGAAAAGCAGGAGTTTCCTTTGCATTAGACCCTGATTCTGTATTTAACAGTAATTTCTCGCATCATGACACTTTATTACATGTGTGGGTTCCTCTTGGAAAATTCTATACAAGAATAATTTAAATTTCAGTTTTAAGGGAAAACTATTCAGTGGTGTTTGAGGAATTTTGTCAACTCATCTTTGAACAGTTCTAAAACATTTTGTAAATTTATTTAAATAATTTTTAAACTCATCTTGCACAATTACGTCTTGTATTATAAAGTTTCTTTTTCCTGTTTATTCTACAATATAACATAATATTTCTGAACATGACAGAACTACTAACTCTTTTTTACACTTAAGAGCATACCATCTTTGAACATGACTGTTATTTTCTCCCTATTGTTTTACATTAGAAAACTCAATGTTTTTTAACGTGTAATTTGCACTGTTACATTAGGGAGCATACTTTTTCTAACATTACAGCTTTACTTTTATTATTTAACATTTGAGAGAATAAATATATTAGAGGTAATACTTCATTTCCTGAAACGGACAACATTTACATTTAAACATAAGAGTAATCTTCCTTTTAAAACTAGAGAGCGCATATAAACATGACAGTCACTGTGAAAATAGTGGAATTGTTCTATGTGCAAAAAAAGCAATTAATAGTTATGAGGGTTTTATAAACAACATCTCCCTTACTTCTTGAAATTAATACAAATTTTATTGTATTTTCAGTTGTTGGAATTTTGTTTGGAATGATCGTGCTAAATGAATGGTGTCTGATATTCCATCTACGTGACAGCCATGTAAACAAAAGTTTAATTAAAATCTCAGAAAACGAGAGAAACTAATAACCTATCATTACGGTTTGCATCGAATAATAATAGATAGTTCTATATTACTTTTCTGTCTTTATCGGTAGTGCGAGTTCGTTTTTAAAATATATAATGATCAAATTATATTTATGTACTAGGTAGGTATTCTTTTGTTTCTCTTTATCAAAAGAAGCAAGAATATTAAGGTCTTAGAAGTTTAAGTTTTTGCCAAAGTCTAACTCGATATTTTTTAATGTAACGATACAAATATATATTCAACTTTTATAAAAATGAACTTTTTTCTTGAATTGTAGTCGATGAAAAACTGTGCTTTGTTATTTTAATAATTGAATTTTTACTTTTTACTTTCATTGTTCAATGAGAGATTTGCGATTGCAGGATATTAAAACTTTATTTTTCTACAAAATATATTTAAGGATTATATTTTCCATATTTCTATTTGCTTGGAGTGTTATAAGAAGTTTAAAATAGCGAATTTCCATTGGGAAAAGAAGGTTTGTTGTTCTGTTTAGTAGACGCGTTGATTATTTCGAGAAAATACAATTGTGCGAGGGACACTGTCATTTTTGAAGGCTCAACATAATGTCATGTCCCACTTTGATTAGTTACGTCTAACTCATGAGCCGCTGACAGAGCTTGAACTTAATTTCATCCGTTATGCTTCGCTAGCAAAACATATAAATTGACATAACCGACTTCTGCTAAACAAATAGTTGACACAATATAATTGTGCTAGAGACGCCAAGGAAATGTAATAAGCAAACTGCGATGGTCTGCATCTGGGAAATAGTCTACCATGCGACACTCGTCACTATTGATGGCTCGGACTTAATAAAAACCCACTCAGTTTCCTTACGTCAAACTTACCAAGGCGCTACCAGAACCTAAACTTATCCTGACCTTTTGGTTGAATTATGTTGAGCCATGAGTAATATCGAATTATTAAATAGTTTCCAGGTGTGGTATAGCACATTGCTTGTTACATGTCTACAACAATTCATTCTAAAACAGTACAGTCTAAAATCTTACTACACTTAATATTTTAAAGTATTAAATTTTATATATTTTAACAATCAGACGCGATTCATTTATTTGCACAAGGCTATAAAAAGTTTTCGTATACACTCTAATCTCTTTATGGACCATAATAGGTAGTAAGACGAATATTACGTAATTCTTATTTAGTTATAAAATGTAGTTACAAATCACCTCCACAATTAATTACCTTGAGAACTGTGCAAGCCTCGAGATCTGTCCTTACCACCGATGTGTTTTCTCGTCGAGTAATCGTGTTTAGCTTTCACACATAAAGGCAGAAATTCTGTATCAAAGTTGTTTAAATCAATCAAATATACGGAGCCTTACTTTGATATATTAGGGAAAGGTTTAATGCAAAACTTGCTTTCCTTTGAGCAAAGAAAAATCCTAACCTCATTAGAGAAAACCTTCCAAACCTTTCTGTAGGCATTTTATCTTGTTAAACCCAAAATTACAATCTAATCTAAAACGTCTACTCGGCTTTCACTGTCCCAATTTAGGCCTGTTTTTAAATCCTCCAAAAGAGGATCCTGATTTTTCCTCATTTAGGAAATTGTTTGAAATCTCATAAATCCTCATATAAATCCTTTTTATATGATGTCACTCAGGTCCACTCAGCACCTGAGTGGACGACCCAAGGTGTCCTTTCAATTTAGATATCAACCATAAACAAATATAAGTATTGCTTATTCTATTTTATACTATTTGTCCTAAATGACAGAGGGGATTTAATGCACATTGTGCTTTAGGAGTTGATCCTAATATAAAGTGTTTACCCGTTTAGAATAATTGATATTACCTCGGGTTTTTATTTAGTATTAGGCATAAAGATATTATTACTAGAGGGGCCCTCTTGGTTGAACTCTGAAACATCTAAATAGTAACCTGAACACCCTTGAGTATTAGTATGATGAAATAAACATTAAAAATACAGTAACTTATATAATACAACGTTTATAATAGGAAACAAAACCCAAACAATGAGGGAAAAGCCGGCAATGATTGATTTGTTATAACCTTATCTTACTCTTAGAGGAGGTTTCAATGAGGTTACACAGAGCCCTTGAGAGCCCCAAAAAGATGTTTTAGGCCTCTCAATGTAAGAAGATAGGCTATGCCCCTTCTAGTATACATGTATCTCTATGGTATTAGGTAAGTAAAGTGATAAAGAAAAATTATAGGAGACTTGTACATCTCATGGCAGATCTACTAACCTTCCTACATCAAATAACTTTAAAATGTCATCGATTCGGTACAATGATTTTAGCTTGACAAATCTTTTGTAAAATCAACCTGAGTTTTTACTAAAAATACGTGATGGTTTAGTTTAAATAAAGCTTTAGTTACAAATAGGTGACAGATTAGATGGATTCAGATTAAATTAAATTTGTTTTATATTGATTCACGAGTGAATTTAATTTACTACGTATCTCCCTTGTTGATATACACTCTGATCCTCGTAATACATTGAAACAAACTGACACTGTGTCAGCACTATGTTGTCACATGGGAATTGTTTTATTGGTCGAGAAGACTGATGGAAAGGTGGTCGACAAAGTAAAAGTAATTAAAGTAAAAGTAAGATTCAAAAGTAATTGACTAAACCTACAGAGTACATTTAAAAACCTAAAATATTATCTCTTTTTATAGTATGGTCAAAAATTTGTTGGCACATGTCTGCTCCGCGGTCAAATTCGCTCCGTGCGTCTAAGGGTGGCGCCTCTTGGGACTTTTGCTTCCTACATTGTGTTTTTGTTTAGAATTGTGGCTCAACTGTTGTATATTTTTTGTAAATTCCTTTTATTTTCCTTTACAAATTTAAAGAAAATGATAACGGTAAAACAAGGTGTTACTAAAGTGATGTAAAAATGTGGGGTCGGTGGTAGAGACAGTGACCCGACTCTCTCTTTTTTTCTTTGGGTGAGATGGACCAGTTTTCAATCACGGGGGAATCTAGTTCAACTACTATCCTGTAAGTCAGTGCTGGTTGTTCCTGCATCCTGATTTATTTATAACTATTGCTAAGCAATGGTTAACAAAGAGCACTATTTATATCATATAAACTAAATAAAATTTAGCTGATTGGACAGGTTGTTATAGCTGGTGAAAATTAAAATGATGTAGAGATATCTAGCGCTGCAATGCGGATGTTCGGAGGAACTAGAAGTGACAGAATTTGTTCAGGTCCGTGTGATGGGTGAGAGTTGGAACACTACGCCGAACCCTCATTTTATACAACTTTAGTTATTGCATATTCAGATAGACGGCAAGCTAAATCGATTGAGGCCGGTTTCAGCTCAATCGGACAATTCTAAGTGGCGCAATGAGCAAATAACTTAATTATGACGTCATCGCCTTTGAGCAAAAAAAGGTTTTTTATTATTCATAATTTTGAAATAAAATCAGGCTCCTGGAATTTTATAGCCTATTTTTATGTTTTCGATTGGCCGAATCTGAGCGAGAAAAAAATGTTAAATGACTTAGAAGTTAGATTAGATTAGTTGCAATAAGTAATAAAATTCTGAATACTTTTTGACCTTTCACCAAATTTTGATGACCTTTTTACTTTTTGGATGACACCAAAATTATCTGTTTCTGGTCTTTTAAGGGCCTCCTATGTTGTAGTGTGTGTATGTGTCTGTTATCATCGTAGCTCACAGTGTATTTATACTAGAGAGTTGAAACTTTGTACAAAAATCAGTCTATATGTGTAGTTGTGCTATTCGGAAAATATCATATAAATATGCTATTTTCATATGACAAGAACACACACACACAACACACACACACACACACATATATATATATATATATTATATATATATATATATATATAAAAAAAAATTCATGAAACCTTTAATATCAAAAATAATATCTTAATTTAACATAATAATTAAAAATTCTTGCGCGGTGGTCTGCACGACGGGCGAATTTTCCTGACAAGCAATAAATTATTAACCATATAATTAAGTATTCTAAGGGAAATTCACCAGGCTTACTGATCTTAACACCAGATTTAATTTAGCTAATCGATTTTTATTATGGGGAGAGGGATTACTGCGCTAAATCGTTTAAAAATGGTTTAAACAAGACACGTTCACAAGGAGATTCCAATATATGTACAAGGACCCGTTTTTTAGTTACAATTATTTTGGTAAAATTATTTTTTTAAATAATTCTTAACTCAGCGAATCTAATTAAGGAAGTCCCAAAAACCTAGCACATAAAAAAGGGTTTATTCTTTCACCAAGGCTTAATTGAGAATGTTTATCCATTCGTTGCTTACGTCCAAAAAAATATAAATTGTATTATTTATATACATACAATCTCACATAGACAAAACACCCAGGATATATATATATATATATATATATATATATATATATATATATATATTATATATATATATATATATATATGTATCAGAAGGTTAAATAATTTTTATATATATATTATATATATATATATATATATATATATAATCTTAAAATTATTTAACCTCTGGAATACGAGTAGATTATTTGTGTCACTTCTCTAAGTCCAACCCCAGTCATGAAAACATCTCATTAGGAATTTTTTTTATAGGAAATTCACAAAAAAGAGTAAATAAGCGAAGAAACCAAGAATTTTAAATGTATTAATTATTTTTAAGCATTAGGGGAGGTAATTATTTTTAATTATTCTAATTAATGATAATTAAATTTATTTGCATAGTTATGAGTCATGAGAAGTAAATTTACATATCTGGCTTCTCATAACGTTTCAAGTTTTTACTTTTATCGTTTAATATTTTTACTTTTCCTCATTTATACTGAATATAGGAAACGTCTAGGAACTTCACGGCACAATTTATATCAAAGTACGATTAAATTATCTATTTGTAAAGAGTCTGTGTATGAAATTGTTTGATGGTCGATTTATGATTTAATGGATCGATTTTGTTGCAGAACGTGCTTCATTTTAATTAATTGATTTTGAATGACTGTATGATGTTTCTTGATGATGAGTGTTTTTTATAAGAGTTAGAAAACCTCCAAATATTCATAAAAGTACATGATAATACCTTATCTGCCCGGGCGAAGAATTTTATGATGCAATACATAAAATTAAAGTGATGTAGAAATTCATACAGTTTGGGTCGGGGCGGGGGGACACAGTGGTCTAACTCCCTGGTTTTAGGTGTCTCCGAGAAAAACAGGAATTAGTTGCATCAACTACCGCACCGAGCGCTAGTTTTCACCTTGTCCCCTTATCACTATTGTTATCAGTTTTAAATTGATACTTTTATTTATGTTTATAAAAATGTAAACAAGACAGTTTTTATCTTATTCATTGACTTTTTTTCTTTTTTAGTTGTTTATAAGATATTTTTTTTAGAAAATAGGATAACGTGTGTTACGAAAGGTGTGTTATAATGAGACAACGAAGACGTAAATTAAATTTATAATTTCCCGGTTTGATGTTTGTCTACAAATCATGGTTATCACGATATCAGGTCTAGTTAAAATTAACACAGCGTTTATATTTTTATAACATTTTATGAAAATTATATCTTTAAAATAATTAATACAATTTTTAACATTGTTAAAGACCCTTTTAAATAATTTTAACCTTAGAATTGAAGAAATAATTATTTTATATATAGGGACAAGGTCAACTGACCCGCCACTAGCGGAGAAAGGGTGAACTTAGGGCAGGTCCATCTAAAGCAGCTTATTTCGGGGGAGTTAGACCACTGTGTCCCGCGCCCCCACCCCTACTGTATGAATTTCTACATCACTTTACATAAAATATTTTATGTGTTAATTTATAAATATATTATCATTTGTGGTTTTGGTCTCCATATCAGATTCTAAGGTATTGATTAGGGACACTGAAGAGACTTGATAAATTTGTTTAAATCTTAACAATATTTCGTCCTTCAACTCTGGGCATATTCATGTGTATATAATTAGATACGGTTTCTGACTACGTCTACAAAGTAGCATTATGGCTACACTATACATTGTGGTACTATCTATATTATTTTCCTATAATAGTAGAGAAAAAAAAAGACGTAAACTGCCTATCCAGATTGAAGCCTTGACTGCGCGTGCTCGAAATTTTGTAAAATTGTTCACATTTTAGTTTTCCTTAAATAAGTGATGAAAGAAAAGAAGTCTGTCCATAAAATAAAACTTTATTAGCAAAGCGCTAATAAAGCATATAATATCTAATAAGAAAACAAAGACTCACTTCTCTTCTTCTTTAGATCTCAACGGTTTTGCACTGATGATGGCCTCTAGTTAGGATAAAAGCACTTTGGCAATAATGTTTTGTTTTGTGGAGACACTCGTTTTCTTTCATTATTTATAATGGACTCCATTCATACTCACTCTAAGGATATGTTTAAACAAGTAGTTAGTTCCCTGCGGGTCGTTAGCAAAACATGAAGAGATCAATTTTTAATGGGGATAAAAATTTCTATAAAACGTTTTTGTTAATGTAAGCTTTTTTTCGAAGAGTGAGTTATTAATTATTTATTATCAATTGTTTAATAATCATGGATAGGGATTCAGACATTAAAAATATGTCGCCGGAATTGAAACTATTGGCCAACGAACAGATCCATATAAATGCATCGGCAATATTTTATACATTACACTGTTTTTCATTTAATAGTTGCTTTACGATTACTATGCCCGAAAGAAATTTTAAATATAATATAAAAATATAATTAATAATATAATATATTTATATTATTTATTATTAATATTAATTTTTATAAAATTGCAATTTTAATATAAAATTACATTAAAATGGTTAAATTGCATGGTATAAATTATTAAAATTAAATTGCATTAATATAAATTATTAAATTAATATAATTGCATTAAATTATAAAATTGCATTAAGTTAATATAAAATTGCATTAAACTAATATAAAATTGCATAAAATTAGTATAACATTGCATTGGATTTATTGTACTTTTCAAAATTAATTTAACTTTTTAAAATTTACCATTTACTTTGTTTCTACTATGAGTAGTAAGAAAATTATTATATTTCTGTAATAATAACCTAAGAAATAAGGACACATTTCAAATTGCATGAATTAAATTACTGGGGTAGAGATAATTTAGGAAAATCCGGGACCGTATTTTTCCTATGTTGTTAAGAATTTAATGTTGCTATTTCTACAAATTTCCACCGAGTATTCACCTAATATTCAATTTTATCTCGATTCAGCAATTTATTTCTTTAAACATTTTCTTTAGGATTTCTATTCACTGCTTAGTTTTCTGTTGACTCAAGCTTTCTTTTATATAATAGGGGCATGAACATTAAAGCATTTTAAAATAGACAGTCATCCAACGCAGCTGGCTAGATTTGAATACAAGATGGAGAATTTTAAGAATTTAAATTATTTCACGGCAATTCAAAATCTTTTGATCAATAAAATAAAAAAATCTTTAAAATATCCTGGGTTTTTGCATTATTTTAGAGTTCTGCTTTAACGTTTAATAAAAATATTTTTATTAAATTTAAAAACAAGCGGCTTTGTTGTTTAATTCGGTACCGTTTCTCTGTTTGACTGCTCCGCAACCAAACAGTACAATTAGTAACTTTTAATTACTGGTGTTAAATTAGTAACACGACAAACTCATATAGGACAACAACCATCTGGCGGAAAGCGACCTCACCGAGTCTCAGAGGCCGCAAAGCGTTCCCTATCGCCAAAGTTGCGTAGCGGCCAAGACGCTAATGGCCTTTTTACCGCTTAATGCATAAAAACTAGAAGGGGTAAATATTGGTGATTGGAGTTGATGGTTAATTTAATACTAGTGGTGATTAATAAAAACGAAACATCACTGATGAAGTAAATTTTTAATTTTATTTTGTTCCATTCAGTCTTTACGAAAAACAAGAGTAATAAATATTTCTTGCCGAGGTATTTAGCACTTGTTACCGACTGAGATGTTACAGCATTTTAAGTGAAAAGATTTGGAATTAGAGAGTATGGCTTAGATTGCTATTCTTGGGCTTTGCCCTGATATTTGTAAAGTTCTGTAAATGTTACACGTCTTCTAAGTAGATAAATTCTAAATAAATCCTGTGCTCAACTTCACAACGCAAAATGCTTCTTACAAAAACCGAGAAAAATGTCAAAATACACCTTTATCTACATCTTCTAGTTTAACTGATTCCAGTCATTCTCTTTCAAAGCATACTAAAACGAAAACTTTACGTTCATAGAAACTTATAAAAATATATAAACTTCCTCTGTAATAAACTCCTGTGCAAATGTGACCTACTTTTAAAGTCATGTCACTTAAAAAACGCATTAAATTTTCGAAAGCATTAATTTATATTCATCATTTTGCATCCCATAATAATAGTTGAAATTTATTTTTGTGAAGTATTTGTGACTTATTTTGTTGTGTGAGTGTGAGAAATAGAAAAAGAGAGAGAGAGGAAAACATATCAGGGGCAATACGTCCGGATGGACGTATTGCCCCTGATATGTTTTCACTAACGGGATCATTAGTGAATATTTACAAAGGAAATTAGCTAAAAACTTAAATATCAATACCTTTTTTCCTTGGACTCAATACCTTTTCCTTCGGGCTCAATACCTTTCCTTTTCCCTCGGACTCAATACCTTTTCCTTCGGGCTCAATACCCTTCCTTTTCCCTCGGACTCAATACCTTTCCTTTTCCCTCGGACTCAATACCTTTCCTTTTTCCTCGGACACAATACCTTTCTTTTCCCTCGGACTCAATACCCTTCCTTTTCCCTTAGACTCAATACTCTTCCTTTTCCCTCGGACTCAATACCTTTCCTTTTCCTTTGGACTCAACGCCTTTCCTTTTCCCTTGTAGTTAATACCTTTCCTTTGTCTTCGGACTTAATAACTTTCTTTTTCACTCGGTCTCAATACCCTTTCTTTTACTCAGACTCAATACCTTTCTTTTTCCCTCGGATTTATTACCTTTCTTTTTCCCTCGGACTTAATACCTTTCCTGTTCTCTCGGACTCAATACATTTTCATTCCCCTCGGACTCAATACCTCTCCTTTTCTCTATGACTTTTGTTCGAAGGCATTTTTTATTAAAACTTAGCTCAAGCGCTTTTTATTAAGACAATTTGTTACTTAAACGTTCTGTATTCTTATTAAAAATATTTTTTGTTAAGAACAACAAATTGTATAAACTATAATAAAAAGTTTAAAATAGTTGAAGAAATTATTTAGTAAAATAGGGTGAGAGGTTAGTGCGGGAAAGGAAAAGCTTAGGGGGTAGTTTTTTGTAAATTAAAAGGGCTTTATTTTCACAATGTACCAGAGGTTTCCTTGGCTTTCCCAGAGTGGCTATTACTGGGTATTTATTTATAAATTTATGATAAATACCGAGCCGGCTCTAAATCTGTAGATGAAAAGCTTTTATTATTTATTCGGTTTCATTTTATCTGTGTTGCTGAATTATTTAAATTTATAGTGTGTCTATATAACCACTAATGCTCTAAAAATATTTCTAGGGAGTTATATTTGCATAATGTAATGCATGTAGAGGGAATAAAATAACACATTTGAAACCAGCTGCCAAGTATAGAACATTATCTTAAGTCTAGATAGACCATTGCTAGTCAAGTTTTATGAAATTTAAGATTCTAAATATTTATACAGGTTGGTCAATTTATAATACATCATCCCGACTGACTCGGATTTTAGAAAGCTATCGCCTAAATATTAGTATGTACCCCCATGGATGTTGACTACCAGTAACTTTAATAACAAACTATGATTAATTAACAAATGCAATCAAATTGCCTATTAAATTTTAAGTTAGAGCTTGTTTTATAAATTAAGTGGACCAGGAGCTTAAGCAAGTATTTATTATTATATTAATTATATACATAATATATATATAATATATATATATTATATTATATTTATAATATAATATATAATAATAATAATAAATAATTATATTTAATAATAATAACAATAAATAATATTAACAATAAGCCTGCCATATTATAGTACGTAAATTCTTGTCAGTGGAATAGGATGAATTTCCTCTTCAATGATATCTTTTACTATTAAAGACCTAGAAAAATAATAATAATATAATATAATACAATGCAATGCAATGCAACGCAACGCAACGCAGTGCACAATGCAATACAATGCAATACAATGCAATACAATGCAATACAATGATACAATGCAATACAATACATACAATGCAATGCAATACATACAATACCATGCAATGCAATGCAATACAATGCATACAATACAATAAAATGCAATGCAACGCAACGCAGTGCACAATGCAATAAATACAACACAATACAATGCATACAATACAATGCAATGGCAAAAATGCATAAAATACAAATGCAATACAATGCAATGCACGCAACGTAGTGCACAATGCAATACAATGCATACAATGCAATACAATTACAATTACAATGCAATGCAATACAATACAATACATGCAATGCAATGCAATACAATACAATACAATGCAATACAATACAATAAAATGCAATGCAACGCAACGCAGTGCACAATGCAATACAAAAATACAATACAATACAATGCAATAATACAATAAAATGCAATGCAACGCAACGCAGTGCACAATGCAATACAATAAAATACAATACAATACAATGCAATACAATACAATACAATACAATGCATACAAGATTGCGTGTTTACATATGGATAATATATATTATATATTTATATTATATATATTATATATATATATATATATATATATATATATATATATATATATATATATTTATTATATATATATATAGATATATGAGATATGTAAGGCCATTTAAGTTGAAAATAAGGTATTCCTAAGTAATTTAAAAAAAATAAATACACCCGCCATGACATTCACCCCATTTGAGAACTTGTTTAAAAAAATTGCTATAAGTCAAAGGAAACTTAAATATACTTTTAAAGTACTTAAAAATAAAAAAAAGTTTTCGGATCGGTAAGTTTACAAGAAAAATAATTAGCTTTCTTACCAAGTCGTTCACAGAATAGAAATCTTTGAATTTTATTTTGTTAATAGAAAAACTTGTCTACTTTTCTCGGAGTTTCCTCGACTTTATCTGAACCTGCTAGTTTTTCAATCTTTTATGAACCGTATCCTTTGTCTACAAAAAACATCTACTGCAGATGTTTTATCATCTACTTGACTACCTGACTATAAAATACGACAGATATTTATTAAGAATAACTGAAATATACTTTTTTTTCCTTGAAATTATTTCATTTTGGGACTTCATAAAATTTTAATAATGGAGTTAGCAATTTAAATAAGCCCTTTTAAGTAAGCTGAATTCTTAAGCTATCTGACAAAATAATATAAAGTACAAAATACATCGCTCCATGTATGGAAAAACTTAATACTTAAATTAAAAAAAAATTAAATAACTTCTTTTCTGGTCTTAATGAACTATTAAAATATTAAAACTTAAGCATTATAACATTTTCATGAAGCTTTTTGGTTGATCTTATGGATGGATTGGCATACATATTAAAAAATTAAATAAGCAAATGTTTATCGATTGAAGCTCTCACAGGCAGACTTTTGTAGGATGGAGTTAGAATTGCCTTCAGCTGGTTCTTAAAATATATTCTAGTTGTATTTAGTTTGCACTCGCATTGCTATATAATCTGCTTATAGCATAATTCATTAAAGTTATTTTTAAGGATGCATCAATAAATAAGATTTCTGGCTTGGAGGTCAGAAAGCTAGGTGAATTTTCTTTGAAACGATTTTTTCTTTTCCTTATATCGTGGGTATATAGGAAAAGTATTGTGTTTGCGAAAAAATCCGAAACAAGGCTGTCCCGGAATTATCCGTTTCAGGTGTCTTTAAGGCCTCCTGAGTGGTTTTTACAATTTTGTCTGTCGGTATGTGTGTGTGTCTTTTATAATCGTAGCTCTCAGTGCATTTATACTATAGAGTGAAATATTTGTACAACAATCAGTCTATTGCTGCGATTGTGCTATTCCGAAAATATTTTTTACAACGTCATTAACCCGCATTAATGAATCAGCGAAAATTTCGAAAAATCATTAAACACGAAAAAGTGATGCGATTGGATTAAAATTTACAACCCACGTAGCCATGTATAAGGCTAACATGTGTGCCAAGTTTCATCTCATTATCAGCATTAGTACAATTTGTATCAGATGACTTGTGTTCGTTTTTTAAAAAATTGGAAATTAATTCAATTGAGTTGAAATTTGGTACAAGTTTAAACCTTTATGTAATTTAGTTTCGTTTCAATACGACAAGTATATCCATGATCTTTGTTGGGTCATATAAGTTAAACATCATCGAGGGTGGTCGGTGCTGTATGGGTGACCGCTGAGAATGAAACGGATCTATTTACTATCCGAGGACGTGCTAAGCGAGTCCGAAGAAAAAAGCATGGGGGTTGCAAATCCCATATGATGAGGAAAAGTCCTAATGTACCCCGTACCCGATTTTTATTTTATTTAGCCATATTTCCCAGTTGATAATACTTTTTGAACATCTGTCGTTTTTCGATGTTCGTGTTGACGACATTAAATTAGCTTAATGTTTGTTACTATGGAGAATATTAAGATAGAAAATATATTTAATAAGACAACTGACAACTCTATTATCTTGTCATAAAGTTTTCTATTCTGTCTCTTAAAGTAGAAAATATATTAGAACCCTGACTCTAAGGTTTGTTTTACCACTGCAGTGACTTTCATTGTCAATGGATTCGTTACGTCGACAATCCAGTTGGCTGACTGTCGACGAAACGATTTGTCGCCGATAAAAACCAATTTTGTCTACGAGATGATTTGTCAACGAACTGATTTATCGATGGTATAATTCGGAGCCGTCTTTGTGGTTAATTTTCATTTTCGACAACCACGATTCGCAATTGGACCAAATATCTAAGGTTGTATATTTAAAACCAAAGTTTTTCTTAAGTTTTATTCGGATAAGTCATGGGCTCTATAGCCATGACAACAAATTTCAAATTTATTTTCACAGAAAATCAATGCAGACATCAACATCCTTTGTGCTGAAACGTGAACATGTATGGATAAAGTAGGTTTCAAACTTTAGCTATTGAATAGTTCTCATCCTATTATAGGGGACGAAAGTAACAGTTCTCCGGTAGTTTTTATTGCTTAGAATAAGCAATAAAAATACTGGATTTTCCCCCTTTTAAAAGGAAAACAGTGTTTCCCGTCCTTAAAAGAAGAGAATTGGATTAGCAAAAAATGTATTATCCACGTTTTTCATATAATGTCGACGTTTTAGCACCTATAGATCCCAAAAAAATAGAGGCTGATGTCCTCTTGGTTACTCTGCTCCCTCGGCGCTTCGCGCCTCGACAACTACGCAACGTCTGGTATGGGGGCCGCTGAGCGGCCTCCGCTCTGCAGCTTCACGGCCACATGGTTGTTGTCCTATATCAGTTTGTCATATCAATAGTTCCTATAAGTGGCGTAGTAAATTTTTCATATGTATTTGTCAAATATTGGGTACAGTGTACCTAGGGACTTTTCCGGATCACATCGGACTCGCTACGCTCGTTCTCAGAATATTAAATTTACCAATTTAATACTGCAACACGTTTTTGGACTTGCTTCGCTCATCCTCTGATAGTGAATGCATCCGTTTCACTCTCAGCGGAAACCCATACAGCACTGACCACGCTCAATGCTGCTTAGCTTTTACGATCTAACAAAAATAATAGATGTACTTGTCGTATTGAAACGAAACTCAGTGTACTTACTACGTTATGGTGTACCCTTGTACCGAATTTCATCTCAATTGGATTATTTTCCAATTTTTTTAAGTCGTCTGATAGATAAAAATTGAACTTATGCTGACAAAGGGATAATACTTAGCACATATGTTAGTCTTATGCATGGCTACATGCTTGCTGAATCTCCACGTTTATTATTTTTCGAAATTTTTGCTGTTATTATTTAGTAAGGTCTTACAATTTGTTTTCGAAATAGCTTAACTACAGCGGTAGACTGATTTTTGTAAAAAGTTTCAACTCTTTAGCATAAATACATCGGTTGCTATAATAATAACTGACACGCACAAACACACACACATGAACACACACACACTTAGTGAAAAATACTTAAGGCTATAAATACCTAAAACGAATAATTTCGGTGACATCCCAGTTTCGGATTTTTTTGCCATCACAATAATTTTCCTATAAACTTACAGTATAAATGAGGAAAAGTAAAAATAAGTAACATACAGAAAACAACAACCAAGTTGAAAGTCTGTTTAAATTTAAAATTAAATAATGCTAAGAATTAAAAGAAAGCAGTTTTTTAGCCACATAAGATAATTAAAATTTCAGAGTAAAAGAAATTCCCTCCCCCCAGTGGGAGGGGGTGCAAGCTCGGAGGCTCCGATCTCCTCCATTATGTTTGAGGAAATTGTGAGAAAATTCTATTATCCCGTTTTATCCGTCATCAAATTTTATTTTTCTAGAAAGGCCCTTTTTTATTTTTTAGTCTCTTGTGTTTAATTGCATTATCTTCGTTCCCATCCTAGTGTGGATAATGATTTATCAGGATGGATTTTTTTTTATGTCATCCCCTTGGTTTAAATAAAATATCAGAACGGATGCAGACAAAACAGATAATAGACAACCTTACTAAATAACTAGCTATATTCAAGAAGGATTTACAAATAACGAAGAAACCGTAGCCATATTCTTTAATTACGACAAAACATGGAGGTATCTAATCTTGCGATAGCTTGAGAATTTAGAGTTTAAGGGTAATTTGTCATTATTTATCAAACATTCTTTATTTAAACGAAGATTTAAAGTTAGAGTGGGAAATGTATTCTTTCAATCAAAGATTTAAGAAAATGGGGTTCCGCAAGGTGCGATGTTAAGTGTTACCCTTTTTATTTTAGCTGTTAATTAAGCGGACAAAATAATCCCTCAATAAAGAAACCTTTTTTTGTAGACGACAATATTTTGCAGGCCAAAAGACAGATGCTGTCCCTCAAATACAAAATTGTATCCATAAAATAAATAAGTGAGCCGAATTAAATGAATTTAGTCTTTTCTCCTTAAAAACAGAGTGTGTTGATTTTAGTAGAAACAGACATAAAAGAGGCCAACCACCCCCAAAAAATAGCCCTATTGTTAAAAGGAGTTTAAATTCCAATGTGGCCTAAGTTCGATAGCTTGGGCTCGACCAAAAATTAGAGAATTTAGAGGCAAATTTTCGATGGTTTCCATTTGTTTTGCTTATTTATTAGTTATTTAACAACTAGTGGAAATCAATATCTTTTATTTCATTAACTGTTTCATTTTAATTGTCTTAAGGTAACTTATAAAATCACAACTAACAAGCACAGAAGAATGTTGAGGAGTAAATTTGACTTATTATTGTTACATTCCCTTCGTTTCGCGTCTCTTTTTACTATAACGATGTGAAATTAAGTTTGATCCGATTTCTCTATCTCATACAATGTCCATGGGGGAAGATAAGTTCCATAATGCGTCATCCCCTTTATTCAAGATCCTTGTTCCTGGGTGTAAATGTTATATTATGTTTAGGCTTTAAATTTTACAAGTTATTTACTTTACTAAAGGAGAAAAGGACTATTACTAACTACTAGGTTAATAACTGCTTGGGAGTAAACGAATCGTACCTTCTGTGGTAAGTTTAAGATTTTACATCCAGAAGGGAAAAAGTAGTATAAGAACGAAAAGCTAATTTCATAATCACAATGTGCTTTATCAAAGCAATATTTAATTATTTATTGGTCTATAAATAATTTCTTACATGATTTTCCTTGTCAGTTAAATTAAATGCATCTCAATATTTACTATCAAATGTTAATACAAATGTTTGCTTTTTAATAAAAAAAATTAAACTTATAAATAAATTGAACAAAATCAATTAGTTTTGAGATTGATTAATGATTATAAGAATAACATCTGTTAGATTAATCACTCTACAAAACAGTGGGGCCAGCATTCATTGGGGCTCTTACCCTATATGAAACCGGGTATAGGCAAAATTTAAGACTCTCATAGTTTTTTTTTTTTTTTTTTTCTGTTTCCCCTCAGTAGTATCCCTACTGATGGGCCGTATATTTTAGCATGTTCCACATATGTACTACATGCGTTTTAAACACTTTTTTTTGTTTTTTAATCTCCGTATTTCTTGTAATTTATTATTTCTTTTTATCTTGAAACTTTATCTTGTTAAAATGATCTTCGAAAATGTTAATTCCAACATACTGATTTTTTCCGTTGTTTCAGTAGTAAATACTTCACATTTTGTTTCTTTTAAGTCCGATTTATTTTTAAAATTAAATTAAAATTGTGATATCTTCTTTAAATGATGTTATGGTTAGTGAATTTAAATTACTTAAAGTAAGTCATCAAAATTTATTTCTTCAATGAATTTTAGGAATTTTTCCTGGATGTCTTTATGTAATAATTGTTTACATGGAAGGGGCCAATTGAATCCCAAAGACATAATGTGTTGGAGAAAAGGTAACCTTTCTCTGTCGAGTAAAGGACAGTCATTTATTAGATGTTCTACTGTTTGTTCTATCTGAATGTTACATTTGCAGCTATTGGTATCTGACAAATTTGAATCGGTTAAGATAACTATTAAATTTTCCATGTCCAGATAAAATCATTGTTAATTCAAAAGAGTGGTTCCATTGGCCAAATTTTATTCTTTAACTGATAGTGGGGAAGAACTGTTTGGTGACTTTACCGTTTGAACAATTTTGCCATTCTGTATTCCATTTCATTACTTGTTTTTGTCTAGATACAAATTTCAAAACAGATTTTGGGTAAGAGGCGTATATAATAGGCAAAGTTTCATCCTCACTAGCGGCTTTGGCTAAAGAATCAGCTTCTTCGTTTCCTGGTATACCGCTATGTGCTTTTACCCAATTGAATAATATGTTGATAGATTCTGACATAGCATGTATCATGTTTCTTATTTGCATTATTAATGGGGAATGGTTCCAGCTATTAAGAGTGTCTAGAGTTGATTGGCTGTCAGTTCTTATGACTCTCATAGTAGATTCATTATAATACTATAGTGTGTCTGCCTTGTAGTTTAAAGTGTATGGAGGTTTAGTTTAACATCGAGGGCACGTGTTGTTCCTAGTTTTCACTAGAATATATGTGTCAGTGAAAATATGTCTGATTGCTTGAAAAAAAGCATGAGAGGAACCATAGAAATTCACAGCTCTTCAGTCTAGATTAGATGAAATATACCTACACTTGAAATTAAAAGGAGTAGAACACTATCTTAGGGAGCTGGCAAAAAGGGCCCAACAACTTGGCCTAATTGCCTGGTAGTTACTACCACTCCCCCCATATTAGTAATACTACTACTGTTTCAGAACAAGCAAGAAACCGTTTTCTAAAAAAATTAAAAAATGCCTGTTCGATAATCCCTTGTACTCAATTGATGAATTCTTTTTAATTAAATTTAAATAAATTGACATAATTGCTTTATTATTTTGTAATTTCTTAGCGCTAATAATTACTGAGATTTAATTTTAAATTCTTTACACATTTAAACAATTTTTGTATTGTTTTTGTAACACGGTTGATTGTTATTTATTATTGACATGTACTTTAAAATTGTACTTAATACAAATAAAATGTATTTATTTATAGTGAGTTCAATGTAGTAAGAAAAGGTTCCGAGGTACCTCGTACCCCTGTTTTTTGTTATACTTTATTTATTAAAGTCAAACTTAGTCTCTGTCTTTTAGACCCTTAGGGGAGAACATTGTTTTAAAATGTTGTGCAATCTGTTTAAAATTCTTGTAGTTGAGGAGTAAATAAAGTTTTAAAAGTAAAAATGTTTAAAAAATATAAATGATCAAAATCTCTTGTCTTGACTATCTTATGAATTCTTGGTACTTTGTTTATACAATTTTCATTCATATCTAATATTGTTTCTTTTAAGATAATTGAAATTCTATTACAAAATAAACTAAATAAATTAAAAACCTAAAAATAACTTTGAATTACTGCTCAGGACAAATAAGTATCAGCTTTGCAAACTCTATAGAGAAATAATGGCTTATTTTCTTTTATTTATATAGAAAAATCAATTAAATATTAAAAAATAAATATACATAAGGTCAAAATTTAAGGTATTTTTAAAACAATAGAATCGATCTTAGTCTTTATAAAGAACCAATTAATTCGTTTCAATTTTCGTCAAACTTTTATGATACCTCAAAATAAACTCTATTGTGTTCGACTTATATTTTTAAGCGAATTTTCTTTGAACAATTTTGCAAATGTGATACGTATGGCGGATGTTGGATGAAACCGGTCAAGTTAAATGAAATAGGCCAGGAAAGATAGCATAAACTATGATTCCAATGAGTGCGAATAATGCTTTGTCATGGTACAATGTATAGAACAATAAGCATATGAAATATTAAGAAAAAGAGGCCTTCAGCCTCTTTGCCGCTTCGCGGCCACATGGTTGTTGTATTTCATCAGTTCGTCATATTACTGCTTTATATAAGTGACATACTGCCACGATATGACCGAGTTTTCAAATGTATTATTGAAAAAAACTTGATTTTTTTACATTATGCCAATATATGTCAAATTGTTTTGTTTGACATATACATACATACATACATGTGACACAGACTTCATAAACAATAGGGTTCAGGACATTTGCCAGGTTGTTTTTTGTACCAAGTTTCATTTCGATCTGAGAAAGCGATCGAAAGTTATTTTGTTCCATAGAAACGTTTAGGACACAAAAATCTAATACATATAGATCCATACATACAAACATTCTTATATATATATATATATATATATATATATATATATATATATATATATATATATATATATAATATATATATATATATGTATATATAGATATATATATATATATATATATATATTCTTAATCAGTGACCCAAGCATTCCACCTCTCCCCTCCATGGCCGGAACCTCATAATCTCATTTTTTCGCCTTAGCGATGTAATTTCGCTACTACTGCTTCGATTGTAAAGCTTATACATGAAACTTGAATTGTAAAATGAGAATTGTAGAAATTGAAGAAACGGATTAATAAGCAAGATAGCACGTATTTCAAAGAAAATTCGCTGAGCTTGCAGAGCACCGCGTCAGCATTTTTATATCAATCTTATTATATGTTGGCAATGTCTGAAAAGAAATAAAATATTACAAAATTTGTTGCAACCTTGGCTTTATATAAATATTTTTTAAAATTTAGGTCAAAGTATACATTTAACGTTTTTTCTGAAAATATAAAATATAAGTGCAATTTTAAACAGTTTTTAATGTATCTACTTATACTTTTTAATTTTTTTAGGTAAACATAGTTTATAGTTTTTTTGGGAAAATGACGCTACAATATAAGTAAAATAAACTCAGGTAGATTGTGAAGGATTATGAGAGGTAGTGTAGCGGAACTTGGGAAATTATTTATTTAAAAACTTAAGCTTTTCATAATCTGTTATTTCACTTTCCCCTTATTTTACTAAAAAGAAAAAGTATAGTGTTCAAGTCTGTATATTTTGTATAATAAATAAATAAGCCTTTATTAAAACTTAATTAGGTACATAATTTAAATAATTATAATATTACATATTTTGCTTAATATTAAGTTTTATTTCGGCAATTGCCGAGGCACCCATAAAAGGTGGTTGGAGTTACTTCCCTACAAAATTCATTCTTCACATTACTATTATTATCAATTTATTTTATAATAATAATTTCTTAAAAATTGAATAAATATCAATAATAATTTATTAGTAATTAAATAAATACCAATAATAATTAATATCCATGTTTATACATATATTACATACATTTATGTTTATTTATTTCTTATTTTAAATTTATCTCTGGTTGGTCTATGTTATTAATTATTAATTAGCATGCATATACTCATTTAAGTTATATACATATACACAGATACATACACATACATACATATTAATCATACATACAGATACATACAGGTAGGTCGTATTAATCTCTAAGGCAATTTAAGCATCTAATGGTTTTTATTTCACGCCATTCTTTGAGCTAGAAACATTTTCGAAGCAGAGTAGTGTATATTTATGATATTTTTTATTAGATTCATCTGAGAGATACAAAAGCTTTAAAGTTGTTTAAAACCAGGTAATCCTGCCATAGTCTATCCGGTTTACATTAAGTTTCACACTGTTTCACAATTTTCCCAACGTGTTCAATGTTTCTTTTTGTCCTGCTTCATAATAGATTTCCCATCCTGTATGTTCTGTTAGGTATAGTGATAGACTTACATTGCGTACAGGTTAACATGACTTTAACATAACATACTTTACTACATACTTTTGACGGTTTTGCTTTACATGTTTCTGAATGATAAAAGTACTATTAACTTTTAAAGTTGAAAATTAAAAGTTAATATATAAGTTGAAAATTTTTGTTGCTTATAACTCGAAAATTACTTAAAGGATCTAGGAGGATATCTTAAAGTTTAAACTTACACTTATCATATATCAAAAGGAGTCATAAACTATGTCAGATCTTAGATAAGTGCTAATATAACAATAGAAGATTAGTGTAAAAATTCATTTTTTGTGTGCTTACAGCTAGAAATCTAACAGATAGATCTTGACTGAACTTTAAACTTAAAATACTTATAGATCTGAGTAGTCATCTTTTTAATCTTATCGGTACCCGTTCCAAAATAATATGGGTTTAGTGCAACACTAAATTTAAGTGCTAACAAATTGGAATCTAATTCATGGATCTTGACTAACCTCTACAATTTAACGACTCATAGGTCATATTGACTACATTATATGTCTCAACCAAATTCCTTCACTAATAACAAAAGGCGTTTATTAAATTGTTCAATTTGTGGCCTATTTTGTTATGAATATTATTGTGTTCTCATTAAAAATTAAAACACACGATTGAGAATTCCATTTTTGATCGTCAACTTACCAAGCTATCATAAAGCACAGCTTGAGAATCACCAGATGAACAAAAACATCTTAAACAAGGAATTTTCTAGCTTACAAGAAAAAAAGTTGTTACAGCTGTTAACAACTTTATTTTTTTGTTGTTCTCAAAGGAATAATTAAGAATCTGTATTTGATAAATAAAATATTTGCAGAGCGAATCTCGGGTATCACTGTTAGTTTCTATAAAATATTTTTTTTATTACAAACTTATGTGCTTAGTAAGTACCTAGTAAAGTTATGAAAGTAATAAAGATTTGCTATTTTCTTCTTATATAGATATGCTTTAAAAGCATAATTAGATTTAAAAAAATAATGATCTGCAAGTTTGGACTTTTGTAGTTTAATATTTAGTTGAAAATACACTATAGATGATCAAGTCAATGTTGGTAAAACTTCTAAATGTTTTAAAGTCGATATTGTTGATGCATAACCAATCTTTTTCTCAGGAAAGCAAAAGAAAAAAATGGATACATATAAATATTTTGCTTCATTGTACTCATTTAGCTCAACAGAACGATCATTACTGACAAAATATCTCATACATACGTGTCAATGCGTCTTCATATTTATTTATCACTCATAAATATGATGTGGCGGGAGGTTCAGATCACCTTCTTTTGCGAAAAATACCTGCCGATTCAGTTATTAGTTCAGGCATCTGAGCTCATATGCCAAAACTTTCATTCTTTCTTTTCATCTAAGTCAGTGGGTTATTGTCATTGTCATTTGCCATTGGTTGTTTGTTGTTGTTTGTTTATTGTGGATCATTGTCAATAATCTCGGCTTAATTACAAACGTTTCGGGTAGACTAACTCCACATCAAAGATTTAGATGATCAATGATGAGCCCTCTCTGGTTGATCTTTAAAATTGATTTTATTAGCAAGTAATGCACATGTAAAAACTCCAAATTATAAACAATAAATGGATGAAATGATTAACTAACTACATGCAACGATTTTTTCCTCATCAACCTTATACACGTCTCATGTTTGCTTCAATTTAAAATCTATATTTTCGAAACAACTAATTTAGTTTACGATCCATGATTTATGAAACGTTTTGTTGCAACTGGTGTAAGCGATTTGGGCATTTAGTAGGAATGATTTACGCCCTTACCGTTTAGCACAATCTGGCACTGACAATAACTCCGCATTGCAGTGGAAACGTGATATAATAACTATGGATGTGACGGTGCTTTATTTATTTTTCCACATTTTTATCATTCTGCTAACTCTCTATAAATGAACTCATAGCTACAGAATGTACCAGCAGTATACCCATATTAATGCGGATTTGTATATTTTTATTTTTCTTATTGTTCAAATAATAAAAATTTATTTATTTACACTGGCGAAATTGAGACAAAAGTCTCCTCTTCCATTCCGCCTAAAATTACAAAAGTAATAAATCCTAAAAGAGATAAATAAAATAGAAGATATAAAATTGGTTACAGGGTACCTCGGTACTACTTCACAACTTCGCAGTCGCTACGCTGGACTTCAGAATAAAATTGTTATCTAAAGTCTAGGGTGTCATAACTTCAGGCTCGCTTTGCTCGTCCTCTTTATAGATTCGTCTGATGCTCGTGGCAATTCCTACCAAATAAAATTTCAAACGCGAGACTGAATTCGGAGTGAAAAACTAAGCTAGCGAATAGTACTTTTATAATTAATATTATTAATACTTGCGTGTCTCCATAATACTATATGAGAATTAGTCTAAGACATAGTAGAGACTAAATTTCATTAGAATAAATAAACTACATTTCACTACTTTTATATACATTGGGGTCAATGTGTGGTACCTGCAACCTTTACTACTGAATGATTTTTAGTAAATATGTAGATTTGTCCAATGCCCTTTAACATTCCTGTATCAATAAATCCCAAACTGTTAAGTCCTATGTTGTCGGCGCTTGAGAGTGGTGTATACAATACCTTGACACCCTTTACAGCGGCGTCTACAACACGTATCTTGTTTACTTCTGTTTTTACATTAAACAGGAGCCGTACAAAAAGTCATAAAATCTTACAAAAAACCACTTGTCTGGTTACAAAACTCCCCTCTATGTCTTTGATCTAAAAAAGTAGGGAAATCAACTTTATTGGCCTGCCAAATCATGTACGTTTTTGTTGGAGACGGTCATTGGTGTTTCAAGTTAAAGTTCCTAGGTTAGCAATACTAAAAGGTCTCATTTAAATTTGTTGGTAAGATAATAATGTAAAAAACAATAAATAAGTAAATAAATTAAATTAAAGAGAATATAATAATAATAATATTTATAAGTATTGTTATTAGTTAATATTTTATAGAACGTCAGACAGAAATTTAATTATTCGTCTTAATCGTTCTAAATAGAAAAGAATAGTGACCTCGTATTGGATCACAGTACTAAGTATTTTTCACTTATATTAATACAAAAGTCAAATCGAAGAAATGGCCATTCCAGATTATTGAATTTTTAACTTCAAAGACAGAATTCTTTCTCAAAACAAAACAAAACTTTTATTTATTAAAAGTCAAGAAGACGAAAATCAATTTTTTATCTTTTCTGTTGAGTTGTTTTCAAAACAATTTAGGTACCGTAAAAATGACCTGAATAGAAAAGCAGAGGAAATCACATTAAATTTTAACAGACAATTTTCCTGAAAAATGTTTTCTTTTATTTTAAAAACCACAATATTACTTTTACCTTAGTTTTCTTTCCTCGTCTTTAGCCAATGACTTTTAATCACCTTAATAATTAAATTTAAGTTTTTTCCGTTAAGCAAACAAAGTTTGCATTGAGTAAGCACAAATGCTACATTACCTTTTGTCAGCAGTTACACACTGATAGCGCAAATGCTACTCTACTTCTTATTCCCGATTATACACAAATACATAAATGGTACTTTACCTTAGCAGCAGTTATACACTAGTAGCACAAATGCTACTCTAACTCTTAGTAGCAATTTAACACTAGTAGCACAAATGCTACTCTACTCTTAGTTTATACACTAGTAGCACAAATGCTACCTACCTCTTAGTAACAGTTAGGCACTAGTAGCACCTAGGCTTAGGCACTAGTAGCACTAATGCAATTATAGCACTATAGCACAAATCTCTCACCTCTTAGTAGCAATATGCAACTATACACAAATGCTACTCTACTCTAGAACAGTAGGCACTAGTAGCACAAATGCTTCTCTACCTCTAGTAGCAATTATACTATAGCACAAATGCACTCTATCTCTAGAAAAGTAGCACTAGTAGCATAAATGCTAACTCTACTCTTAAGCAATAACACTAGTAGCACAAATGCTACTCTATCTCTTAGAAACAGCTAGGCACTAGTAGCATAAATGCTACTCTAGCTCTTAGTAGCAATTATACACTAGTAGCACAAATGCTACTCTACCTCTAGTAGCACAAATCTACCTACTCTTGTTGTAGAAGTGAACCAAAGCGTAAATGCTACTCTATATGACTTAGTATTTGTACACTAGTAGGTCAAGTGCAATTTTAAGTAAGAGACACAAATATGAGAATATATTGCGTAATTTTTATACATAATACATTGTGATAAAACTTTATTATCCATAATAATATTGTTCAAACGTATTCACTTAAATTGAAGTTATTTTCTTTTTTATGAAAAGCGGTGTTTTTTAAAATATGACTTGTCATGTCTCAAGCCCAATTGCTTATTTTAAGTGCCGCATATTTTTATTAAATTTTCCTCCAGACATATTTCTCGAGGATTTTCTTTGGAAAACAGTTTTTTATCATATCTTCAAGGAACTCGGCTGCAATGTTTCGAGACACGAATATTAAGATACCATAAGAGGTCGGATATAGAATCAGGTTAATACAATTGGAATAAGACAATTCAAGTAACGGCATATTTTCATATGGAAATTTATTAAAAAAAGAGAATACTGTATAAGATATGAAGTACTGTATAATAAAGTTTTATTTAGGAAATGTTTTACAGCGGATATTTTTTAATTCTTAAGATATTTTTAATCAACTATTTATGCTTTGTAAAACTCTTTAGTATCCAAAGCTTTTGAATAAAGGCCTCTTGGTCGTAGCGCTTTGCTATTAAAGTTTTATTTTGTGGCTTTTAATTTAATTATTTATGGACATCTCCATTCACGCTCGCTCTTACAATTTATCGGGAGATAAGTTTTTCTCTAAATTTAGGGCCTGATTAATTAATGTAATGATTTTAAGCAAGCGCAGATCGAACCAAGACAGTGCAGTTTATGTTTGACATGTGTTTTGTGATGGATTCTCCTCAATTTTTCTTTTGTTCATGATGGGGTCACTGTGTTATATGACAGTGATTATATGACATGAATCAATAGTACTTTTATAATTAATATTATTAATACTTGCGTGTCTCCATAATACTATTGAGAATTAGTCTAAGACATAGTAGAGACTAAATTTCATTAGAATAAATAAACTACATTTCACTACTTTTATATACATTGGGGTCAAGTGTGGTACCTGCAACCTTACTACTTAATGATAGTAAATATGTAAATTGTCCAATGCCCTTTAACATTCCTGTATCAATAAATCCCAAACTGTTAAGTCCTATGTTGTCGGCGCTTGAGAGTGGTGTATACAATACCTTGACACCCTTTACAGCGGCGTCTACAACACGTATCTTGTTTACTTCTGTTTTTACATTAAACAGGAGCCGTACAAAAAGTCATAAATTCTTACAAAAAACCACTTGTCTGGTTACAAAACTCCCCTCTATGTCTTTGATCTAAAAAAGTAGGGAAATCAACTTTATTGGCCTGCCAAATCATGTACGTTTTTGTTGGAGACGGTCATTGGTGTTTCAAGTTAAAGTTCCTAGGTTAGCAATACTAAAAGGTCTCATTTAAATTTGTTGGTAAGATAATAATGTAAAAAACAATAAATAAGTAAATAAATTAAATTAAAGAGAATATAATAAAATAATATTTATAAGTATTGTTATTAGTTTAATATTTTATAGAACGTCAGACAGAAATTTAATTATTCGTCTTAATCGTTCTAAATAGAAAGAATAGTGACCTCGTATTGGATCACAGTACTAAGTATTTTTCACTTATATTAATACAAAAGTCAATCGAAGAAATGGCCATTCCAGATTATGAATTTTAACTTCAAAGACAGAATTCTTTCTCAAAACAAAACAAAACTTTTATTTATTAAAAGTCAAGAAGACGAAAATCAATTTTTTATCTTTTCTGTTGAGTTGTTTTCAAAACAATTTAGGTACCGTAAAAATGACCTGAATAGAAAGCAGAGGAAATCACATTAAATTTTAACAGACAATTTTCCGAAAAATGTTTTTTTTATTTTAAAACCACAATATTACTTTTACCTTAGTTTTCTTTCCTCGTCTTTAGCCAATGACTTTTAATCACCTTAATAATTAAATTTAAGTTTTTTCCGTTAAGCAAACAAAGTTTGCATTGAGTAAGCACAAATGCTACATTACCTTTTGTCAGCAGTTACACACTGATAGCGCAAATGCTACTCTACTTCTTATTCCCGATTATACACAAATACCATAAATGGTACTTTACCTCTTAGCAGCAGTTATACACTAGTAGCACAAATGCTACTCTAACTCTTAGTAGCAATTATACACTAGTAGCACAAATGCTACTCTCTCTTAGTAGCAATTATACACTAGTAGCACAAATGCTACTCTACCTCTTAGTAACAGTGTACACAAATCTATCTACCCTAGTAACATTAGCACTATAGCACAAATGCTACTCTATCTCTTAGAAACAGCTAGCACTAGTACACTAATGCTTTCTCACCTCTTAGTAGCAATTATACTAGTAGCAACAAATGCTACCTACCTCTTAGTACAAATGCACTATAGGCTACCTACCTCTAGTAACAGTTAGGCACTAGTAGCACAAATGCTTCTCTACCTCTTAGTAGCAATTATACACTAGTAGCACAAATGCTACTCTATCTCTTAGAAACAGCTAGGCACTAGTAGCATAAATGCTACTCTAGCTCTTAGTAGCAATTATACACTAGTAGCACAAATGCTATCTCTTAAAGCTACTAGTAGCATATGCAATAGTAGGCACTAGTAGCACAAATGCTACTCTACCTCTTGGTTGTAGAAGTGAACCAAAGCCGTAAATGCTACTCTATATGACTTAGTATTTGTACACTAGTAGGTCAAGTGCAATTTTAAGTAAGAGACACAAATGAGATATATTGCGTAATTTTATACATAATACTTGTGATAAAAACTTTATTATCCATAATAATATTGTTTCTAAACGGTGTTTTTTAAATATGACTTGTCATGTCTCAAGCCCAATTGCTTATTTTAAGTGCCGCATATTTTTATTAAATTTTCCTCCAGACATATTTCTCGAGGATTTTCTTTGGAAAACAGTTTTTTATCATATCTTCAAGGAACTCGGCTGCAATGTTTCGAGACACGAATATTAAGATACCATAAGAGGTCGGATATAGAATCAGGTTAATACAATTGGAATAAGACAATTCAAGGTAACGGCATATTTTTCATATGGAAATTTATTAAAAAAAGAGAATACTGTATAAGATATGAAGTACTGTATAATAAAGTTTTATTTAGGAAATGTTTTACAGCGGATATTTTTTAATTCTTAAGATATTTTTAATCAACTATTTATGCTTTGTAAAACTCTTTAGTATCCAAAGCTTTTGAATAAAGGCCTCTTGGTCGTAGCGCTTTGCTATTAAAGTTTTATTTTGTGGCTTTTAATTTAATTATTTATGGACATCTCCATTCACGCTCGCTCTTACAATTTATCGGGAGATAAGTTTTTCTCTAAATTTAGGGCCTGATTAATTAATGTAATGATTTTAAGCAAGCGCAGATCGAACCAAGACAGTGCAGTTTATGTTTGACATGTGTTTTTGTGATGGATTCTCCTCAATTTTTCTTTTGTTCATGATGGGTCATGTGTTATATAAACAGTGATATAACATGAATCAATTTACTACAACCTAGCTGGCTTGCTATGTTGCAGCGTGTTTAATACCAAATTGATAGATTTGAGCTTGTTGAGAGAATAAATTCAACTGTTGAGTGAAATGATTTGAACTGTTGAGTGAAGTAAAATTCAACTGTTGAGCGAAATGATTTGAAATTGTCGAGTAAAATAAATTTAACTGTCGAGCGAAATGATTTAAACTTGTTGAGTAAAATAAATTCAACTTTTGAGCGAAATGATTTAAACTTGTTGAGTAAAATAAATTCAACTTTTGAGCGAAATGATTGAACTTGTTGGTAAATAAATTCAACTTTTAAGCGAAATGATTTGAACTTGTTGAGTAAAATAAATTCAACTTTTTAGCGAAATGATTTGAACTTGTTGAGTGAAATAAATTCAACTGTTGAGCGAAATGATTTGAACATGTTGAAGGAAATAGTTTGACCTTGGATGAAATTAATTGAGGTTGTTATGTGAAATGATTCGATCTTGTCGAGCGAAATTATTTAAGCTTGTTGAGTGGAATTATTTGAGCTAGTTGAGCGATATGATTTGAGCAGTTGAGTTTGCCTCTTTTATTTCTGTCCATTTTTATTGAAATATCCATCTGATGTTATTATTGGTATTTGTTTACAATTAAATAATCAATTCAATACTACACAAAAATTTAATGTATTTTTAAAAATTCGTTTTTAGGAGTTTTTTTAGGTTTAAAAAGTAATATGTTTCTTGCTCGTGTTCAATTACTAAGGTCCTATTCAGGTTATAAAAAACACTTTTTTCTTTTAATACGACTTTGTTTAAATTGTGTCCAAGTTGAAGAGTCCCAATTCTTTAAATTTAAATAGGAACAAAAAAGTCTATTTCGGGGGTATTTGATAGAAAGCTGATTTTCCCTCCCCCAATTTCGTGGTTTAATTAAAGCCGTTTTTATTTAAAGCTTGATTTTTTTTAAAGAAAAATAAGAAATTAAAGAAATAAAAATAGCCCACATTCATTAGGTCCAGAATGAAGTCCAGCTTAACCATACTCCTAAGTCCAGGCTTACCGCGAAGTAATAACAGATACTTTGCTAACAAACTGCGTAGGTTTTACCAGATACTATTATTTAATACTATTATATTATTTAATTATATTTAAAATAAGCACAATAATTTCCCTACGTACCTACAGTAGGTACGTATTATACAAGGCAAGCATCTTGAATAAAGGGGATGACGCACAAAGTTGATTTGCCATACAAAAAAGTGACCCTATCAAAAACCAAAAAATAGAGAAAATTAAAGACGAAACACTCGTCAAAACCAACTGCACATGCTTGGTACAAACTGCGCATGCTATTTGCTTGAGAAGGTTATAAACACGCTTAAATTATTACTCACTTAAGTGGCTGAGTATAGTCCAAAATTTAAAATTAAATAAGTACAAATGACTCAACTAGAACCACAAATGTAACAATCACGAGAAGCACTGAAAAAAGTTGAGAAGCAAACTCGACAATCTTGCTTCATAACCTGCTTTTGGCGCCTTTTTCATTATAACCATGGGGAAGGTGAGTTTGCTCCTATTTATCTACCTCACACAACTTTCATGGGGTCAAAAATGTCACTTAATGCGTCATCCCCTTTATTCAAGATCCTTGGTAGTAGGCAAGGAAAAGAACAAAAACTATTCGAGTTGGAAGTAATATGAGCCTAACATGATTCCCAAGTATTTCACTTGACTTATTTATTAATTGAGTTTTCTTATGTAACTTTCCACCGCGGATTTCCCCAGTGACGTACATTGCTCTACAACTTTTAAATTTTTTCATAAAACGAATTATTTAAGTTTCCATGAACATGAAAAGTTCTGATTTTTATTTTATTATAAAGTGGTGGATATTTTCATTTCATTTTTCTGTGAAAAGTTAGACTGACACAAGGTTTAGATTTTGACATTTTATTATTTTCTTTCTTTTAACAAAAAAATGTGTTACTTTTCTTCATTAATACTGTAGGTATATTGGAAAAGTTTTGTGTTTGCAAAATATCAGGATCCGAGGTGTGACCTGAATCCGTTTCAGATCATTTTTAGACCTCTTGAGTAGTTTCACAAAGTTGTGTGTGTGTATAAGTGTGTATTTGTTACATTGTATCTTCCAATGTATTTACAATAGATAGTTGAAACTTGATACACAAATACATCTTTAGGTCTAGTTTTAGTATCCAACAAATATTTTCATGACATCATAGCCCGCAGTACTGCCTCATGTCGACTATTACTTAATGTCTGTTGTTCATATAAAACCTTAACTAATAAAAGCACATTGCACAGATTCGTTGCCTTCTCTATTCTTATAATACCGATGACTTTTTTCAATATAAATAAACTGGTGTGCACGAAGCATTTGAAATAGTTGATCCAAAAGTCGTTCGAACAGTACAAGAATGTAATTATTCTTCTTGATTTTTCTTGCAATGCTCAGATTTTTAAGGGATATCGATTATCGATTATTTTAAGGAGATATCGATTTCTTAGCTGAGTTGCTTTCTAATCTTGAATATAATCCATTTTTTCGTTACTAATATGATTTTTATTTGTTGACAGATGTAGGCGAAGGAAGAGAAGAGGAGAGGCAGAGAGGAGGAAGGATGCGGCTGAGGAGGAGTGATATGAGTAATATAGAGCGAGCCAGAGAGAGAACTCTCAGGATGACTATAACCATAGTGGCTGCCTTCATATGGTGCTGGACACCTTATGTAGTCATGACCCTTTGGTAAGCACTCAAAATGTCTTCTACTCAAAACCGTTTCTATTAGATCACGGAAGTTAAGAAGCACTGTGGTGTTACAGTATTAACTAAACAATGCCCACTCAGATCGGGGTGCCTCATCTATCTAGGGCTTAACCCTCTCAAATTTAACCAATTGATTATAACAGACAGAGTCCTCCAGGACTTCAACACTAAAGTAAGGGTTACCTTCTCAGATACCTTGTGAATAGAGCGCTTGAAAAGAATCAAATTTAGGGCAAGAACCAATCCCCAAAGATCTCTAAAAAGTACATTACATCTAAGTCAGAAAATCTTAACTTAGAACTCAATAAATAAGCTACTAATTCTTTTAGTATCATTACAATTAAGTGAAATAGCATTTATTATGAAAACTCTAAAAGATGTTACTTGGGCTTTAACCAAAGTCCTTAACTAAGACATTACATATTTATTTCAAATAAAATTAGAACATACCTTACATTTGATCTTGTATGGGAACTACTTAACCATTTATATTTGATTAATAATCCTTAAAATTTAATGCTAATGATGGCTGGTTAGTGGCAACCTTCTGTGAAGCAGGTCGTCGACATGGCCAGTTGCTCTTAGGACCAACAAAGACTGAGAGACCTTCCACATTTTACTTAAGCCGGTACCAAAAAAAAAATCCCTAAAAATAAAATAACGAGAGAATTAGATCGATGCAAATCCAAAACAAGCAAGTGAACAGAAAGTTTATTTAAGTTATCCGATAACTTATAATAGAATCAATCGACAACAAACTCAAAATGAATATCAAGAATAACTGTAACAGTGCGCAGTCAAAAATGGGATGGACGGTCACCTAATCCAAACTAGTGGTTAGATATTGTAAGGGATATTGGCTAACCTAATACTAGTCCGCAGGGTAGGTACGTGGTTACGTACGTGGTTAAATACGTAGGTTAAATAGTGGATCTTATGTTCAATATCCAACTCTCATCAATTTTAGCTTTATACCCAAGAGTTATCACCCAAGAACAAAAATGATCTTATTCATCAAATACAGGTCTTCGGCCCGTAGCCGCTACGCGGCCTCGGCGCTTCGCGCCTCGTCCGCTCCGCGTCACTTAGGATTGTCCGATTGAGCTGAAACTGGTCGCATTCGTTTTAGAATAACTTCGACCATATAAAGACTACTTCGATGTTCTTCCTCTTTACGGGTCTGCTTAGCTCGGCGTGGTTCAGTGGAAGCCATTTTTTGCCCTGTCTCTCTGGGACAGTAGGCTTTACCATGATGGAGCAAGAGGTAGAGGTCTCTCTTTTATACTGTATCCCACCCTCTAACACTACTGAACCCAACAGATATCGTACGAGTCTTTGACCTAGACGTATACATATATACAAGATTATATATATATGTATACCGATTGCGCCATTTGTGATTGGTTCGATTGAGCTGAAATTTGGTCTTAATCGATTCAGCTAGCCGTCTACCTAAATACTAGATACATTGTTTTGAAGCCATTTTAAGTTTCAAAAAAATTTTTTTATGACGTCATAACTTTGGTTGATGACGTCATAATGTTTTTATAAACAATAGGCTCGTAACCTCCCACATCTCCGATTTGCCAAAGTTTCGTTTCAATTTTGAGAACGCCTTCGGAGTTATCGTTCGCCATACGAAAGGTGTAGAAACTCTTACATACATTATTTATATATATATATATATATATATATATATATATATATTTATATATATATATATATATATACAATATATATAAACTTTTTTGGGGGAATATATTTTTGTTATCAGGAAGCCAATGGAACCGATTCCGCTCACTCCCACCTCAACTTCCGTCATCGAACACCTCATAAGCGTCATTTCATTATGAAAATTCGCTAAATGATTTTTCATCAGGTATTTGACTCATAACAGCGTTACTAGAGCAAATTACTTATTTGTCAACGGGAGTCGACTAGTTCTACATTGTCAAATTAGACCAAAAGGTCTATAAAGATCTGTCATGAGAAAATACCGTTTCGTCACAAGAAACGGGTATAAAAACGATCGATATCCTTTTATCTAACGAATTTCGTTTTTATTTTTATTGAAGAATCACCAAAACGAGTTCGTTTGAACCTTTGAGATTAAATTAAATATAACTTCTTGATATTTAATTTCTCTTAGGTAATAGCCATTTGATATCATCGGCAAATGTCTAATTAGCATAATATTTCGACTTTTTATTACTTTTTTCTGGATAATTTAAAGTAAATGCTATTAAAAATTTTATTAGATAGCATGAACAGAGATTTTAATTATATTTAATAAAATATATAGTCTAGAAGCCGGACCTGAACAAATGTGACTCATTTTGTGCTGCTTTCAACCTATTTTTTTAATAAAATATACCTCATGTTATTAAGAATATGAGGTATCTCATTTATAACGTAGGTATAAATCATTATACCTAGGGTATAAATGAGAAAAAGTAATTAATCAATCTATCAATACCTTAAACTTTGTATATTATTGGACCACCTTTGTTCAAGCTATATTAAGAATGCTACTCCGCCTTATTTTATAGTGAATAATATAACAGCCGAGAAAATCATAAACTAACTTCTTATCGCCAGACATTAAATATTTAGCCAATAAAAATGGCTTTTATTTTTCAATAAACTGGACAACATTAAACAAAGTTTATAGCTTGATATAAAATTAATGTATTGTTTTTATGCGACTAAATGTAACTTTTCGTGCACTACAATAGATAAGATTGCAAAGAAACAGGGAAATCACTTTTTTGTTTTATTTCTTGTAGAAATCACCGGCAACATTGTGTTTTCCTCACCGGATTAACAATTATTAATGATTAATTGATTTCATTTAGTTCATTGGATACACGGAGAAAAATCTAGTGTAAAAGTAACGCGTTAACGTTTTGGTGCTACACGCTTCATTGTTATATTGATAACACTAATAGTGTTAAGCTAGAAAAGCTAGTGTTAATATTTTGCCGTGGTTGCATTTAACACTGTAGTGTGGGGACAAACCTATTAGGTGTAGGGAGTTAGCGAACCCGAAGCGCTCAACCTAAGGCGTGACAACTCTAATAAGTGTTATAAAAATTTGCCTTTAAATTCAAATTTACCCTAACTTTTTAATCCTAGGAAGTGTTTTCTTATAACCCTATTTATGACTCCCTAGCTTAAGGATTACCTTAACACTTAAGGCGCGCGTGTTATCTCACCTCGAGACCCCAAAATTAGTGTAAAGACTATAAGCCCAAATAAGGCAAGGTAACAAATGTTAAGTGTTAAATATACTCCAGTAAGTGGTTTAATGAGGCAGTACAAGCTAGTGTTAATTGTACTTGAGTAGCTCGTTAATGTGGCCTATTTCTGCCTAATTTAGTGATTACCAATCTGCTTTATAAGAGCAAACAGGGATTAATGCTAGTGTTCCCTGTACTATTAATCGCACATTTGTAGTGCCTATTAAGCCTAGTGGCGTTAGGCATAACATAACTTAGAGTAACATATAGACAGATAGAAGGGATTGTTGAACCGGAAGGAGTGATCGTAAATACAGCAGGTGGTGTCATTGAAACTGTTCATAGGAGTTGCTGTTACTTCTAGCCCAGTTGATTTGTAGACACTAATCAGAGTTAATATACATACTTCGCATAAGGCTCATTGCGAGTTTAAACTAACAACTTGCTGAGTTAAGTTGGTATGTAACATCGAGTTGATATTACTCTTACTCTAGTTATGTGAACCCCTACAGGGTACACATACACTACTTCGAAGCTTATTTTGAGTGACGCATTGCCAAGGCTTGAACTTACCCATTACTCAGTGGTAATTAGATACCCTTAACAGGGTAACACATACTCTACTAGAAGGGTATGAATGACCGACCTGCCTAGTGTGCTTTCCTGTATCAATAGCTTTCCAGTTTAAAATTAAAACTAGTGTCGGCCTGATCCTGGCTCTTGTGGATCAAACCCTTGATTAGGCGTGAGCGTACTCTGTACTTGTACCCTACGCTAGTCGTTCTTACCCCAGACAGTTTGTATAAGCCCTTGATAGGCGGGGCTCTATTGATCCTTCTTTGGTTTGGATTGTACTCTCCAATTAGGGTTACTTCTCTTCCACATTGGAGTGATCACCCGGATAAAGTGTCTCCAATTATGGCATTTGCTTCCGTTTTCAGGAGCCCTCACATATACTCTTTTTCATTTGTCATTTAATTGGATTATACCAATAGTGAACCAATCAGAACATGTACAGTATTTTACAAAGGGACCCTGAGAAAAGTGCAAGCCAGTGTATATGGAAAAATTGGAATCTGGAGCAAAGAGGATATTTTAAAAAGAAACTATAATTAATTAATATTAATAAATAATTTATTAATTGTTAAAAATACATAGTAAGATGTTCACAATTATCTTACAACAATATACAGTAATATACATAAATTATTTTTTTACATACAGAATATTATTATATTTACAAAGGACATTCAATGAAGTTGGAATTGGGTGAATGAGGATAGGAAACTATCTCTTTCACCAATTCAAACTATTTATTTTTCAATTCATCTCAATTTCTTATATAATGTTCTTTAAAAGAGTATTTAAACGATACATTAGATGAGTATGTCACCAATTAATTATAAAACAAAAATACATGAATTATTTGATACATTATACAGAATAATATACATTATATTTACAAAGACATTCAATGGAAGTTGAATTGGTGAGAGGATAGGGAACTAATCCTCTTTCACCCAATTTAACTATTTATTTTCAATTCATCTCTAATTTCTTTTTGAAGTTCTTTAAAAAGAGTATTTAGATTACATTGTAAATGTCACCATTATTGTAAAACAAAATAACATTAATTAATTGTTACATATAAGAATATACATTAGATATTTTACTTAAAGACAGTCAATCAAGTGAATTGTCTTGAGTTTTTAGTTTAATGAGTTTTAGTTCTACAAAATACTTTATTAAAAAACGATTAATATTTGTTTGATATAACGAGTAATAAAAAAACTTTATGCTGAGGTTATTGTAGCAGTTCCATCATTGGAATGATAACATTAACAGGGGCGACATTGGGAATCACTGTCAGAACGTATGTGCAACTATTTCTTCACAGATGATTCATATGCGTCAAAATGACTGTAGAAGCAAATATTCTTGTACTTTTCACTATGAAGCAAATACGTTTCATCAATGAGTAACATGATATGCATATTTTGGAAAATTGTGGTTCACCTCAATGTAGACCAACAATAATTGATTGCCAATTATTAAATCTTCAGTTACCTTTCATTTCAAGCCCATGATAACTTTTTATGGGCTTTGAAGGACTAACTCACATGTGCATGGTATTCTCACTTTGATTTTAAAATCATTTTTGGATGGAACCTAATTGTAAGGTGCCAGGATTATTTGATCCTTAGCACATGTTATTTTATGCAACCTGTTGCAATTGGCATTTATTAGCTAAGCTAAGAGTACATTTCTGCGATTTGATTTATAGCCAGTTTACGTATCGTCTTTAAATGCTTGTGCTTCCTTCTAAATCGATTTTACTCCAGATTTTGTTGAGCGAGGCCCATAAGTTCATATGTTGGGGTTAATGAATTAGGAGATAAGGTGTAGGTTAAAGGAGTTTTAGAAATAGGTCTAAATATTGAGAGTGGTGGGACCTGATAGTCTTTAAATAATTTGAGCTACCAGGACAAACGAGTCCACAGAACAAACATGACTAGCTTCCTCAAAGTAAGTAAAAAAGCTAGACATTGTCATTCTCGGAATCAAGAGTCACCGATTTATTAAAGAAAATATTTAACAAAGCATCATTTCAGAGGCTGACATGTAATTGCCCCGCTTCCTTACGGTGTTGTAACTTAATAGCGGGGAGCTCGGCGTCATATCAACCCCAAAGTTGAAAAAAATGTAATCGGTTGTTGAGATTTTGAGTGTGAACAATTTGGACGAAATGAAAATGGCCAAATCAATTTGGCTCATATTCATATCTACACCACACCTCTTATAAAGTCATTGCATTTGCATCGACAGTATAATTTGTTGTAACAGTTGCGAACTTGCGACTCATTCCACATTCACAGTTATCTTTAATCAAAAGTTTGTCATCTGACAATTCCATCATGGTGGCTCCTTGAGTAATAATCACTTCTCCTCTGCGGAGCAATTGCTACATCCTCTTTCAACGCATGGGTTGAGGATTGTGATTATTGAGGCCACACAAAATCCGACAACATTGGTTAGCAGAGAGAAAACATTTCTACATAACCTAGCAATGGAATTAAGCCCCAAGTTTATCACCCGACAATTGCAATCAACATGAAATGAACTGTGCGCTTTCTCACCGGATGTGATTATTCACATGCTTTCAGATTCCCAGTTGTTGCAAACAATCGGTTATAGGGGAGACAGACACAGAACGCTACCACAAGGCTGTACACGATCTTTAGTTTTTTGAAAACTTGCAGTCACGGTAATCTGTATTCTAACTTTGGAAGCTAGGATACGGAGGGCAGCAGACAATGGTAGTATTGGCTTCCCAACTCATGGAAACCTGCGTGGCTACCTAGAGTGGGTTAACATTCAGAGTCATCGAAGTATTTACAATGAGAGGGTAAACCTCTTTGACCCCGTATCGTTCAGTAAGATGCTACTTAGATTTTGCTTCAATAAATGGCCTTTGCATCACAGAAACTTTTAATAACTCAAAATCTATTAAACTAGAGAACATTCGACCGCATAGGACTGCAATTGTTCCTTGTGACTCAAGCAGTTGCTCAAGTACGATGACCATAGGTGATGTGTTGACCAGTGATGTCGTGAACAGGAGGTTAACACGCAACAACACCATCTTCGGTCAACACGTTTTTCCAACTTGATCCGCCAGATGACATAATGAGTAAAGCAATGTATATCATGTAGTGTTTCGAATAATAGGTTGTTAGATTTCAACAGAAGTGTTGAGTTATTTAAAAGTTAAAAAAAAAGGAAAAAAATTACTGAACACTGGTATTTTTAAAAGATTTACCTATCCCAGTAACTGGCGGAGAGAAGAGGGCTATTCTCATCATATATCGTAATAATATTTCTAGCATAAATGTCCAAATCAGCTTACTGGACCGTCAGGATAGTGGCATTGAAGGCAAAAAATGATTTGAAGGTCATATCCACTTGCCTCTCAAAACAATCCATTTAAATGAGTCAACGTCTCGTCTATGATTTCACATAGCTGCTTGAAAGGTGCGGGGTTACTTTCCTATGACAATGAGTGTTAGGTATGGGACTGTCTGTCTTGTTTTGCTTGGCGATGGCAATTGTGGCACCCTTTTTGCCTGTAGAAGTCCGAAGCTGGTCTGTGAAACATCAAAGAAAGCTAACATTAGAACTAACAAACGCTGAACATAATCTCTCATTTGCTTAATTAGTGCCTTGCAAGTGACAGAGATGATTGCCGTCTCACACATTATGATACACTATAAGTATACAAATAGTATACAAAATATAACATATATATACATTATATATATATATATATATTATATTAATATATATATACTATATATTATATATATATATATATATAATATATTATATAGTACATATAGTATATATATAGTTACAATATGATATATATATAACATAATATAATTATAATTATTATATATACAA
>JACMZG010000002.1:27411086-27536643 GCA_018340805.1 Microvelia longipes | reverse complement strand
AGGTTGATGGGAGACCGCTTGTTTTAAATATATTTTATTTAATATTTAAGGAACTTTGTCATTTAACGAATGAAACAGTTGAAACTTGCATTCATCGTGCAAACAAATGAAAGGCAAAGACATAACTTGAAATAAACAATCATAAGTTTTGAATACTCAAAATATAGGAGAAACTGGCTTCTTGACCAATATGATAGAAATGTATAAGGTTATTCAATCGATGTAAACAAACCAAAAACAGTCGGAGGTTATAACCTGACTTTTTTATGAATAGCGTGATTGCAGGAATCGATATAGACGATTTACATTAAAAATTATGAATAATTACCAATAGTGAACAGAATAAGCAAAAGATTTGGCCAAAAATGTCTGAGATTATTTACTAACATAAGATTAATTCATTTACGTAGAAATAATTAATTTTTACTGAACATTTTAGTGAAATTATCAAATTTTTATAATTAAGTAGTTGTTTACATTATATTTTTATTAGGAAATAATCTGTCTAAAACACATAAGCCTTGATAGCGTTGTGGATACGTTTTCGCTTCTACTACAAGAGATTACGGGTTCGAGCCACAGGTCTTTGGATTACTTTTTATTAAAAAAAACTTTTGTTGCATTATTTTTACTTTTCCTCATTTATACCGTATATATTTTATAGAAAAAGTATTTTATACAGTAGGTATACAGGAAAGTATAATGCCAGCACTTAACATCTGAAACCGAGATTTACCTCCTAAGTAGTTTTCAAAAAGTTGTCTGTCTGTATAATATGTGAGTGTGCATTATTACACGGAGAAAAATCTAGGTAAAAGTAACGCGTTAACGTTTTGGTGCTACACGCTTCATGTGTTAATATATGAATAACACTAATAGTGTTAAGCGAAGAAAAGCTAGTGTTAATATTTTGCCGTGTTGCGTTAACACTGTTAGTGTGGGGACAAACCTATTAGTGTAGGGGTTAGCGCAACCCGAAGGCTCAACCCTAAGGCTGACAACTCTAATAGTGTTAAAAATTTGCCTTTAAATTCAAATTTACCCTAATTTTTAATCCTAGGAAGTGTTCTTATAACCCTATTTATGACTTACCCTAGCGTTAAGGATTACCTTAACACTTAAGGCGCGCGTGTTATCTCAACCTCAGACCCCAAAATTAGTGTTAAACGGACTATAAGCCCAAATAAGGCAGGTAACAACACCTGTTAGTGTTAAATATACTCCAGTAAGTGTTTAATGGGCATTACAGCTAGTGTTAATTGTACTTGAGTAGCTCTTTAATGTGCCTATTACGCCTAATTTAGTGTTACAATTGCTCTTATAAGAGTCAACAGGGACTTAATGCTAGTGTTCCCTGTACTTTAATCGCACATTTGTAGTGCCTATTAAGCCTAGTGGCGTTGGCATAACACTTACTTAGAGTAACATTATACAGATAGAAGGATTGTTGCAACACGAAGGAGTGTCGTAAATACCAGCAGTGGGGTCCATTGAAACTGTTCATTAGAGTTGATGTTACTCTAGCCCCATTGATTGTAACACTAATAGAGTTAATATAATACTTCGCATAAGCTCATTGCGAGTTTAACTAACACTTGCTAGGTTTAAGTGTGGTGTAACATCGAGTTGATATTACTCTTACTCTAGTTATGTGAACCCCTACAGGGTAACACATACACTACTTCTAAGCTTTGAGTGACCTTGCCTAAGGTTGAAATTACCCTTACTCAGGGTATTGAATACCCTTAAAGGGTAACACATACTCTACTAGCAGGGTATGAATGACCCTGCCTAGTGCTGGCTTTACCTTTCATAGGTTTCAATTTAAATTACAACTAGTGTCGGCCTGATCCTGGCTCTTGTGGATCAACCCTTGCTAGGCGTGAGCGTACTCTGTACTGTAACCCTACGGCTAGTCGTTCTTACCCCAGACTAGGTTTGTATAAGCCCTTGATTAGGGCTCTATTGATCCTTCTTGGTTTTGGTTGTACTCTCCAATTAGGGATTACTTCTACTCCCAAATTGGATTGATACAGCCCGGAAAAGCTGTCTCCATTTGGCATTGCTTCCCGTTTCTCAGGAGCCCTTCCATATACTCTTTTCATTCATATTGGTATACCAATAGTGAAACCAATAAGAACTGTACAGTATTTTACAAAGGACCCTGAGAAAAGCGAAGCAGTGTATATGGAGAAATTGGAATGAGGAGAAAGAGGATATTTTAAAAAGAACTATAATTAATAATATAATAAATAATTTTATTAATGTTAAAAAAACATTAGTAGATGTCACAATTATTATACAACAATATACATATATACATAATTATTTGTTACATACAGAATATTCATTAATATTTACAAAGACATTCAATGAAGTTGAATTGGTGAAAGAGGATAGGGAACTATCCTCTTCACCAATTCAACTATTTATTTTTCAATTCATCTCAATTTCTTATATAAGTTCTTTAAAAAGAGTATTTAAAGATACATTAGTAGATGTCACAATTATTAAAACAAAATACATAATTATTTGATACATATACAGAATATATACATTAATATTTACAAAGACATTCAATGAAGTTGAATTGGTGAAAGAGGATAGGGAACTATCCTTTTTCACCAATTTAACTATTTTTTCAATTCATCTCAATTTCTTTTTTAAGTTCTTTAAAAGAGTATTTTAAGATACATTAGTAAATGTCACAATTATTGTAAAACAAAATACATAATTATTTGTTACATATACAGAATATACAGTAATATTTACTAAGACATTCAATGAAGTTGAATGTCTTAGTTTTAGTTTCAATGAAGGTTTTAGTTCTACAAAAATATTTAATTAAAACGATTAAATTTGTTGATATAAAGTAATAAAAACTTTATGCTGAGGTTATGTAGCAGTTACCATCATTGGCATGGGTAACATTAACAGGGCGACATTGGGAATCACTGGTCAGAACGTATGTGCAACTATTATCTTCACAAGTGACTTCATATGCGTCAAAATGACTGTAGAAGCAAATATTCTTGTACTTTTTCACTATGAAGCAAATACGTTCATCAATAGTAACAGTGATATGGCATATTTTGGAAAATTGTTGTTCACCCTTAATGTAACCAACAATAATTGGTTGCCCAATTTTAAATCTTATACCTTTCATTTCAGCCCATGAATAACTTTTTATGGGGCTTTGAAGGACTACATCAATGTTGGTGGGTATTTCACTTGATTTTAAATCATTTTTGGATGGACCTAATTGTAAAGTGCCAGGATTATTTATCCCATAGCTACATGTTATTTTATGAACCTGTTGCAATTGGCATTTATTAGCTAAGCTAAGAGGTACATTTCTGCGATTTGATATAGCAGTTACGTATCTCTTTAACTGCTTGTGCTTCCCTTCAAATCGCATACTCCAGATTTGTTTGAAGGGGCCCATAAGTTCAATAATGTTGGGGTAATGAATTAGGAGATGGTGTTTGGGTTTAAGAGGAGTTTTGAATAGGTCTAAATATTGAGAGTGGTGGGACCTGATTAGATCCTTTAAATAATTTGAGCTACCAGGACAAAACGAGTCAGACAGAACAAACATGACTAGCTTCCTCAAAGTTAAGTAAAAAGCCAGACATTGTCATTCTCGGGAATCAAGTCACCGATTATTAAAGTAAAATATTTAACAAAGGCATACATTTCAGAGGCTGACATGATAATTGCCCCCTTCTTCAGGTGTTGTAACTTAATAGCAGGGGGGGCTCGGTCACTATCAACCCCAAAGTTGAAAAAATGTAATCGGTTGTTAAGAGTTTTGAGTGTGAACAATTTGACTGAAATGAAATGGCCAACGATTTGGCTCATTTCATATCTACACACACCCTCTAATAAGTCATGCATGGCATCGACAGTATAATTTGTGTAACAGTGGAAACTTGGGACTTCATTCCATTCACAGTACTCTTTAACAAAGTTGTCATCTGACAATTCCTCACTGGTGGCCTCTTGAGTATAATCACTCTCCCTGCGGAGCAATTGCTCATCCTCTTCAACCATGGCTTGAGATTGTGATTTTGAGGCCACACAAAATCGACAACATTGGTTAGCAGAGAAACTTTCTACATAACCTAGCATGGAATGAAGCCCCAAGTTATCACCGACAATTGCAATCAACATGAAATGAATAGTGCATTTCTCACCGGATGTGACTATTTCAATGCCTCTAGATTCCAGTTGTTGCAACTCGGTTATAATGGGAGACAGGACAGAACGATTACCACAAGTGTACCGATCTTTAGTTTTGAAAATTGCAGTCACGTTAATGTATTCTAACTTTGAAAGTAGATACGAGGGCAGTGCAGGACATGTGTAGTATATGGCTCCCAACTTTTGGAAACCTGCGTGGCTACCTAGTGGGTTTAAACATTCAAAGTCATCGAATAATGAGAGGGTAAACCTCTTTGACCCGTATCGTTCAGTAAATGTACTTAGCTTTTGCTTCCATAACATGCCNGTATACAATGAGAGGGTAAACCTCTTTGACCCCGTATCGTTCAGTAAATGTACTTAGCTTTTGCTTCCATAAATGCCCTTGCATCACAGAAACTTTTAATAACTCAAAATCTATTAAACTAGAGACATTCGACCGCAAAGCCTGCAATGTTCCTTGTGACTCAAGCAGTTGCTTCAATGTACGAACCATAGGTATGTGTTGAGCAGTTGTCGTGACAGGGTTAACACGAACAACACCATCTTCATCAACACGTTTTTCAAATGACCGACCAATGACATATGAGTAAGCAATGTTATCCATGTAGGTTTAATAAATAGGTTTTTAAGAATTTCAAAGTGTTGAGTTATTAAAAGTTAAAAAAAAATTGGAAAAAATAATTACTGAACACGGTATTTTTAAAAAGATTTACCATCCAGTAACTGGCGAGAAAGGCCTATCCTCATCAATATCGTATAGATATTTCTGCATAAATGTCCAAATCAGCTTACTGGCGTCAGGATAGTGGCATTGAAGGGCAAAAAATGATTTGAAGGTTATATCCACTGCCTTCAAAACATCATTAAATGAGTACAACGTCTCGTCTATGATCACATAAGCTGCCTTGAAAGGTGCGGGTACTTTCCTTGTACAATGATGTAAGGTTGGACTGTTGTCTTGTTTGCCTTGGCATGGGCAATTGTGGCATCCCTTTTGCCTGTAGATCCGCAGCTGTCTGTGAAACATAAAGAAGCTAACATTAGAACTAACAACCGTGACATAATCTCTCATATTGCTAATAGTGCCTTGCAATGACAGAAATATTGCCTCTCATTTTATAATTACAAATATAATAAATAAATAATATATATAATATATAATATATAATATATATAATATATTATATATATATAATATATAATAATATATATATATATATATATAATATATATATATATATATATATATATATATATACATATATATATATAATATATATAATATATATATATACATAATATTATATTAATACATATAATATAATAATATATATATATATATATAATATATATATATATATATATATATATATATATATATATATATATATATATATATATAATATATATATATATATATATTAATAAATACATACATAGTTATATAACAATTACCTCAATTATAGTTATGAGTGAGTCCTGGCTTTCTGAAATCGAGAACTTGTTTTCTTATTCAACTTTTTACCCTGCCTGGCGGGAGGATTGCCGGCAATAGCCTAATAGCTGCACACACCCCGATGGTCTGAAAACGAAAAAACAACATTGTCAAGGAATGCATAGGCCCATAATTTCTTTATCAGGCAGAAACAAATATATATACATATACACTAGCCGTTTGCTGTAATGGAAAATCTAGATATTTCATATGAGCCCTATATTAATCTGTAGGACTTATATTATATATATATATATATATTGATATTTGAATTTGGTAATGACATATTTACTGTAGCTTACTTTTAAGGTTATGGTTGCCATATGTATCTGTCAAGATTTTTAAACTAATCGAACTGCAAGTCTTATAAAAAGGCTGTGAGATGATGATACTTCGATTTAACATTACTAATTATTTAACATTTATTTTATAATAAATTTTAATAATTTAACATTTAACATTATTAACTTTACACCACTTGAAATTGGAAAATAAGAAGTTAAAAAAAGTGGCTTACCTTCAAAGCTTTCCTTTAGTGGCCTAACTCCCAGAGGCCAAGAAAGAATTTAACTCCATGTCAATATATTTTAGAGGCTTGTGGCTTGAGCAGTCACAAACAAAGAAAATAATTTTTTAGGTTAACTAAATGACCGTAAATTTAAATTTCAAATTACACTTAAACAAGGTACACTATTCACAGTACTTTAAAATGTTTTCATTACATCATTGCAATACACAGCAAGGATGTTTAATAATTATTATTAAACATTCTTGATACATAGTCGCGCACAAGCGAGAGCTTTTGCGGCTAGTACAAAAGTATGTATTTTCCCAAAAATTCAACACACATTAATTTGTTCTAAATTATATCTAAATATAATATAACTAACTTACTTAAACTACTTAAAAGTAAAAAAATAAAATTTAAAGTGATGTCTAAACATCACTTATACATTTTTGATGTAATAAATTTATTTATTTAATTTAACAAAATATGTGAAATATACTACTTACGTTTTAAATATTCCAGAGAAGTGTACACGAGGAAGTGCCAATTTGAGAACCGAACTAAGTATAAATGAAGAAATAACTAAGCAAAAAGTAAGCGTTTCGTTATAACCGATACCCCATGCATGTACTCGTTAAGAAAGCTACACGTGCAATGATGGACCCTAACGCGGAACGTCTTATATAGGGATCCCCCACCCCACCCCACTAGGGTACCTAGAATTATCCGATACCGTGTTAAAGCGACCATTATAAGGTTTACTTTAACCCTAAAATTTCTTAACCCTACCTGGAGTAACTTCAACCCGAGTAAAAGTAGTGTCGCCCGATCATTCAACACTAACTAGAGTAATGTCGCCGAACGACTCACTATACAAAATCAACACTGAAGGGTTCTTCTTAGGGTTAACACAATTCGATGAAGAGTAGTGTCGCCCGAAGATTTTGGACTTGCACCTACTTGCAGTACTAAGAACTAAGAAAAGACTAAATTATCACTACATAATGATATATATATGTATTTAAATAAGAAATCAAGTGTATTGCAGCGCTAACAAATGATGTCGATCTTTGATTATACTTTAAAAAATCATAACTTACTTATATGACACGTGAACATTTATATTTTTAAACGGGATTGTACTATATTATATAACAAATATATATTCTTCTAACGACACTATGAATCTTGTAAACAACTTGTAACAAGTCCATACCAACTGCTACCATGTATACTCAAATTATTAATAATTATTTATTGTGCCAAAAATATTGGTTACAATGAAAGTTGTACGCTTTAACAAATGAATATTGATTTTTTGGCTCATGTCATTCCTTTTAAATTTTGTTAATACCTACAAAGTTCTGTATTCATAAAAAACAAACAATTATAACGACTAGCAATAAAATAGAAAGAAAAGCAATTTAAATTTGGTAGAAATGCTCTAAATGCTATAACTTGGCATTGAATGGGTGAAGTTAAAAAAATGGTGTTCTTTTTTGGTTATGATTAAGACATGTTACTCTCTTATTTATCATGCCGTCATGTCCCTTAATCAGTTACAACTTGAATCACTAACTAACCACTTTCTAGACTATGCGAGTACAGTTAGATGTAGTCACAAAATGAAATATTGATATACGAGAATAAGTCACCACCTCAATCCACTTAAATGAAAGCCTGGCTATAAATGCTGGTTTCCAAAACACCAAGCAAAAATATGTCCATCAAAAACTTATTTTTTAAATTGTAGATAAATCATATTCTAAATTGATATCTACAAGGGTCAAAATGTAAAAAAGGAAACTTTGTAGCCCGTGATATGCGTTCACGCATTATCACGCCGTTATCACATCATGATAATTAACGCATTCACGTGGATTTGATGGAAAAGCATAGCCACGTTCATTTAGCACGTGGTTAAATGAATTTTAAACAAACGGACATAAATTTACATTTTAAAGATAAGATGAGGATCAATGGAGTTTATTATATAAAAGATACAATTCCCCACAGAAATTGATATTTTTTGTAGCAAAGCGTTTCAACTTAACAAGAAGCCATCGTCATTCCTAGAGACAGTATTTTCCTATTTTCCAATTATTATACTTTTCCTCATCCTACTCCGTATGTATATAGGAAAGTTCTGCACCTAAATTTCGAAACTGAGGTTTCATAGGAAATTATCCGTTTTGCTGTTTTTAAGGCCTCCTGAATGGTTCTTTGAATGTTGACTGTCTGTATGTGTGTGGGTGTTTATCATCGTAGCTTTAGTGTGTTTATGCAAAGAGCTGAACACACAGCTCTGCCCACATTGCTGGGGTGAATTTGCTTATTACAACCTCTAAGAAGCCCCGTTGGGAGTGAGCATAAATATCACTTAAATGAAAATATCTCCGGTTTTAAGAAAATTATCAAAATTTGAAGAAGGTTAAGTTAAAAACTCTATGATACAGTATTGTTAACCAATTATAATGCTTAATTCACTCGCATTGACAAGCCGTTTGCTTTGTTTAGACATGGCTATATGTGTTAATGCTGCATGGCAGGGCATACTATAGTTATTTTTAAGTTAGCATAATGAGCGTTGAGAAATTTTGAACAATATTTTAGTCCCCAAACACAATTATAGTAAATGCTAACTTTTCAAAATTGATTCCCTTGGTTTTTTAATTGGGGGGGGGGGGGGGGGCTTGAGTATAAACATTTACACACACACTCACAAATAGGCACTGCATTTTTTTTTTCAGTGTGTGCGTGTTTTTCATTCCCACTCACAGCGCAATGTGTGTGCGAGTGATTTTTATGTTTCATCATAAAGTTGGTTGGAAATTTGGATATTTTTATAAGGACTCCTTGGCTATTCCACTGACTTAATTACATTATAGTTGCATAAACTTGCAAGAACGTCAGCAAGTCTACGCAGTAGTCATGCAACAAATGAACATTTGTTCATTTGTTTCATAAAACCTCCACATGTTTACTTGTTGCAAACCACCTCTACAACGCTTGCACGAGTCAAACATATTTCATATAATGTATAGAAAAGAAATAAGTATATCACATAACAGAATAAAAGCCTTTATATTCTGAAGTTCTAAAATTTTATAGCATCATGTATAGTTAACAGTTAATTTGTTTAAAAAGCCATAACGGTTCACTGTTTGGGTATCATACCTGATGGGTTAAGGGACCTCACCTCTATATCTATATCTGTAATCCTCATATACAAATTTTTAAAGATAGACAAGCAAAACCCCTTAGAGCTATAATCTGGAATATTTGTATTTTAGGGGATTCTTTTAATCCACCGTTTTTTTCATAAAGTTATAAATCCGGGAAGTTAACCTTTCCAGGATTTATTCTTACAGTTATGTTGTAAGAAGATTTAAATTTTTCTGCTTCCCTCCCACGAATTGTACTTATTTTAGGTCAAGAGCCTAACGGACTTCAGGTAAAAACCCTTCAAGATCGTAACCATACATATTAATCTTTACTTGTTTCTCTGACATTTTTCTAGGGTTAATGACAATTTTTTTATTTATTATTCAAAACAGGAAAATAAAAATCTATCATTACAAATAAAAGATGAATACATATATAATTGAAGCATAAACGGCTTTCCACCAGGTCACTGCAGCAAGACTCAAGAAGAAGAAAAATTATTTAGCTCTCCGGTACTGAGGATGACCTGTTTGAGGTTGAAAGCCGGTAATGCATTATTGTATGAATATCTTTTATTTATGGTGGATAGACTCTTTCTTTTCCTGCTTATAATTATGAAATCCACTTGCGCTTCTGTTTTCATTTATTTAATTATTATTTATTATTTTTATTTATTTTATTATTTTTATTATTATTTCCCAGAGAACTATATTTTTGCCTTATTAATATACTGATAACTTGACCAATAATATATTTCTTTAATCGTGAGCTCTCATATATATCTATAGACATAATACATGAATTTAACTCAAAACGAGAATTCACGACTTAAAAAAAAATATATACAGTAATAGCATCCTATAAAATCATGACGGTGTCAAACATTCGGCCCATTAAATATAATAAGTTGAATAACTTTAATAGGTTTAAATAGACAAAAATATATATCCTTCGGCCACATTAATATAACAAGGGTTGAATATAACTTTAATAGACTTAAATGGAATAAAAGTTCTCCTTCCAAAAACAAAAATGTGAGAGGAATAAGTGGTAAAGAAGTTCTAGTAATGATAATTTTGAACTCTTTAACTGATTTCAACATTTCACTAGTCTAGTTTTGATACAATGCTAAAGATTGACCAAATTCATAAAATAGGGTAAAGACAGGTACTACTGTAGTGTTACGTTAAAAGTAATACTGCTCTGCCCAACACTAAGATTAATTTTGAAGGGAACCTAAACGCTTCGGGTTGTATGTACACTGCGAAAGTGTCGCATCGTGCTGTTACAACCCTTAAAATTAGTGTATAACAAACCTTAAATTTAAACACTTTGATAGGCGAGAATCAACTCTTAAAATATTTTGAAGAAAACTATATAAGGTTAACACAGTTAACACTAAGTAGGCCAGACTGAACACTTGACAAGTGTTAAGTAGTAACCCTAAGCAATATTAGATTCAACACGATATAAATTTTAAACAAACCTTACAAGAGTATGCTTGATTCTAAAAATCAGAGTACCAGTAAATCTTAGCTAATATTCAATTGTATCCTAACGGTTAGGGTTATTTATACCCGCGATCGAGATTGCCCTACCCGAACTAGTGATGACCTTAATTTAATCGGGTTTTTACGACACTTTAAGTGAAATAACACTAATGGCGGGTTATAGAAAACTATTTGAATTAAGGCTTTCGACGACACTATTTTTCCAACATAGGCTAACAGACAACAACGTATACATTAATCAAGACACTAATATCGTAATATTATGAAACCTAAAGGGCTTAATTACACGATCTTAGTGTTATCTAGACCAACGAGATTTTTTTCCGTGTATGAATAACTAAAGCAGCTTTGTTTTTAAAGAAGTCTAGAAAAGCAAGGATGCTACAAATAAAAATTTGATTACTTGAGTTTCTAATTGGTAGTGTTTTCTTAATTTGTCTAACTTAAATTCACAGCGAAACTTGGCAAAAAGATTGCGAGTTTTTATTGTTCACCACTATGGTGTTCATTAACTCCAGGCCACGGAATCAATAAGTTAAATGAAATTGATGAGGGAGAGACAATCACTTATTGAAACTTGTAAATAGCTCATTTCAAGGTATAAATTACTAGTGTCTTTGTAACGCCCTGTTTTGCTACGCACTCGATTGGTTTTGGGAGTGGAATAAGTTAGGAGGTAATGTTAAATTAATACTTAGTGTAGATGGCGCCACCCGGCTATTCCCTAATAACAGGGCACCTAGAGGAAGATGGGAGCTTCATATCGTCAAAATAACAATAATAGAAAAATATGAAGCAGAACGGTCCTTCTGAAGACCGGGAATGAATGATCCTTGTGGAGGCTAGGGATGAATTAAGTAGAGCTATGCTCACCCCTAGGGGACTTGTGTGGTTTCCGCTCAGGACGTGAGTTCGATCCTAGGCCGGATCCATACTACCCTCGGAAAACCTCAAGTTCACGCAGCACCAGTGAAAGACCTAGGCGTACAGCACCTGCAAGGCACACTGGCTGGCAGGTAGTTAGGGCCTCTAGAGTAGACAATTACAAGATAACATTCAAACAAGAATTAGATGATAAGCATAATAACATGCAAAAAAGAAGAAATGCTGTACGCTTAAGTTCTTAAAATTGCAACAGGCTTAAAGACTAAAAGTAACATGCAAATGCGAGCAATAATGATTAAGATAAGCTATAAATCTAAGATTACCAGACAACTTGAGTGCCTAGAGGACCAGTTAGACACAGTGCTGTGTTTCACAGGTAATGAGTCTTACAGATCAGGTATTAAAGACAGACTCATAATATCTTATCTGTAAGACTCATCTATCACATTCTTCTTTATAGCACTGATGACGGTCTCTTATAAGGTTGAAAAAGCTTTGATAGAGAAAACTTTTCTTCATTGATTACCTTTAATGATTTATAAATCAGGGTTTCATTAATTTGACTCATTCAAAAAGGAAAGGAGACCATTCCATCTTTTAAGGATTCATTGATTGGTGATTGTTATTTTTCTCGGTTCAAAAATGATGATGTGCTTCAAAATAAAAACAAATAATACAGTCTTCTTAACATCAGTAGAGACTTTAAGAAAAGGCGTATGCTTTAAGGTTTAATTTGCAAACAAACTTAATTTTTTCATTTACAAATTGCAGGTTGAACGTTTTTTTAAATGGTTTTTTTTTTAAAGAATATGATCAAGTTTAAAAGAATCTGATAAATTTCAAATTGACAATCACAAAGTCTGTGAAAATCAATATATTGAGTGTGTGATTATTAAACGATTTTGATACATCACATTGTGTAAAAGCTATGATAAAATTGAACTCAATAACGAGGTTAGACAAAATGTGAAAACTCAGATTTATGGAAAATGCCGAACCTACATTTTTTCTTATATTAATACAAAAAGATGATATTTTATAGGAAGAAAAACTTAGACATGATGAAAACTATTTTCATAAAGTTTTATGCCCGAGTAGAAGTTAAGTTTATAGGAGCTATTATTGGGGCTATTTTTGACCCTCTTATCTTTTTATGTTCTTTTTAATAAAATGGATAATGGACGAGCATTGATTTCACCACGCTTGGATTTTATGTATCCCTACAACAGATTATAAGATGCCAAATTAGGTTTTATAAAACCTAACCTGTCTTTTAAAACAGCCCAATATTATTATATTATTTTTTAAATAAATATGTACAGAACAAGATATAATGTTGGTCAAAAAGAGTGAAATACTTTAAATATTTTCAATTTTACTAATTTTTCATCTTCTAAAGTTATCAATGGATTTGTTGTAGCTCTCCAATCATCTCTGCTTCGGCTATATTAAATTTAATCATAACTTATGGTTGAACGTAATAACTTATGGTTGAACTTAATAACTTATGGTTGAACGTAATCTTTAATCAAAGCTAATCTATTTAATTTGTGTATGTACTATTTAAAAATGTACACTATACACTAGAGACAATACCGTTAGTCATATTGTGACCAGTAGTATACACAAAAATATACACTTACACCAAAGACAATGCAGCTGGTCAAATTGTGTCCAATAGTGTACACAAAAATGTACACTGTACACCAGAGACAATGCAGCTGGTCAAATTGTGTCTAAAAGTGTACACAAAAATGTCACTGTACACCAGATAATGCAGCTGGTAAAATTGTGTCCAATAGTGTACACAAAAATGTACACTATACACTAGAGACAATGCAGCTGGTCAAATTGTGTCCAATTGTATACACAAAAATATACACTTACACCAGAGACAATGCAGCTGGTCAAATTTTGTCCAATAGTGTACACAAAAATATACACTATACACCAGAGACAATGCAGCTGATCAAATTGTGTCCAATAGTGTATACGTTTCGTCTATAATTACAACAGGTCTTCAATTCAACCGAATTACTTTCTTATTTATTAATCTGATACAATAAAAGCTACAGAGATAAACATGCATTATGCGTTTGGGAAACTGATGTTTCTTTTTTGAACTGAAGGGAAAATCAAATAGAAACAGCAAACAAGAAAACAAATAAATAGAAAGTGTTGAAAGTGTAAACAGATAAACCCATTTCTATAACCAGATTTATACAATAGTTTTCCCTGAAATACTAACTTCTGGGAAAGTTTCTACGTATGCATGTTGTGCCAAGTTGTAAATTTTTTGTGTCAATACCATGGCATAGGAAGAAAGTGTTATTTATCCTGTTGTAGATACCCACAGACTAAATAACACGTAGTTTTATGTTTATAGTCAAACTTATAACAGCAAACTTATAACATCAAACTTATAACAGCTAACATATACAAAATAACTTTTTATATTATAGCGTATATAAATACCGTCCATTCGAACTAAAAATTGTAAAGTAAGAAAGTTTTGTTTCAACTCATGCATATGAACTCAGTGAAGAAATAATATGTAATTTATCACAGGCACACTGTAGCCACTCTATAGTATCCACTAAAGAGTAACTAAAGAGTTTTAATAGTATTTACTATGGACTCTACTCCTACTACACTCAAGACTTCATCTAATATACAACTCCCATTGAGTAAATCACTGTATAGTAACTCCACCATAAAGTACCTCTACTATAGAATGACCGTAGAGTAACTAAAGATTTTTTTATAGTATTTACTATGGACACCACTCCTACCACACTGAAGACTAACTCTAATATATAACACCCATAGAGTAAATCACAGTACAATAACTCCACCATAATGTTCCTCTACTGTCAAATGATCATAGAGTAACTAATGAGTTAATCAGTAATAACTCCACTATAGAATATCTCTACTCTATAAAATAATACAGTAACTCTATAGAAACTGTACACTAACTCCATTATAGAGTAACTTTGCTATAGGATAACCATAGAGTAACATTGCTATAGGATAACCATAGAGTTACTCTTTAGAAACTGTGCACTAACTCCACTATAGAATAACTATGGATAACTCCTTAGTTACTCCATTATAGAGTAGCTCTAATATAGAATAACCATAGAGTAAGTAAAATGTTATTCTATAATAACTCCACTATAGAATACATTTACCATAGAATAACCATGGAGTAACTCTTTAGAAACTGTACACCATCTCCACTATAGAGTAACTAAGGAGTTACTCTACAATAACTCAACTATAGAATACTTCTACTGTAGAATAACCATAGAGTAACTCTTTAGACACTGTACACTAACTCCACTATAGATTAACTGAGCAGTTACTCCGTTATAGACTATCTTTACTGTAGGATAACCACAGAGTAACTTTATACTCTACTATTTAGTCAATCTATAGTAAATCTACTCTCTAAGTCTGTATGACTTGCTCGGCTTTTTTTTCAGAAACTAACTTTATTTCTCAAGGGGAGTAATGCCTGATTTTATTCTCTTTGTGTTGAATCGTTGTTGGGTGTGTTAAACTGATACACAACTTCTCTGATACACAAAATTTTGAAAATTGATATTTTATAATATTGAACTCAATCCAAGGCAATGAAACTACATTTTCCAATTTCCTTTCCAAAAACAATGAAAAGGAAAGTCGAAAGGATTAGGGATTCCCCTATGAAACAGATGCCAAATTCACCGGCATTCCCACTTTTGGGAATATTACCAAGTGTAGGGAAAACATCTTTGGGAAATGTTAAGGTTAAAACAGTTCCGAGGGTTAAAAGCTTTTAAGCCTTTAACTGCTTTGACTTAAACCAAAAATTGTGTTTTGGAAACTATGTATGTCTTGTTTAGGAACCGCAATGAGAAATTGTACTGAGTCAGAATCTAACACGATGTGAATCAAATGATGGTCACTACGTAGTATTCTCTTAGAAAATATTATTGGTATTAGAACGAAAAGAAATAGATTTATTGATGGACATAATAAAATTATTGTGATGAAAAGATAGGATGAAGGTAGGTGTACTTTTGGCAAGACACTAAGGTCTCCAGTGTTGTAAATAAACCAACACATGCAACGGACTACTAAACGTTTTATTTAATTTTGATCAAAACCATTTTCTCACTTAATTTTGCCGCGGTATACATTAATTTGTTCGATCAAAAAAATTAAAAATAAAATATGATTCGCTGAGGCCATCCTTACCACTTAGGACACACGTTTACACTTACACATACAGACAAACAGCTTGTTAAAAACCACATAAGAGGTCTTAATAACACTTGAGACAGTTAAATAAAAAATCCTGGTTTAACTAACTCGCTACAGTTTCTATAAGTAATTAGTAATAGTGCTGCAGTATAATAAGGGAAAATATTTAACAAAAACAGTAAATATAAATGTAGTGAGAGAATAACATAAATCATATGATTTTAAATAACCACCTGTGGAGTTGTTCAGAATTAAAGGAACGAAGAAAAGAGTCTCTCCACAAAACTATTATATTATTCAAAGGGCTTTTAACTTAACATGAGGCCATCACATAAATCATACTATTGTACGACACACAGCTAAAGTCAGTTAAAAGCTTGGAGAAATAATGGCCCCTTATTGGTTCCTCAACTCTATTTTCCCTCGCTGTAAACTGATTTTAGCCGTGTTTCGTACTTTAATATAAAAGTAAAGATAATTTTGAGAAAAAACAAAGATTGTAGAAAAACAATTTATACTGATATTTTTTTTTATTTTTTCTTGTTAGGGACACTAAAGAGACTACTTAATGATTGTTAATTTATTTTTCATGTTCATAATTGTATCTAATAACTTGTCGAATATCTTCATCAGTATTCTTCATAAGAATCTCCAATTCCTTTTCTAAATGATTTCTCCTTTGATTTAAACTGTTTGGCTTGTCGTGTCGAGCCAACGTTTCATTATTTTTGTGATTATTGGTCTCCATAATAGTTCAATATTATGAGAAATCATTTAGAAAAGGAATTGGAGATTCTTATGAAGAATACAGATGAAGATATTCGACAAGTTATTAGATACAATTATGAACATAAAATATTGAACTATTATGGAGACCAATAATCACAAAAATAATTTATACTGATTATTAAAGCTAATAACTCTGGGGGATTGGTATTATTGTTCAAAAGATTATACAGGAAAATGAGATCAGCTATGGATTGTCTTTTGGACTGTTTCTTTTATTATTTGACCATCAATTGTTCTTCTATGTACTAATTCCTATTTGGAATGTTTCTTCTATGCATTGAGATCATCAGAAGTTCTTCTATGGACTAATTCATCTTTAGAATGTTTCTTTTATAAATTGAAATCACAAATTGTTTTTCTATTACATTTATATTTAAAAGAGATTTGATAATCAGGTGAATCATCAAATATATCTTCCAAAGTTAGATGTATTTGATTTGAATCCGGGAATATTAGATAGCGCGAATTATTAATAAAAATTTAAGCATATTGCACTATGGTAAAAAACACTAAATATTTTTATATAAAGTCTGAGGTCATTAGCGAACAAAGAGAATAATACACTTTGAGGTAAAACCTTGTACAAATCATTGATACACAAAAAAGAAAAACGGGCCAAAGGGAGACCCTTGAAGCACTCCACTATAAGAATAAAACATCTTTGGACAATACAGATTTGATTTTGAGAATGGATTTGCGACCAGTTACAAAAGAAAAGATCTAAGATAGAATAGAATCCTGTATACCAAGATCTTTAAGTTTTTAATATAAAATAAGATGACGAATAGAGTCAAAAGCCTTTGAGGCATCAGTGTAGGCAGCATCATCCTTCCTAAAAGTATCAAAGCTATTTAAGATGAAATCTTCAAAGGTTAGTAGATTTGTCAATGTTGACTTCCCCTTTAAGAACCCACGCTACTGAGGCATAACTAAATATTTCGATTCTGAAAGTACACTCTACAACAATATAGACTTAAAGATCTTTCCAAAGCACGTTGAATTGATACAGTTTGGTGTTTCTTTCTTATTTACCGATTTCAAAATCGGTAAAATTAAATATGACTTCTAAAATTGAGAAAATTTACCTGGTGAGACAGATTTATTATAAATAATTTTTGATGAATTAATGCCTTAGAAACAATTTTTTTGAAAATAAAGATGCAATGATATTATTATGGCCAGGCGTGTGATATTAGAATAGGGTACCATTGAGGCGCTGTGTCTTAATGGTAAATGCGAATCAATATACCTCAAGTCTCAAAAATTTAACTTATTCCGTCCGTAACAGGGCCACCGTCGCTGATAAGAAATGGATAACGAAAGGCGATCGATGTTAAAGTCTTTATGGGGTTAATTTTTGGTTTTTCTTATTCGTGACGATTATTACTTTTATTTTTTTCTCAAAGTTAAAGTGCTTTAATTTAATTAATTTTAGGACGTATGAAGTAGAATCACTATTTCATTGAAAAGTAGGGTTTTAATGGGTTGTCACGAGTATTTAAATTTAATGATAAGAAGGTAAAAATCACAATATAGTGTTTGCACAAACACACAAAATTACCTTTTTATTGCATTAAATTGTTTAAATTAGTTGTAATAGGTATTTAAATTAACTGATAACAAGCTGATTTTCATCGTAATGGTGTTATAATTTATAAATAAATTTAATTTACACACTAAAATAATCAATAAGTCAATAAATTCACTTTTCTGTAAAATGTTTAAATTATCCGTTTAGGTTTTATCATTTCTGGCTTTAATCGGAAAAAAATCCAAGTCTGTATTGATAATAGCTTGATGCTATATTTAAAATCCTGGAATAATCGAAGTATTTATCTATGAAATATTGGCAATTTTTTTAGCATCGATGGTCGTTCTATTAATTTTTGCCGCATTTATCACAAATTAACAAACAATAAAGAAATAAAAGAAGAATTTCTATCTGCTTCTATGCTAATTCTATGATAAAAAAAAATTTGATCACCCATTCGTTTTCCCGCCATTGGTATTGCCAACCGTACAACTGTCTCTTTGAATCGTAAATACGGATTACAAATTGAGGGGGGACTTGTGGACAACCCTGCTTAGAAACTATACAAGGGAGAGAACAGCCAGTTTTTTAAACCGAGTAAGTAGTCTCGTATCATTTCCCTGGTGGAATCACAACTAGCACTTATCGTAAACGAAAAAAGAAAACAGATTTCCTTGACTGGATTTTAACCCTAGCTGGAAATAGTATTGCTGTTTAAATATAAGATATAAAGCGACCGCCTTCGACCTTTTTGCTATCTTAATATATAAGAAAGTTTTTTCCTCAGGATTTAGTTTTACCATAGATAATTATCTCGACCTTATAAAAAAAGTTCAATATTAAGCTCTATATTAATGTTATATTAAGTTCTGTACTAAAAAAATTGTTTGTTCTAAGTATCAAGAACATACCTATTATTGGTAAACATATCAAGTAATTATACCTTATTTTGTTTCCTAATAATGTTGTAAACAAACAATTCTAGAAAAGGAAATATTTTGTCCTAATAAATAAACAACGCGTTTACAGAATAAATAACGAATAAAACAATCTTTTTAGTAAGGACTCTAAATTATATTACATTTTTATACAATCCTTTATATAAAACAGATATGTTCCCATATAGTTGCTCCAAAATTTAATTCTCTTTATTGTATTTCCAAGTAAAACTGTTATTATGCTTTGGGAAGCTTGGGAATTTCCTTTTGTAGCGTTTAATATGTTTTTATTGAAGGTATTTTCCCAGTATATTTTCAAATGGAAAATAAAAGCTTTAGAATGCAAAAGTAGAGGTTGATATAGGACCTCATGATTATGCCTGTGTGTTATGTAGAATGAGTTTGGTTTGTTTTAAAAATTTGGTTCAAAAATACTAAGGGATAAAAAGGAAGATAAGTGAGTAAGGGCGACATTAAAATTTGGGATGAATTGTAGTTTTCAAAAACAGCTCCGGTCTGTTATTTTAAAATAAGAACTAAAAGGCAATACTGAATAATAGAAGAGCTTGTTTTGTATTTTTCTGAATCTTGGTTTATAAATTCTCTATGGTAGAAAACATAGATCAGTAAGATACTAAAGTTTGAAAAGAAGGAAATCTTAGATCTTGGTAAAATTGTAATGTAAAATAAATTACAAATCCATAATAAACACAAACCACTGAATTCATTATCAATTATCATAAACTAATTAGCTAAATTATAATTTTTAATGTATTAAGTACTGTGCTTGTCTCAAATACGGTTAAATTTGTTTAAAACCTTTAAAACTTAATTAAAAATATGAGTCTTAGCTCACAATTTATTCTTTCAATTATTAGCTATTAGTTTAAGAAATAACCTTATATCCAATGAAATGCTGCGTCTGAGCATTTTCTTTATTCTCATTATGTAATAAGTTGGATCTGAAATTAACCTAACACCACCTGTTGCAGGTATATGTTTGATCGGGAAAGTGCGGAGAAAGTAGACACCCGCTTGCAAGACCTTCTCTTCATCATGGCCGTATCCAATTCTTGCGTGAATCCTCTCGTCTACGGCTCGTACGCCATGAACTTCAAGAGAGAATGCAGATACTGTTGTCGCTGCTTCTGTCCCCAGGAGCAGAATTATAACCGCAAGTCATTAGGTAATTATCACAATCATTATCAACTCCATTTCCTTTGGTACTGGTACTCGTATGATGCCATACGAGTGATGTGATGCGGTAACTTAGGAGAAAGAACCGTAGATACTCCTTCTAATGTCCCCACGTACAATGATGGGTCTATGAGGTCAATCTTTAATATTAAGGGCCTGATCCATGTATATAATTTATGAAATGGTATCAAAATATATAAATACATGGAAAAACATTATGTACATCTGTAACCAGTACAAATATTTCATTCACAATTTCTCAATTATGTTTCTAATTAGCGTCTTGCACTGATAGTATGTGCTGCCAAATGAGCAATATGGTCACAGGACACAGGACAATTAACCAACCCCAGGACCTGGGGTGTTTTTTGGGACACAGGTCCTGCAAGTATATTTCTAGTTAAACATAGAGGAAAGACTCGTGTATATGAACGTTTTGGGACGATAGATAAAAGCTCGTTCTTCATAATTGATATACTGTATACAATAGTTTCGAACAAGTTAAATTCTTAGCACTAAATTTATCATACTTGTAACTTACAGGTAAATTAAGTCCCATACCAATCATACATATTATGGATGTTTGATTGTATTTATATACCTTCTAATGAAGATATCACAGGTATACTTTGAATATAATTAAGTAGAGATATGTTATGTGCACAGTTTGTGGTTTATATTATGCCTCAAATTTCTCCATCCTAGGTTTAACTAAACAATGAAATGCAACCACACACTCTACTACATTCCCCTAATAGTTCTGTTTGCTAATCGGAGGTAATAGCGAAGATTGTTACTTACTTAGAGAAGTTAGAATGTGTACTGAATTGTGAATTTATTATCCGTATTGTAATAAATAGAGAATGACTGTTAATAGATCTTTGTAAATGCCGATGTAATTTATTTCATACTTATCGGGGGAATTAAATTAAAAAATATAGAAAAATAAAAATCGCAAAAGAAGATATTAAAGTTTTTGGGATCGATATACTGGATTTAACTGCTATAACTGATTATTTATAGCTGTTGCTCTGCAAGATGATTTTAAAGTTTTAACTTTGCCACTGTGATCCGTGCAGTCAAGTTAGGGGCTCTCTGAGGAATTGCTGCAAACTTATTTTAATGTTACCCGTAAAACGGTGACAAAAAATCTTTAAAACAAAAAGATCTCCACACCTTATATTTCAATATACTTTGTAGCTTGATTTTCCTTTTAATTTTAAATCAAGGTTATTATTTCGATTTTCTCTGCTGGATTTCAATACATAAGTTGGCTTTGCTTGCATAAGATTTCCTTGTATTATCATTAATTTTCATTTTACATTTTCTGGGTGAAATCCACAGAGAGAGGTATTGTTTTAAAAGGATTTATAGAGGGGTTACGCTTTACAACACAAGGTTAAGAAGATGAATTTTAAAAACACGGTAAAATTCGGCTAAATGTCTAAAGCAAATATGAGCCTTAATAGGAATATATGATGTTAATGATTTCCTATTTAAATAATAACAAGGAAATAAGACTAATAAAAAGAATTATCAGGGATGAGGAGTTGTAATAAAGAAATAGGAATACAGAGGCTAGGATATTTTAACGGGTAAAATATCTAATACGCTATCCAGTGGATCCCATTTATGAATTATTGTAAAACCATTTTCATTTTTTTCTTCTTCCCTGTCTACAGTTTACTGAGAGACAACTCCACTCTTTTTTTTATTTATTTTTTTTTAAAAGACCGAGGGCATAAAATAAAAGCATCAGACCACTCAGGAGGGTCTTTAGTGCAAACGCGGAAAGTAGCAGGATGTCCTCTAGTTTCTTTTATCTCCTCAACTAGTCTACTGACTCGCATCAAGTTTTCAACTTGGTTAGGGGTAGTTCTACAAGTACCTCTAAAGGATCACTGGCCAGACTAAAGATCTGCTACCTCATGATTAGACTAAAATAAATATAGCAATTAATCAATGAGATCCACTTGATACCGTACTCGTATTTTGTGTTTGACTGACTAACGGACTGATAGAATGAAGTGGTAGTTTATAAAGATAAAAGGCTATGCACGACAAAGGTCTTTTATTAGATAGGCTTTCGAAACTTTCTTTAAGTTAATAAAACATAAGTAAATAACTAACTGGCAATTCCTTGGGGTGTCCATTGTTGAGCTTATACAATATTTATAACTAAGTCAAGAATTTCTAAACCAAGAATCCTGCTACTTTGTTTCTGACGAGAGAGAATTGTGATTTAAGTAAATAAATAAAGTCTTGTGGTGCTTGAAAATCCCCGTCGGCGGCAACAAGCAGCCATCTACATTTACAATGAAAGGAAATTTTACTGGGTGAAAAACTCTGTAATCAGAGATATTATAATAGAGTATTTGCACAATTTTTATTTCATTATCTTTAAGTACGTCACATAAAAGAACACCCTGAAAAATTTTAGAATAAAAAAAAATTTTTTCTTTTGATGGTACAGCAAAAAACGAAAAATTTATTTAAACACGTTCTTTTGGCGGGAAAACGGCCTCGACTGCTTTTGTGACGTCAGACGTAAGAATACGGCCATGTAGTACCATATTCACAAGAGCAACACTCATAAGAGTTTATTCTATACTGTCAACAAGATGACTGACAGCTGTAGACATCACGTTCCTTAGGCATTGTATTACCTGGAACACGGAATGGTTTTGTTTCAGTCTTCTTTACATTCTACTGAACTGTAAGCAACTGTTGAACTTACGACATTTCTAACTAAAACTCCCGTCTGTACCTTAAACGACCCAACCTTTAGGACGTTCCGTTTTCACCCCACTCTCTCACCCATTTCCCCTCGCCTCTTCTTTAAATGCTTATTTCGACTATTTAAAATTCAAATAAATGTCTTTTTACTGCTTAATATATTTTTTTAATCACATTTAATAATTTTATGAGCAAATTTTTTTTTTGGAAAAATTTAAATATTCTATTCTTTTGAAACTGATTTATATAAATATTAAATATTAATTTACTATAATATTTCTCATCTATGACATTACCGAATATCGCATAACATAAATATTTATGCTATATTTATGTTTGATTAATTCTGAACACAAAATTGTGTATGATATTGTTCTTTAAAATTTTTAATGTAGAGGAATTCATAATATCGGGTACGAGGTACGTCGAAAAATTTCTTCTTCCCATCAGATTCTCTATACTCATCTTCAGTACTTCAGACTCGATTCGTTCGTCCTCTGAATATAAATATTATAAAGTTTAAACTGCAATACTTGCTTCACTTTTCCTCAGTACAGTGAATACATTTGTTGTATTTTCAGCCGTGTGCCATCTAGGCAATGACCTCGCTTTTTGCAGCTTATCTTTTGTGATCTAACAAAAACCATAGGTGTACCCTCCGCGAAATGAATCTTGGTGGATGTATTTATTAAGCAAGGATATACACCAGTACCAAGTATATAATTCACTCACACACACATAAAAAGACACCCGCACATACAGACAGGCAACTTTGTTTAATAACCACTCAGAAAGTTATAAAAACACCTGCAGCGTATATTTAAAGTGAAATCTCGTTTTCGGGTTTGTCGCAGGCGTATTATTATTTCTAATAGTCAAGGCATTTGACTTGTTATTTTATTTCATATTTGATTTTATTTATCAAATTGTATTATTCGTTTATAAGACATCAAGATAACGAGTTAAATACCTTTTACGTTCATAATTTAGTTCATTTTTAAGTTCATGATTCAGTTCTTTGTTAAGTTCTGTTTTATTGTAAATGATCAGTGAAGGGTTAAAACGTTAAAGTTTTATTAAAAATATCCGCGTTGTCGTAAGGACAGCGAACAGGGATCTTTGTGCAAACACAGTACTTTTACAATATACCTGCGGTATAAATCAGAAAAAGTATACTTTAGAATGACAACTTTGATAAAACCATTGAGGAGGTCTTAATAGCACCTTGAATAGTTAATTCAGGGGAAATCTCGGTTTTGGTGTTATAGTGGAATCACAATAGAATGACAACTTTGATGAAACCATTGAGGAGGTCTTAATAGCACCTTGAATAGTTAATTCAGGGGAAATCTCGGTTTTGGTGTTATAGTGGAATCACAATACTTTTCCTTTATACCTAATAAGGGAAGTAATAAGTTTATTAAACAATTTTATAATTCTCTAATGAATGCCACAGAATCTAGAAGTTAAACGCGGAGTTTTAGTGTTTCTCTGATCCACTTACATTACCATTCAGTGAGCCGACAAGAAAATGATTAAAATGTTTGTTGTGAGAAAAGCTTTTCCTGTTGCCATGACAGCAACACGTTCGTCGTTGTGATTTTTAGTAAATAATCCGGATACATTTGCAAATCATGTTATTTTGAAAAACATATTTCAATTATTCAATGTTCACAGGTGCGGAAAATATATCTCCCACATCGCGCTAATTGCCTTTCGCTAGAACGAGCTGGCAATTAATATAAAGTATTTGAAACAGAATTATTATGAAAAGCGTCACAGCTAATTTCTGCTTGAAGTATTAAAAATTATATTTCTTAACTTAGATTAAGAATAATGATTAAAGAATTACCATAAGAAACAGTTGTCCCTGTTAACGTCTTAAGATATTCTACACAAGATCACACTTGATATATATATATATATAATATATATATATATATATATATATATATATATATATATATATATATATATATATATATATATATATATATATATATATATATATATATATATATTATATCTACATATAAAACCTGGTTAAGCAGGTTGTATAAGCAGAATACGAAAAATCGGTAAAATGTTTATTGAGAAAGTCATTGTTAGAGTGTTTAGTAAACTGTGTATATAGCTGGACTTGTTGGGGTTCTCAAAGGTACTTAGTACAAATATGACTAAGTGTCCGTCCCAACTTTTCCGATTTTCAGTATGATTTTATCTTAATCTAGATATAGAATTCAAAAGATGAAATGCTTTTTAATTGTGTTTTCTATTATCGTTACACATGAACCAAAATTGACTGAAGTGAAGTAGAGTGAAATCAGGGGACTTATATGGCAAATACGGTTGCTTGGAGTGTACGACCTTAAAGTCTCATAATGTAAAGGTATTGCTGACTCTGTAGACGATTGATTTCAAGCATCCCATCAGTTGATATAGAACAAAATCCTCGTAAAATTTAAAAATCAAATTTTCGTTTTCATTCGAATGACCTTTGTTCGTATGATTTTAGAATAAGAAATAACGAGGACTGAGTCTTGTTTAGAAATTTCCTTCGAAAATCGCTTCTCAGAAACAATTAGATAAAATAAAATAAAAAATATTTCTCTTCATTGCCTCAGGTTTGGTTGTCTGTAGCCCAGTATAATAATAATAATAATAATAAAGATAATGCCCGTTTAAAGCTTTGTGGCTCATCAGGGATAACCCCTACGGGAAACACCTCAGGCGGTCGGAGCAAACATTACGCTCAAAGTATAATCTAAAGTTGGCGATATATTATTTAACGAAATCTTATGTATAAACTGAGAGCGTAACCTGGGCTGCGAACCCCAGACCTCCGTGGTGTCAAAGGTTAGTATAAATACTTACGCTCTAACGACCTGGACTAAGGAGGCGGCACGGTATTCCAGTATAATTATTAGTTTCCATCAATTTCCTGTTTCAAGCTGTTATAGAGAATTCAAATTTGAAGCAAACTTGATGTTAATGAGTCAAAAGTTTGACATCACTCTAAGAAACTCATACATCTTATTTTATAATTTAGTTGTATTCTTGGGATTAAAACTGTTACTCTATATCAACAAAACACATTGTGCAAGGGCGATTTTTGTACCAAGTTTTAACTCTCCCGCAAAACACACTACCATTATAACATATAAACACACACTTACTTATACTCATACAAGCACAAACAGACAGAACACATAGAAAACCGAACTCAGGAAGTCATAAAACATCTGAAACGCTTGTATCAGATTAATATTTGAGAATAGATTTTTTGAGTGAAAAAAATGTGTTTTTATATCTACTGCATCAATGAGAAAAAAATTGAAAAGAATAACACTTGTAAATCATATTGAACAGTACATAAAATATACCTTTTTTACCAGTATAGGCATACTGAAATATTAGTGAGAGAGAAAGAGGCGCATTGAATTGGTGCTTCTACTCCCTTTTTGTTCTCAGAACTTTGTTTTAGATAATTTTAAATATAGGATATAAAAACTAAATACATACGAGTATTATTCCTCAGTGTTTTGGAAGTATCAACGGCTATTCTATACGTTTCTTAATCCTAGGCTGTTTTTAACTAGAATGATGGTGGCAGAGCTTTGAGCTTTTCTCTAAAAGAACATTAGTAAAAGCCAATTAATTATCTTTATGGATTTTTAGAGCAAAAGCAATGCTTTTAGTTATTTTTTTTTATGAAAATTCCGCTTTAAAGGATGTTCGGAGGATGGAAATTGAGGGAAGAGTGGGTGATCGATTCAGTTTGGCTTCCTAATACCAAAAATATGTCCTATAAAATATATATAATATTATATATATATATATATATATATATATATATATATATATATATATATATATATATATATATATATATATATATATATATGCGTGTGTGTGTTTGTATACTTTTTTGTTAATGGGAGGTAGTGTGGAAAACTACCTCTACTATTGCTCTGCCCAGGTTAGCCTTCTGTCCTAAACAGGCAGGACAAAAAATTGCTTTCTTGGAGCTATGGAAAACTAAGTAGGCCCGTAAAGCGAAAACACCTCGAAATAGTCTTCTATTGGTAGTAGGCATTCTAAATCTATTTGGAGCGGTTTAGCTTAATCGGACCACTCTTAGCGCAAACGGTATACATGCATTCAGACACACATATATGTCTTAGTCATTGCCTTCTACGATATTCGTTTTAGTTTGGTAGTGTTGAATGTAATATGGAATAGAAACCACTCCCTTTTGTTCATTTCTCCTTTAGCCTACTGCCCCAGACAGACAAGACAAGAATTGCTCCCACAAGACCGTGGTGAACCTCGAAGGGCTTCTATTGGTCCAATATGTATTCTTACCTATAGGACCATTATACCGGTTCGGAACCGGTTTTAGCTCAATCGGACCGTTCTAAGTGGCTTTTTTGACAAAAAACCCTATTTTATTATGACGTCATCACTAATAAGTAAAAAAAGGTTTCTTCACGTAGCGGCTACGGACCGAAGGCCCGTATTTTTATATACCTTCATTGTAAATAAGGAAAACTTAAAAGTTGTTGATATTGAAGCAAAAAAAGTTAAACGATAAAAAATTATAATTTTTGTGGTTCTTTAACTCTTGAAATATGAGGATAATTTTTGATGAAAAGATAATTAAAAATTATCTGAGGGGGAAAACTCTACGGGAGCAAGCGACAGAGTGACACTGCTACTATGTTAACAAGGTCTGTTGCGGCATCGTCATGGATTTTCGAATTTAGCGACAATGTGGTTTTGACTTTAAATATTTTAACTTGGATAATAGAACGGTAAAAGAGAGTTAGAAAAAAGTACACATAATTAATTTTATAGCAACTAAAAATTCCATGGTCTTTAAAAAAGGGAGATAAGGTTTTTAAATAAAATCCTTCTCAGAGAAGATGGAAGATTTAAAATGCACGTATTGTGTGCTTGAGATTAATTAATAAAACATTAGATACAATTAATTATGGAGTCTCTCTTATCTTGAATACGAAAAAAACTATAAAACCTTTTTTTAGCGAATTTCGTTTGAAAAGAAATTGCTAATGTGATAGGCGTCATGGTGGGAGATAAAACTTCGACAACGGCTAAATCAAAATTCGTTTCAAAAGTCCCTGATTATAAAAATACGCTTTGCAGAACTTTATCTATAAATATTTTAATGGTTTTTGGGGGCGCTGAATCCAATAAAACTGATCCGGAAGCTCTGCCACCAATTAAAGTGACTAAAAAAGTCGAAAAACGGTTGTCAATACTGGAATGTATTATAGGCATCTCAGTTTTGACAATCGTTTTCCACATCTTGGTCACCTTAAGTGGAGGTATAGTAGACTGTTAAAAAACAAGTGGGGAGTCGTTTCCGATGTTTTTAAGCTTGTGAATTGAATGAAAATGGTCCGAAGACGATAATACCACATAATTAATCAAAGCCAGTGTACTTGGGTTCGAATCCTGTTAAAGACGATCATTTGTATAGTTTTTTTATTAAAATTATATTAGATTGTGGTGGTCCGTATCCGGGTGAATTTTTTTGGAATGCGTGTTTCCGTGCTTAACAATCAATTTCATGCTTTTAGTTCCAGTTTATGTATGAAACTTGAGTAGTTTATTCAATTATCGAGCTCAAAATCATTTTTACTGAATTTTTCAAGGGCTAAAATCTTTAAAGATAAACAATAACTAAGCTTTCAAGTAGTGCAAATAATACTGCGCACTACCTACTTTAGACACACAGTTTTGTAAAACCAACGGCATGATTATGCGCATTTCATTTGAAAAATACAGAGAAAATGTGCTACGAGTAGTACTTGATAATAGAGTGAATACTCAAGTTGTAAAGCATAAACCTGAGCCTTAAGACAGAAATGAATTGTTAAGGACGGTAAAACATAAAGCATTCCAAAGGAAATTCGCCCAGCATGCAGACAGCCATGCCAGCATTGTTTTTTAAACAAAATATGTTTAAATTTTATTCTATATCACTTTCTTTTTCCCCTTCTACACAGTGATTTAGTTTTGGTTGGAAATGGGAACATTTGCATTATTTTCAAAAATAAGTTTCGCTTAGATTTGCTTATAAATTCCCACGTGAAAATCATGTACTCTGCTGATGAAATAGATACCTTTCGGACCAAGATTCAAACTTGATTCGAAGAGGTAGAGCTATTGGGATTCTAATCCACTCTGCTGTCCTAAAAAAATTAAAGCACTTATCTAGATATTTCAGGAAACACTTCCAAGGATATTGATAATTAACTATCCACATTACCATGACTCCAGTGTAATTAAAAACTAGTTAGCGCTTACTGGTTTGTGTAGGCAGTTATGAACCCACGCATAAACACCCACGTCTATGAATAAATAGATATAAATTAATTATTCACATAAATTATTGCTGCAACTGGATTCAGTTAATTTCAATTATTCAGTTACATATAATTCTCAACAAAACACATAAAAATATTCGGCCCCTGGTCGCATCTTAGCTTCAGCTGTTGGTACTTTGGAAGAAGGGACTTCAGAAGAAGTCCTTGTGTATTGGTTGCTATTTTGTATTATTTATTATTCTATTCTTACTACCTAATTTTATTTGAAAATACTCCCAATGAGATAGCTCGTGTGTTGTGAATAATTATCATGTTATTCTTGTTATGTTATAATAAATTAAACTAATTTTGATAATAAAATAAAACTTTTTTAGCGATGTGAGAGACTAAAGTTCGATGATCGTTTTTCGATGTTTTATGCAATTTTTAGAGTCAGTTTGAAAGTGATAAATGATGGATAGTGACGTCATGAAAGATCATTTTCCGGCTAGTACAACAAGAGCTAAATATTAATTTTGACTATGTTTTAATTCTTTAGTTTAAAATAGCTTCACTAGTAACACTCATCCAAGCACACTCACATACATAGAGACAACTTCGTTAAGACTACCCTTGGATGCTTTAAATCTTAGAATAATACCAATATAGTGGATCTGGCTCGTTCTAGATCAGGCAAAACGTCCATAAACCTTGAACCTATTATTGGCATCCCAAATGTCTTGTAAGGTCACACCTGCAACAGTCGCTTTGCAATGCCTTTTGTGATGAGTGGCGTAGTTCTTTTGGGATGAGACAATCTAACTTTTTGATCTCTGGACCTTCTCAGAAACGCACTAAGATTATATTGTCGCTAAGCCAGGGAACTTGTCACAACATTACTGGAGTTCTTACAGGACTCTGCAGACTCAACAGACCAACAGACATTTAAATCTAATGGATCTAGTGATTAGCTCACTTTGCAGATTTTGTAACGATCCTGCTCTCAACACACTATGTTGGCTGGATTTCAACTTATTTTCCTTTTTACCTGACCAGCTTAAGAAAATAGAAATTGCAAAGTTAATAAGATTCTGTCGCTCTTCTTCGCTCTGTGACTCTAACATATTAATATGTATATGTATTATATATATATATATATATATATATATATATATATATATATATATATATATATTATATATATATATATATATATATATATATATATATAATATACATATATATATTATTATATATATATATATTATATATATATATATATATATATATATAATATATATATAATATATTATATATATCAATTATTGATAATATATATTATCTCATTACAGTTATCTTAATACTATCCTATCTTATTATTTTCAAATATTTTATTAAATATTTTTATTTCATTATAATATTATTTTATTAATATCCTGCCCAGAATAGGTACGATAGACCCACATCAGAGGTATAAGCCTTTGAAATATTTCCACCGGAAAATTTAAAAAAATAAAAAAATGGAGCATAGAAACAAAATGTAAATCTACTGATAACACGTCAGCCGGTTTACTTGTAGACTTAAGTACTAGTACCACCCTGACAACAAAAAATATTTTATAAATGTTTCATAAACAAATATTCAATAATGAAGAAAGACCATAAGAATCATATATAATAACATAAAAAACCAGCTGATCATTAAATAAAATCGTTCTTAGACAGCCAAAGTGTAGCGAAAAACGAGAATCTAATTTTATTTGCCGATGTCTACTTGTAACATATTTTTAATTAAAAACTTTAAACTTTATACAATTATAATGAAATATTATTTATATTAGTATTTTTTTGAATAATGGAGCATTAATTGATAACAGAATAAACAATCCAGAGACCGGAAGAATTGCAAACTTTGATATAAGGGAATTGAATATTTTTATGGTGGCAGCACTACTTAAGACCACCAGTGAACCGGTTTTCTTGTTATTAGATATGCTCCTTCGATATTTAATTCTATATATAGCAAAGGGGCATAACTGATAACAGTAAAACCGGTTCACTGGTGGTCTTAAGTAGTGGTGCTACCATAAAAATATTTAATTTTAAGCATTAAATATACTTGAAACGGATAATTTAACAGTCCCGATAAATTCAGTTCCTGCAATAATAAGGATATGCCAGGATAACCACAGTCATAACTGACTTCCAATGACATAATAATGTGATACTATCATAATACGGTAAAAATAAACTCCAGCATTGCTTTAGTGACTTAGTTACATTACAGATATACAATGACAAATTGTCGTAAAGTACAAGGAAACATAGCTATATTTCAGACAGTTAAAGGAAAATATTTGTAAACTTTAAACAGAAACATAGAGTTTAAAGGTTATATACATGACAAATCTTTTCGTGGAATATAAAATGTGTAAAAGTTTAATTTAAACATCAAATAACTGTTTTCATTTTAAAACTAAACGTACATCTAGGATAAAACAACAAATTTAAATATTACTGGAATGAAACTGAAGATAATTCATATGATTTTATTTTATCGATTGACATATAAATAAGAGAACAGAGGTCGTAATTTTCGAAAATATTCGAAGGTATATCATGAATCAAGTATGATTTGGAGAAGCTTTTCTAGTTGAGCTATAAACTTCATGAGGAATTTTTTCACTCATAATATTAGAAACTCGACTGTTTTGATAGAAAACATTGTATATCATTACATAAATAAGATAAATCTTAAATCTTCTCGAAATTCTTATTGAAAGAAGTAAAAATTCAATAAAATTTATAATGAAGTTGATTGGGTGTTTTTACGCAGTGGACACACTGTGTATGTTTTTAACACACACTGTGTGGACATGTGTGTGTATTTACACAGTTAGTGGGCACACTGTGTGGACACGTATTATGTGTTTGGACATACTGTGTGTGTTTATACATACTGTGTGGGAACACTGTGTGTGTTGTTATGTTATGCATATGCTGCACTCTTTGTATAGTGTGTGTCAACTATTTGTCATCTAATATTTTTTTATTATAAAAGGATAGAAACAACGATTGAATTCCCAGCCTTGTTTAATATAAAAAAATAAATTTACATTAAAAAAATTAAAAAACAACTGATCACTAGTGGTATAATTAGCTATAATGATAGAGCAGTAATATCTTTTGGTTACTTTGGAAGGGTAAGGCGTGTTTTTGTAGGTTATATTTAGTAATGAGATTCAAAGTAATGTGTAAATGTATTTTCCGTCCCAAAAGATGTCGAGAGTTCTGTAAAACACTCTTACAACAAGTACTTTCATAAAAGAAAAATCCGTTGAAAAAATATCATACAGTACTGCGTCAGTGTCGCAGTAAAGAAAACAAAAAAAAACACACAAAAACTTTTTGTGAGAGCAAATGGAATCATAATGACTCAGAATAATGGTATAGAACATGTTTAGTAGCTTCTTCTCAACCTGCACTAGTGATTTAAACAATATAGACTTAAGAACGCTTAAAGCTTTTACTAGTTTTAAACATTGTAGACTCTAGAACGAGTTAAAGGTATTACTAGGTTTAAACATTGTAGACTCTAGAACGAGTTAAAGGTATTACTAGGTTTAAACATTATTGACTTAAAACCCCTTTAAAGACATTACTAGGTTTAAACATTATTGACTTAAGAACGCTTTAATGTCATACATAGAGATTCAACTTGATTAATTAAGCGCTTTAAAATTAAGAAATATATTTTTGTGGTGAGACTTCTTCTTTATTCATTAAGATGAACACCATTAACGCTCAGGTTTCAGAAAATCGCGCCTTTTTGCTTGCCGGTTTGACACAAGCATAATTTTATTAGTATTTAATGATTGTTGGCTCAAATTTTAGTCTGATCTAACATTGTTAAGATCGGTTGTTTACGTAAAATTACGTCACAGTACGGATCAGCTACAATATATCTACATTTTAAATCATTGGAATAGACCATCCTTTTTTTATTTAATAAAATTACAAATGATATTGTTTATTTATGTAGAGAATATCTCTTTCTACATTCATCCTCTATCATTTCATGTGAGAGAGAGATTTTATTAGACTTTAATTAAAACTAATATCTCCATCCTTGAATCTATCACCTTTATGCTGCCTATTTAAAAATTATTAATTTAATTACTAAACAGATACAAATTTAAAATGTTTGCTTTACCTGACCTATTTCCGACGAAATCACAAAAACCACCTTATGATAATTAAATTAAATACTAATTAAATTAGATAGGAAAATTTTAATTTGTGAAATTCCTCACAAAGTAATGTATATTTCTTATATGTATATAGATTTTTATGGATATAATTAACTATTCATATAGACATATTTATAGATCTTTCATTTTCTAAGTGTGTTAATTTAATTAAGCAAAGTTGTTTAATTAACTAAATGTTTATGAGAACAAAGCTTTAGTATTGGCTTATACATCGTCCTTTTAATTTATTTTTAGCAACATATTTTGAGGAATATTCATTTCCTTTTCAAGCTTATTAAAGCAGCTATTTGTTATAGAATGTCAGTGTTTCAGTAGAACAGTAATATTTTTCTGCTATTTTTTAACCCACAATAATGACTCAGTATAAATGACTCGGTACAAAATTATACCAAAGCATAAATTGAAGAAAACGGAAGTAGGGATTCTACTTTACGAATTTAAATTTTATAATATAATAAGTATAAAAAATAAAAACATACCTTTAAAAAAATTCTAAGAGAAAATGAAGAAAAGGTTTTTACCTGACAGAAAATGTCTTTTACTCGGTAAAAGAATTTTTAAAATCATTTATGTCTTGAAGATGTTCGTCTGTTTTTACATATTTTTTTTACTTTTTCCTTTTAAACAACCTTTATTTGTTTTATATTACAATAATTTAGTGTATTTTTACAGAGAGATATTATCCTTTAACAAAGAGTAACAAATATCCTCGTCCTGTTGAGGGCAATATCGATACAAAGTGGTACTTTGAGTGGTGGATTCATGAAAAACCGACACCCAACTTGAAATTTATTGTTGACCAACCGTAAATATTAAAACTTTCCGTTAATTGAACGCGGGTTTTAGATATCTGGTGACTGATTGGCTATATTAACTTTGAGCCGGTTTAAATTTTTCCCAACAAAAGTTTTAACCTTCAATTTTACCGATTTTTTGAAATTTTCTTAAAGGGTTAATGACTTCGTAATTAATCTGGTTTTTAATAGCATTCTAGTCCTCCCTAAGATTAATTCCAGTAAGAGCTTTACAGAAAGAATTCCAGTTAATGCCTAATTGAACGAATTCCAGTTAGTGTTTAATGGAACGAATTCCAGTCAGTGCTTAATCAAACGAATTCCAGTTAATCCTTAATAGAACGAATTCCAGTTAGTCCTCTATGGAACGGATTCCATTTAGTGCTTAATGGAACGAATTCTGGTTGGTGCTTAATGAAACGAATTCCTTTTAGTGCTTAATTAAACAAATTTCAGTTAGTGCCTAATGGAACGAATTACAGTTAGTGCTTAATCAAACAAATTCCTTAATCAAACGAAACATTGTTTAATGTCAAATAAAATTAGTCTTTAACAAAGGTTTTAAACGAAAACGGATACATAATCGTAATTGTTTAAAACTAACTTAAAATATGGTATCAATGAGCGCGGTCAAATGGAAAGGAATTGATCGGAAATCGGAACTAAGTTAAAAACGGAAAATTGAAACAAACGAGAAAGGTATGGAAATTATTTTGGAATTGTTGAACAATAAAAATCAAGTGGAGGCGGAATTAATAAATATTTTATTAAAAACAATAACAACTATATCCGATCAAGCGGACGCAAAATTAAAATTGTATGATAAGGCACCCACTCGCAAAATTAAAACAAACTATTTCCCGACAAATTTTTGACAGACAAAATATTATTTTAAACATAAAATTAATAAATACATTTATTCTCGAGTTTATAAAGACTTTGGGGGCTTTGAGTGGGGCATATATAAGGGAGGTTAAGGCTATAATGTATTAAATTAGTAGGTTTAACTTTAAATGAGGGGTGGGTCCCTTATCAATGGGGGAATCCCTACTGTCTTCAATGGGGTAAGAGTATTATAAGGGACCCACCTTAGAAGAATATAATATACCCTATATTAGGTTTGTAGAAAGGCTTTGGGGCTGTGAGTAGAGCAGATATAAGGGACCCTTTCTACAAACCCGATAAAAAGTATATTATATTCTTCTAGGGTGGGTCACTTATAATACATTTACCCCATTGTATATAGTATGATTACGCACCCACCTTTAAAGACCAAAATTAACTATGCCAGTCAAAAATGTCAACAATTTTTAGGGAACTTTATTTGTTTTGATTTTGCGGGCATACTCCAACCAAAAAAATATTAGAAACTTTGACACCACTCAGTCTCAAGTACGAACGAATTTGGAATTGTATTTCTAAACTTTTGGAAGAAAATGAGTTAAAATTAAATTTAGGCAATGAAATTGAGCTGTATGGAGAAATGACTAGCGATTGCATGGGTGCAATCCTGGAATTATAGAATATGTTGCTAAAACTGGTAAGAATGGCGGGGATTTGAAATTATTTATTGGATCGAATGAATACTTAAAATATTACAAAATTATTGTGAAAAATAATTATAAAACTAAAATAAAATTTAAAAATAAAAATAAACCCTGATACCCTATAAAATTGTCAATAGAAACTATCAGCATCAAAAACGAGAATATCGGCATTAAGAACGATAATATTGACATCGAAATCGAGAATATCGGCATCTAAATCAAGTATATCGGAATCTAAACCGGGAATATCGGCATCTAAATTGAGTATATCGGCATTCAAAACGAGAATACCAGCATCGAAAACGAGGATATCGGCATCAAAAACGAGAGACATCTCAAAAATTAAGCTTCCAGAGCAAACAACCATTCAGAGAGGGGGAGCATTCTGCAGAGGACCTAAAACGAAACCATGCTCATAAAGAGAGCCAAAAACCTATCAACCAAATTTAAAAGAAAAATCTGCATCACAGCTGACTTTTTTAACTTTTGTCTGCGCGAAGTGTCGCTAAATATAATAAATATAATGTTTATAATTGTCATTATTGTAATTTATGTCAAATAAATTAGTCATTAATAAAGATTCAAACAAAAACGGATAAACGAATTCAATTATTTTAAACTAACTCAAAATAAATTCCAGTTTTTAAATATTTTTACTTAGTTGAATAAATTTCAGAGAAACCTAACAGAACATATTTCGAGAACTGATTTCCAGCAAAAATAGCCTCCAAAACATTTAACTCCTTAGACGAGCCGAAAAATTAATTAGGCGGCAAAGCTGAGAGGTTATTATTTTGACGAAGAATAATATTTTATTTCCTAGATAGTTTATGCCCCTTGGGAATAAGACGTCATTATTTCAATGTCCTTGTGCTTATTAACTTATTATTATGTTAGTATTACCCACATAGATAAGCTGTTAGTTCTCCAGAGATAATTAATACAAATCTACTAAAGAGGAATAAATATACTACTTAATACAGTCAACAAAATACATTTTTGCATGACGTTTTTTAAGTTTTTATGATAGCAGAACTGTAAAACTTTTTATGCCGCCAAAGCATAAAATTAAATATTGTGTTTCGAGAAATCGCATCCGCCTATTTAATTTGATTTATGTTTATTATAAACTTTTTCCTAAAGAGTGATGAAAAAGCTACTGAAAGAAATGTTGACATGAAATATGTATTGGAAAATTTGAAACTAATTTGGGCAGAAATATTAGGGGAAGTTTTATTTATCGCTTTTCACCAGATTTCCCCGAACTCCCGGAATTATTTATTCCTTTAATGTTTTAATGGATTGCTTTTTAATACTCCCCCACATTTAGCTCGGCTGGTTTTGATACCAGACTGTGTCTATTTGATTTTTTTTTAAAACGCTAATACTAAATCCCTACAAGGTAAAGTGCTCAAAAGACGTCTAATAACATTTATGTTTATCTAAAAAATACTGATGAAAAATGTTGATGTCAAGTTTGTCTGAAAATAATAAATCTAGAATATTAAATGGAGACTTTGGAAGTTTTGTTGCTTCTATTATGCTGTGAAAACAAGCTATAGAGCTAATTGTGATTAAACCTTGAAATAAGAGAAAATACAACGATTTATCCTAATCCATTTGCCATAATCCGGAGCTATATTTACTGATAGAGCCAGTTGTTTTAGAAATATACCGTGATGGCAGTTTAATATCAAAATAGAATCCGAAATTCTAGATTTTAATTTAAAATTCAGGCTGCCGCGTTTCTGTCACTAAATTGTATCAATTTGATGGCTCGTATGTAGTCAATACTTTTATTTATTTGATATTAATACATTATAAAATATACATAATATTACATAATACTATACATTAAATGTATTATCGGTATCTAGTTTATAAAAGATACATTATATTAGATACTTATGTTACTACCTTGGCGGTTTCTGTTCCTAAGTTTATAACCTGTTTGTTATTGTGCTTTTAATTGTCCTGTTTGGCTTGAGTTAACACATATTTTTATCTCCTGCCATACTTAGTTAATTTCAAGGTTCAACACCCAGGGAAAACTAGTGCCATTATACTTCTTTGGCGTAAAGGTAAATAGTTATTGTGTGTTAAATAAACTTCTCAGTCTAAAGACTATAAACCTTGTTTTATTTACTGCAGCAATACTTCTGTATATTAGATAGAATTAAATACACAAATTAACAGTATCTAATTATATTATAGATAGCTATTGCAACTAAAATTATTATTTTTCTTAAGTTTGCATTAAAATTATTATATAAGTAAACATGTAGTGAGTTTTTTCCAAAGTTTTCAATAATTACCTAATAATTTTTATCAAATTACAAGCAATTAAGTACGTACCCATGCATGTTATCACAGTGCAAAAGATAAAACTTCACTTAAATTACCAATTATAATCCTGGAATGTTTTGCCATTTAATGGCAATGTTAATGTTTAATATTTATCTGAAATGTAATTGCTTTGAAAGTGAGAAAAGTATTTTCCTTATAATACATTGTGTTCAATTTATATTTGCTTGAAGAATTTTTTAACAGACAAGATTGTGTACGCACGACCTCCTACGCTTATATCTTACATATCTCTCAAGATGTTTTATCACTTAGAGAGAGAGCTGTAAAATATTTATAGTTATAGATAAATAATTCGACTGCGTAGGAGTTGGGTAAATATTCCTCTTACGTGACTTAACATGAAATCACGGTAAATCCCGTACCATAGTTTTCATGTTAAATCCATACAATTATTTAGAAATGATATACTTTTAACCAATTTTACTTTCGGATGTGAATAGAACACAAAATTCGAAGTTAAAGAAAACGAGAGTTGTGATTTGTAAAAATATTTAAACGATTATCACATTAAAAGGTTAGAGACCAAATTATTAAGAATTATAAGTTTTTATGTAGGAAAGAGTCTAAAAAGAATAAAATTCTGGCGCGGTGGTCCGCATGTCGGGCGAATTTCCTTTAGATACGTGTTTCCGTGCATAACAACAATCCTAGTTGGAATGATAATTTTTATAGTTTTTTACATTATATAAGTTTACAACTACTAAATAAATAATTCCGGCGCGGTGGTCCGCTGTCGGGCGAATTTCATTTAGAATGCGTGTTTCCGTGCTAAACAACCCATTTCTTCCTTATGCAAGAACCATGCTCATTGCGTGGTTCCGGTTCACGCTTTAGAACCTAAGCAGTTATTCAATTGTCAAGCACTGCTCGTAACTCATTTTGTCTGTATTTTCCAATGGAAGTGCGCATAATTATCCAGTTGGTTGTACAAAACTATGCCTTTAAAATTAGAAGTACGCACTATTATTTGCACTAGTTTAAAGCTTAGTTACTTATCTTTAAGCTTAGTCTGTTATCTTTAAAGGTTTTAGCGCATTTCCTTTTTCCGCAGTCTGTTGGCTCAAAAACATTTACAAATCTTGAAAATCTAATATTTTATATATCGAGTTGAAATTTAACACACAAATGAATTCCTACATGAAAAATGATTGGACTAAATTTCAGTATTATACCGCATTACAAATATTGACTTTTGAATTTTCCAACTACTTTCTAGGCGCAAGAGTTGCTAGATCGAAGGAACACTGCTTTATCTATTGGATATAATCACATTTTTAGAGCAAGTTCAGCTAGTCCTAAATTGTAAGGGAAAGATTTGAAGTGCCAATGCCCGTTTATTTGTTCAGTAGCTATTACATGTCTATTTCACTTTGTGGTCTTCTAGTCTTCATGTGTTATTAAGTCAGCTATTAACATTTTTGTGTTCGGCAGTACTTGGAATGACAGTGAAACAGAAGTCTGGCTATCCACTTTTATATCATAATTTTCATCATCATCATTTTGTACTTAAACTTGATTAAGTAAATATTCTACCGATTAATTATGAAATTAGAAACCTCCATGGAGATTATATCTGATCTTAAATAATTCCTTTGTCTTAGATCGCTCAATATGTATTTTATATCACTAATTTAAAACTATCGAAATGAACTGTTTATCAGCTAATTTAATTTGATAGTTTAAATTTCCATGTTATTTCACCTACTCCCCTCCTTTCCTGGAAGAATCCATCTATGAAATTATCCCGTCTTTGTCAGTCAGTCATGCATATCATCAATAATTCCATTAAACGGAATTTGAATATCACCTGAATTATTCAATCTAAGATACTCAGAGACCATATTATGTCATATAAATTCGATTGTGGAAATTATGTTGAGAGGATACATAATTGATGCCTTTTGCTAATTCATTACAACGACAGTACGTATACATATACTGAATAAATACACAATACATACTAAACATCCTATAAGATTATGCAATTAGCTTAAAGCTTTGGTCTTGTCAATAATGACTACCAACTGAAAATACTTAATACAATAAGCAAAAGAATTAACAACTTTTCAGCTGTGATGGGTTGTGCTTACAGAATTTAGCCTGATTATTATTCCTGTTCCTGTATTCCATGGAACGAGAATTCCCTAGAGATGTTGGCAAGGCCGGACCTAAGTATTTAAGCGCCCTAGAAAAAATTGTAATTCACGCCCTCCCCCCGCAACTTATAAGCTGTTATAATCGGCCCCGCTATGCATTATTAGAATTACATTGCTAAAAAATCTATAATCATTAACCATGCTAGAGTATAACTTTTGCCCCCGGGTGGCCACCTGGACCGCCCCTTCCTTTAAATCCCCTGGATGTAGGCCTAGTTGTCAGTATTAAAAATTATGAGAAATAAATTATCCAGGATAAAAAAGTTCAAGATGAAAAGTGTAGAAAGTGTGGGGAAAATAGAAACTATCATACGTATAATTAGCGTATGCAGCACTTTGGCCCAAACAGATTATATTTATCAACATAATCAGGTTGCATTGTTAATCAAAAACTTGCCTTGCTATACAAACTTTTAAATTAACATGTTGTATTACAAGTACAAGCCCCGACTTATACTGGAATCTAATTTCTACCAACTTTAGTTCGATCGCTCCATTTTAACCGATATAAACATTAAATGCAATAGATCCGATATAATACTTCAAGATAAGAGACAAAAAAGACCACTATGGTCTCTCTATACCAAACACGCAAATCCTACTGAAAACTATTGAGAATAAACAAAACAAGTAAGCAGATTTAGTCATAGAAATAAAAAGATTTAGGAATATGCCTAAAATTCATATTATACCAACATTTCTCTCCTCAACAGGTGTTCTTATCCTATATTCTTACACGATAGTATTAAACAATTTAGGACTTATTTCAAAAGTAAACCTTAAAATGCAGAAAGCAGTTTTTATTAATACTACGAACATAGTCAGAAAATTCTTACCAGATAAAAGGTAAGATGCTTGGTAGTATACTTGTGCCTTCCCTTCACCAACAGTCATAAAATTGAGAAATACATTATAATGCCCGTTTATAACCATGAGGCCTATCAGGGATAACCCCTGTGGGAGCAACCACAAGTAGTGGTGACAACCGCTTAGCTCAAAATGTTATCTAAATTAATGTTACGGGATACTCTCCCTTTAGCTCAGTAATGTTTAATATTTTTAAACTTATATCGATCAGATATAAGATATTGATTGATAAGACTCCAGAAAATATTGTCTATCAAAATATCTGTCAAATGCATGACGTTATACTGCAAAAAATTTAAATTATTAAATCATGTGATACAGTGATAAAATATTTTGCTAATATTATTACAAATAAGTAAACTATTAAGAAACTAAGCAGCCAATAATGATCAGGAATCATTCTTGAACATATATGCATTCGTGAACATAATATAAAAGTAAAACCCGTATTATTTGATTGAATTGCATACTACTGTAATATTTTTCAAAGCTTTAATTAATCTAAGGCTATAACACCTTAGATATTTGGATTCTTGAAGAACGTGCAAAACCAGTCCTAAGTCACAACGCTTTGCACCCTATGCTTTGGATAATCATTTTATTTAGAGATAGAGCTTAGCAAGACCAAAGTAATAAAAGGAGACGTTTATCAGGTGAAGATATCTTAAGATCTATTTAACAAAATGTATTAAATACATGAAATACAAGATGTTTTACTTAAAGTTTTAATGATAATCGTCAGAGAAGTTTGCCGCATAATAAATTAAAACGTGAAACGAGCAAAAAGCAAAGTGCCATCTTCTACCAATGAGTTTTGGTTAGTGATAGTTTAGAGTAGAAATAAGTTTAGAAATGCCAAAACTAAGTAAAGACGTTGACGCTGTGTGGACGCTCTCTTTGAATCTTACAAAAAAGAGAGCTTTTATAGTGATTTAAATGGTAATTTGTCTTTTAAAACAAGTTGCTAAATATGACATTAGGTTTCTATTCCTCATCTATTTATTAAATAAGCTGTTAAATATGGATCTAATCTTCCCTATTTCATGTCTAAAAAAATCTGTCAAAAATAAAACAGCTTTTCATTTTATATTTGCTTTTTTTTTATTGTTTTGTTTGATATAATTTGTTTATATTGACGTTATATCCTTATGATTAAAAAATATATATGATTTGTATTGTCTATAGCCTCAAGTCACTACTAGATATTTATTTTCATATGGCAATTTCAATCTCTAGCTCAATTAAAAGAGAAAGCTAAGACACATAGATTTACTTCAGTAGTGCAACAAAATATAATTTTTTTAAGTTTTAGTGTACTTTTATTGTTTACATAAACAAAGGGCCATTGGCCACTTTGCTACACCGCGGCGTCGGCCCTGGAGGCTGCATCCAGGCCCCGCCTCTCCCTGTGGCCGCAAGCGGCCTCATAGTTGTTGTCCTTTATCAGAACAGGGTTTATATAACTGGCATACTACCACGATATATGCGAATTTTCAAGTGTATTAGTCAAAAACTTGATTTCTTTTCATTATGTTATATATGTCAAACTAAAACTGGAACTGATTCTGATAATATGATGTAGCTTCGTATTTTTGTACAGATGTAGACAATTGCAGTTTGATTTAAGTACTTTTGTGTAGTACAACATTTGTGATTTTCTTAAATGTTTGAAGGTCATTATTATGGGGTTAATGACGTCACACTGCTTCATAAACAATGGGGTTTGTTCACTTTAACTAGGTTAATTTTTGTATATAATATATATAATATATATATATTATATATATATATATATATATATCTTGATCAGTGACACTTCTTTTTAAAAATCCACCCTTTCCCCCTCTATGACCCCAATACATAACCTCATTTTTTCTTCGAAAATATATATTTGATTATAAAAAAATATGGATATCTCCTTCTTATGTTATTTTACTCCACACCTCTCTCTCGAACAAAGAAATAATAAAAAGGAACAGAAATAAATTAATAAATACGTCCTAAATGTGTAAAATCTAAAATAAGCCCCTATGACGAGACGGACGTTGTTTAGTTTTGTTACAATTTTGGATGAATTTGGGCATCAGAGTGTATGATATAAGAAAGTACCGAGGAAGACAATACAGCATGAAAGATTAAAATGTAAACCTCATAATAAGATTTGAACCTTCAGCCATGAATTAATGCAATTAATGGACAGCAGAACGATTGGAAGTGATTTAAATAATTGTCGTACAGTGTGCTCAACAGCTTTTAGACATTAGACAGCATTTCCATTTATTTTTATTTCTATGTTCATGTAGGTTATATACAATTCTTGCATTATGACGCAGAGATATGTAAGTCATATAAGCGTTAACCTTTGCTCTCATTGAGCTACTGACACATTTTACACATTTTTTTTAAGTATTACCTGTTTCCTTTCATAGAAAGGGGGGGGGGAGTTATTTTCTGACCCTACCAGTGACGTTGGAATAGCTATTTTCTAGATAAAATGTTCTAGAGCTACTTAAAGTAAAACAGGACCTCCGCCATATGTGGCTAATACATTAATGGATATAACTAAGGATCAGTGATTTTTTTATACTTTTAAATTTGATGAGAAGGCTTTTCCTAGTTTTCTAACACATAAACGTAATATAGTTAATTTATTTTTTACTTCAGTAGGGTAATAATTTAACACTTTCCAACAAACTCTTATCAAAACATGTTAAATGGTTTATATTTAACATAAAAACCCTTACACGTTTATAACTTTAAAATTATACAAATTGGCAAAGAGAAAACTTTTAAGATAACTTTGAAAACACTAAACAACATAGTTTACACTTTTTGTATTTACAGAAGAAATAATAATTTTCCTTAAAAGAATCCTAAGATAGAATTTGAAGAAGTTAAAAAAAATATAAGAACAAATTTAAAGCAAAAGAGAGAATTTTATGAAGAAGTAATCAGTTTTACGATCTAGCCCACATGCAGTAAAGTTTCACAACAGTATAACAACTAAGTGAAAATCATTTTCAATTCTCTTTTTCACATGGTATTATTATTTTCTAGCTTTTCTTATTCTTATCTTTGAATTTAACTTTATCACTCTTTATATCTCATTGTTGTTTATATTTTAATAGTAATCGTGCTAATGTGAGATGGTTAAACTTCTTCTTTGTGTTTTAATTAAAATGATTGTTTCTTTTACTGGTAATTGTAAAATTTGAAACAGGTATTACAAAGTTAAACCTTAGATAGTTCAGATAAATGGTTGTGATAAAACTTACAATGTTTAAATATAGAATGATTATGTAATAAAGTTGAATTGTAAAAGGGTAATTTTTTGCATGAGTTTTCATCACTTTAACATGGGTTACGTTTATAATGGCATAACTTTCAAAAAATTGGGTACGGGATACCTCGGAACTTTTCTTCATTCGCTTATATAGTAATCAGAACCATATATTAGACAATCTCTAACTTACATACATACAAATATATATATATATATATATATATATATATATATATATATATATATATATAATATATAATATATAATAATATATATAATATATATATATATATCGTATAAACTTGATCAGTGGGTCCTTCACTTCTAAAATATCTTTCAACTTTATAAGCTCATCATTTCTTAAAATTCGCTACAAAGAGGCACCCTATACAATTTATATAAGGTTATAAAATTTTTTAAAGTTTAATTTTTTTTTATCAAAATAGTAAGAACTTACTTTATTTTACCCGATTAAATCTTCTATTTTTATTATTAAACGTTGTAGTATATTTTGATTTATTTTCATTCGATATTATTTTATAAAATATTTTTTATCTAGGTGCATGGCACTTTTTTTTATAAATATCTGATTGATTAAATTAAAAACAAACAAATAAAAATGTGCAACATAAAAATTTAACATATTACACTCACCCCTGTAAAAACTGTTATCGAAGTTTTTAAATAAAATCAATAGTGTTTTCTTGTCTACTACCGTGCACCCACCCTATGACTTTTAATACTGGATAAGCTTGTTTTTTGGAGCCACTGCCTGGCCACCCTTATTTCTATTACTTAGATTTTGACAAAAACAGCTACCCAGTATCTAAAACCTCTCTTGACTAATTAAACACCAATATTTATATTTAGAGTTGTATAATTTACAACTGTAAATATAATATTGCAGTTCCTCAAATGTGAGGAACGGCACTATTTCTTTAATAGTGCATAATTAAAATTATGCAGCTGGTCTTAAAATATCATCTTTCTTAAGACATTGTTAACAGTTGCAATCTTTACTCAAATCTTTAAAAACTTTTAAAAATTTAAACTGATTGTATACACACATGCCTCGCTGTTGTAGGGAATTGCAATGATTATGTCTAGGTAAAGGATCATAGAAACCAAATATTGATATATATTTCACCATAACGAGATCTATTCCTTTGTATTAAGGATAGCCTACTAGATGGTGCGGGGTACTGATGGAGCAGTGTAGTATAGAGTTCACCTATGACTGGCAAAATTCGACAAAATGTAGGATACCAAAATATGAAAACCATAAATGAATCTGTGTCACAATAAACAACAACATTTTCTAAATGAAATTTACAATATAAACATGACTATTTTTTAATCTGTAACTAAATGTATAAGATAAAATAAAATTGGCAAGTCTAGAACAAATGGTAACTTTTTGCAGATCCGGGCAAAGCCAAGACTGTGAGGTCGCGTCCGCTTCTTAACGTACATAAATTCATCCTGTCCGTATTCAAAGGTACGTAACTCTCAAACAAACATTTATATCTTTTGCTTCAAAGTTTCCTTCTCGCTTTCATTTCTTTTAAGAAAATTCTTCTTAAAATTCCTCCTTCTTATTTAACATTTAAACATTTTAAAAATGCTGTCGGGTTTCCTGCCCTCTTTCTGAGAGAGGGTCAATGTTTATTTTAGTATGAAAATTGATGTTTTTAGTTATTTTAAGTGGTTTCGTTTTGTAAATAAATATTAATGAATTCTCCCTTCTTTTGGAAAAAAATGTTTAGGTAGATAGACTTGCCAACTTTTATTTTATATATTTAGTTGCATGTTTGAGTATTTTTTGTCAAGCGTAGATAGATTAGACTGTTAGAAGGAAATTTCATGTAGATGTAGCTCTCTTGTAGTTCTTCTTAGTTTAAATATGTATAATATTTGTAAATATTATTTTTTAATCGCTCACGATTTAACATTAAACGATTAATAAGATTTTATTAGATAAACGATTAATTGATATTAGGATAAACCAACAATATAATAAGTTTAAACTTTGTAGACATCTGCTGTAATATTACAGATTTTGGGTATAATATTACAGTTAAGTTTGAGCCTTTAGGTTGATGATGGAGTAAAGTTGCACTATGAATCTACCTATAAATATCTCTAAGAGTGACACCTTTATGGATTCTGATCATTTTGGATTATAACACATTGAGATTTTGTCTGTTACTTATTCAGTACTGTATAATCTTAGTGGTAACATTTTGCTAAGTCCATCAATTTTCAATATTCTTCTTTCAGTTTTGCATTTATAATTCTTTAAAAAAATCCTAGGGCTATAAATAAATAATATTGTAGATTAACGAAATTTCGTGATAAAGACAATTATAATATTTTGTGATAAAAACATTCAAACAATAGTCTAACTCGTAAAATAGGTATAATTTCATAAATTTGCTTTTTGAATTGCGGAGTCAACTTAACGCTTAACTTGTAGTAAACATACTTTATGAGTTTTTATTGCTTAAACTCATCAAATGTTATAAATATTTTAAGCTTTTAATGTACCACAAGCTTTGAAGCTTTATGAAATTAAGACCGCCAAGTTAAAACAATTTCTTCTTAAATATTGCAACATTGAATTGCTTCATCACATTTTCATTATATGAAAAGCATTTTAGTCCTATAGATTTAAGTTTGTATACTTAAAGTAAAGCCTCAAAACTTTGATGCATATTTTGTCTTCTTATCGTCTTTTGTGTGGTCGAAATTTTTGGTGAAGGTTTTAACGGTTTTACCCTTGATGCGAGTTTTACAGTTTTAACGACGTAATATTATTAAACTTGACATTCTTAAAATTCATCCTTTACCTAAATAAAATAGTTACTTTTGCTACAAGGGATGGATGAAGTTTTATAGTTCAGGTTTAAGATTTCTTCTAAGGCAAAGTCGAAGAAGAAAGAAAGAAAATAAATTGAGCTAGCTCCCATGGCACAAGAATTTAGATGTAGAGGCCTGCCAAGGATTATTATTAACATTTAGGCTCCAATGGGTCTGGCTGAGAGAGATATTTCTAGACCTTAATCTTCCTTCCGTGTTGCATATAAACTTGTTTTTACAACTATACACAAAATATGTACAAACAACTATACCCGAGTCCGGTAGCGCTATGGTAGAGCACTCGCCTTTTGACCTGGAGGTCCAGGGTTCAAATTTAGCCTGGGGAGGACTTTAATGTGAGGTTATTCCTAGTGCCGAACACTCTGGAGGCCTTGAAGTAAGGCAAAAATATGTACAAACAACTATAACCGAGTCCGGTAGTGCTATGGTAGAGCACTTGCCTTTTGACCTGGAGGTCGAGGGTTTAAATCAAGCCTGGGGAGGACTTTTATGTGAGGTTATCCCTTGTGCCGAACACTCGGGAGGCCTTGAATTCAAGGCCAGCAAACCCAGCTAGGATTTACGTGGTTTCCTTACCTGTAAATGTGGGGTTGGTTTCTGTTTTATCCAAGACAAGTTTAGTTCCACGTTTCTGTTGTCTGCAGCTCACGAATAATCAAGGCTCTGAGACCTGATGGAAATGAAGGTCGAAAAGTTATACTGAGCCTTTGTATGTCCGAATACTTAGCCAGTGAAAGTGAAGTTGGTGTCGTGAAGACGGTGACAGACGTCTCCTAGTAGCACTGTAAAGCTTTGACTTTTAGCTTAGGGCTAAAGAATGAGTTTGTGCACACTGGCGTCAGGGTTGATAATGTTCTTTTTTGAATGGCGCTGGACCAGTCAGAGAGGTGAGCCTAAGTAGAGTCTGGTATTGCTACAAGAGCTGATGAGATTGGTGAGTGTGGTTAAACGAGGGCGGGCTAAGTGAAACTAATGTGATCAGAGGAGCTACTAAGACTAAATGAACTAAGCACACTGTGAACTCGTAGTTGGCGCTAGCTAGAGCGGTGGGCCTAACAAGATGTGAATATTTTTCACGCAAATTTCATCATCTGCTGAGTATCATATGTCTGGTTACGTCGTTTCATCATGAAAATCGTGGATTGCATACCATCTCTTTATTTGTTAGTCCCATTCTTAGAAATATAATCTCTCTACTTTTAACTTATTCAGGCTTCTATGAAACGCCCGTTTATTAATTGATTCACTATCTCCTTCATCATGTTATATGAATACTATCTCATCGTAATATATTTGAAATAGCATATTTAAAGCTGACAGTCACATAAAACCTTACAGATTAAGTATAATCAATATGGACTCTTAAATAAAACTTTAAGCGCTACCTAAGTCGGCAACGTAATAATTAAAATTGTTTGGCATATTTTAACCCTTTATTTCCTTTTAGCATAGTGTTTTATTTGGTGTAATTTTTCATAAAACCTTTTTTCAGCTAAATTATTTACATGATTGAACTCGTAGTAACACAGTTTAGGACGATTTTTAGGACTCATATGGTTCTATATTTGTTACTGATATACAACAGTTAAATATTTTCCACCAGTGTCATAATTCCCATGTTCTCTCGTTACATAAGTCGATCTCATTATGACGATTGAGGAAATCATGTTAGCATATAAAAATACATTTTTCCCGCTACTCTTCACTTAGTATTATAGGGTAATAAAATTAATAGCGAGTTGAGAGTTTCGTGCTCTCTGCGAGATGTATTTTCGTTCGTAATCTGGAAAATGTATTTTTAACAGGATCCAAATAAATATGTTAATCTATTTTAATCTGCAGGGATTTCAAAATGAAAATGATAATAAATAAGGAAGTGAATCTACGCTGTAGTTAATTTTGGTCCAACTCTCAACTGTTGTACAGTAAAATGTTATGTAATTTTTATATTTATTGTAAGTCAAAATCATCGTTAAAATATTACATTTAAAACTAGAAGAGTGTTTCTTTTGATTTAGTGCAGAGAGACTTCAGAACTGAAAATATATAAAGCTAAAGATAAGATAAGAAATCAAAGACACTGATGAAAAGAGAAAGGATAGAAGCAAGAGAGTTAATACTGGTTTAATGCATCTACGAGCAGATAAGCACTAAAAGCTTTAAAACAATATAATTTTGGAAAATGGGTGGAAAACAATAATGAAATAAATGGAAGGGAATTAGTAAGGAGTGTAGATGTTTGATACCTCTAAGAACTAATACGTCATTTAAAAGTTTGAGACGTATAACACTAAAGAATCAGTGAGCATGGTGGGGAGGAAATATTTGTGACTAGAAAAGTTATAAGTGTTTTCTTATTTGTTTCTCCCATAACTCATTCTTTTATTTAACCATCTTTAAATTTGTTCACTGTTGTTATATGTTCTTTATGTAAACACTTCGCTTATATTGTAACATTATGTTTGTGACTTTTAACTTTAGTTGCACTTTTAAGTTTATAGAATTCCATCTTAAGTTACTAGATAAAAGTAGGCTTTAAGACAAAATTTATTTTGTTTTAATTATTCAGCTATCATTGTGGCCATCTTCAAAACAATAACTAACTTTACATAAAACTATCACAGACTACTTAAAAACATTAAAAAGTACATAAAAAGTTCCAAAAAGGCTAAAAAAAACTTTACAAAACTACATCACAGCAAAGTAATAAATTAAATGTCATTAGTCTTGTTAACTCTGACTATAGGGATTTAAGAGCACTCAGTTGCTCGCCAAAAATGGATGAGTCTCATGAAAATATGCCTGTCTCAATTCCACTTGTTCTAGCATGTGAATACGCAAGAAACATCTTTAAGGCAGCAAAATCAACATTTCTTTGTTCTAACTTGTCCTAGCTCCTACATCGACCTTCTATGGCACATCGCCCACTTTCCTGCTTCTTATTCTCTTCTCAACAAATTGCACTGCTAAGATACTCCTCATCAGCAGAGATGTCCGTACTCATTGAGTAGGGTTGGGGTCAAGGATAGACCTCATTCGCACTGCGATAAGAGGTCTAGAGTAGTTCCATTTGTATTACTACTCGATAAAAGTTACATTATTATAAATACAATTTTATTTGAAGTAAATAAATATGATTTTCTTATTTTAATCAAGATATTATTTGCCTTTGGAAAAGGTCAGTTACGTTGCTAAATAAGTTTTTTTTGTAAGTTGAATTCTTTTAGGTTCGCAGTAATTTCCGTTGGAATTTTATTCCTCTTTTCACATTATTTCTTAAAATTCTTTTCCGACCAAGAATTCCTCCTCCAGAAAATTCCCTAGCTTGAACTTTCTAAGAATAATTGTTAAAAATTATATTTTTTATATTTAACTTTTATATTTATACTATATTTTATTTTATATTATATTATATTATCTTTATATTTTATACTATTTGCAACCTGTAATCTCATACACAAATATATATATATATATATATATATATATATATATATATATATATATATATATATATTATATATATATATATATATTATTGAGAATATTTTTGTATTAAATGTTATAATCTTACACTTTCAAAATGTTTTTTTTATAATTACTCGAAAGACATTTAATGTAACAAAGACATATTATTACAAGGTATTTCCTAAAAGGATCATGATATAAACCATTTGTCTATTAGTTGTGAAAAATTACTTGACTCTAAAGGCTTATACATCTTTCAAGTTAAAAGCCGGAGAAAGCTATTGGAAACTAATGTCTTACCCTCTAATCTGAACGAAGCTTGTAGATTGAAAACAACTGTTGGGTTAGAGCAAGAAAATCGCTTAGAAAAAAGCTTTTAAGTCATAAATCTAGCAAAGGAAACCCCGGGTGTTAAAAATCAAGGGGATTTATCTTAGATGCTTTGAGTGAAGATGCTCACTAGGGAATACAATATTGTGACAGGTCTAGTGACTTGCTCAACATACCCTTTGACAATTTTAGTGATGAATATGGATGTCTTGGACAAAAGTTAATAATAAAAACAGTTCAACGCTCTACTTGATGTCAAGTAAAATGAAGTAATCGCGTTTCCTTAAAGATCGTGACACTCAGAGGGCAAGAAATTGAGCTGGTTAAGCTTCAGTATTGTTATAGGCTGCTACTTGATCAGCCCTGGCCTTAAGTTTGCCTTTAGCCCCAACTGTTGCTCAGCGCTGAGATGTCACAGAAGACATCACATGTTTCCTCAGATGGCAACTCCTCTTGAGATAGTTGTAGCTCCAGAGAATATAGATATGCAATAGATCGGTGGAAACCTGTTTTATCAGCTAGCTTCACCATTGCTGTCCTCACGCCACCATCGTGGTCTTGATGAAGTTCCATGACTCTTTCGAGCTCCTAGCGGCTTCTTGGAGTAGTATCCTTAGTAATATGGGGGGAGTGGTAGTAACTACCAGGCAAGTAGGCCACTTTGTTGGGCCCTTTTTGCCAGCTCCCTAAGATAGTGTTCTACTCCTTTTAATTTCAAGTGTAGGTATATTTAATCTAATCTAGAGAGAAGAGCCGTGATTTTCTATGGTTTCTCTCATGCTTTTTAATCAATCATACATATTTTCACTGACTCTTATAGTCTAGTGAAAACTGGGAACAACACGTGCTCTCACTGTTAAACCAAACCTCCACACACTTTAAACTACAAGGCAGAAACAGTATAGTAGTATAATGAATCTGCAATGAGGGTCCTAAATTTTTCCTATACCCAGTTTCATTTAAGGTAAGGGATCTTTAACGTGTACCTGACATTGCACAGGCTTGAGACCACCGGTTTTACGTCCCTTCTGAAGGACGTGGTACGCAGAATTTTTATCCTTCTCATAAAAATCCTAGAGGCCCGTGCTGGGATTGATCCCATGACTAAAGTCCATTCATTCTGTGTATTAGCCGCGTACCTTAACCACTACATCACGGGTGACTCAGTAGTATCCTTAAATCTGGACAACATCTCCAAGTTTGGGATTTCCAGACCGAATTCGATATTGCTTGACATAAAATTGGTATCTTTCCCGAAAGCTTGACAGATAGACGTCAGAATACGTTCTCCAGAAACTGTCTATTAATGATTGATTTATGTATATGTATTATTCAAAACGATTGACAGTAATTTATCAACGAAATCCACTGGATAGTGTATTATGTATTTTACTGAATACATAAATATGTGAAAACGACAGAGAGTTTGCTATTACATACCACAAGCAATTACAAGCGACATAACTGACCTAATATTATGTTCTTATTAACTTCATGAATTTACCACACTTGTAATTGGGTCAAAAACTTTTCTTAGTAACATATTATGGTTAGAGAAAGTAAACCAGGTTAAACAAATAGAAAATTTCTCTTATTACTTTGAAGGAGTGAAATTCAAGAGTTGATGAGTTTCAACATCTCGACTAATTTTGTATATTTATTTTTCCTCTTCGACAGCTGCTAAGTGCTTTAGGCAAATAAATTAATTAGAATTTATGATATTTGTAAAAGTTGATTAACAAGTTGTAAGACATAAATATGTACATCTAGGTCGCTATATACTTTCACTGTTTAATAAAATAAACGCTTCGACTTAGATAAATAATATTAACATAGACGGTTCACTCAAAAAATTTAAAAACAAAATAATTGACGGGATGCAGGAGGCTGAAGTAGTACACTCTAGTGGTGGAAGCCCCCAACTAAATAATTGAGTGTTCATAAAACACTCGGGAGTGAACCATCTATGTTAATATTGTTTATCTATGCCCTTCGAGTTTACATTATTATTTGCCACTCCATGGTTTGTAAATATAAATAGACATTATCAACAAGTAAATCTACTCTCTGTCAAACTTGATCTCACGAGTTTTCATCACCATTTATTTCTGTATAGAATGTACAAGTGTAGTTAATCCGAATTTAATTATATTTTCGTCAATATTAGATTATTATATCTAAACAGCATGGTAAATTAAATGTATTGAGGGACCATTTCAATAGAAAAGTTAGAAGTATGTCGGGACACTCCCACTTCCTTTGTTTTTGGAGGTTTTATAGCAAATAATTAAGCCCAAGTCAGTAGGTAGTAGGGTTGGGCAAACTACCAAGTATCTTTGACTTTTCTTAACTTACCATTGGTATTAGCCTTCTTTTAAATCAAGAATAGGCTTCGGGTTTAATAAAAATGCCTACTTCGTAGGATAGGGAAAAGAAACAACCCTAGGCTCCAGTCCAAATTTTTTTAAAGGTTGATTCAAAACTTACATGACACAATAAAAAACTATATTTCTAACATCGGTTTCAAAATTTGAAACCGATAGAAATTAAATAAACTGTATTTAAAAAATAATACACAAAAAAAGATCATTAGTTCGATAGGGTTTCTAAGCTCTTATAAGGCCCTTATATTTTATAAACTTGAAATTATCATTTAAGAATATTTACTTAAAGTTAAATCTAGACTTGAGAATCTAGAGAGAGAAAAATTAAGATACAAATATTTATCCTGAACTTGACTCTCCTTGAGGATTACGAATAAAAGTTTTATAAATATCCAACGAGGTAGCCACTCTCAATTAAAAGACACATCATATCCTCCGATGTAAAAAAACTCTAAAACCAAGAGCAACAAGAATTAGAGCTTAAGAATTCTACAAAATTACATAAACAAAGAATCTAGTTGAAAATGGAAACAACGTTACCTTCAGAAAAGGGTTCCAAAACCAAACAAACTAATCTATAAATCAGGTAAAAAAATAACTACGTTCCTCGCCGAATCAGAAGAAATAAGTACTAAATTTTCTTTGAACAAACTAACTTATAAGATAGAATTAACACATTGGCCCGGGGGCCGAAACCACCCTGGGCCTAACCAAAAAGGAGGCTTTTTTACCGAACACGTCTCCACTACGGAGGCGTGACCATGGTTTCCAACTAAAACTCAATAAAAAAATACCTAAAATAAAATCAAACTAATAATAGAAGTAGGACTGCCCCTAAATATAAGCGAAACCCCCAAAATATGAATTTACCAAAATTAACTTATAGTTAAATACTTGGTAACTATTTAAATTTCGTAATAAAAATTTCGTTAATAAAATTTCGGAACAAAACCATTACTCTTGGAATCACCGAAATGAATACAAAATATAAAGTTACAGTTTGTGACGTAGCCTGGAGACCTGATATATCTACATTAGTTATAGTTTGAATGTATACCTGAAATATAAACCCTAATTTAGTTTCTTATACGTTCGTTTCAATGTGGTATTTTTCGAACGACTTTTGTAATAATATCTCTATGGTCGCACCTGTTTTGAAGAAAAATGTGGTCATAGTACAGCTTGTCTCATATAAATTTTGAAATTATTGGAGACCCGTATAAGGTTTGTGTTTTTCACATTTAAGCTCTAACATTCATAATGTTACATACTTTAATTCAAGTACTTTTTATGTTTTTAGGATTCATAATTAATAATCTCAAAACAAGATAAGAATAACATTAAATATACTTCGGAATTGCTTCGCTTGTTCTCAGATAGTAAATAAATTCGTTTTATTCTCGGCGGTCACCCACCCAGGCACTAAACTCGCTCCATGCTATTTTGATTTTTAATGTACATAATCCAACAAAAACCATAGATGTACTTGTATTGAAACGAAACATACAATACTTATTTATTAAAAGGTATACTCTTGTACCAATTTTCAAGTCAATTAAATAATTTAAAAAAACGTATACAAGTCATTTGATAAACATTAAACAAATGCTGATACTGAGATGAAACTTGGCACGTATGTTTGACTAATATATAGATACCTGAGTGCCAAATTCAATCATCCGATCAATCCAATCGTATAATTTTTCTGCGTTTTGTGATTTATCAAAATTTTTGCTGCTATCATTGCGGATTAATGACGTCAAAAAATATTTTTACCAGATAGCACAACTACACGTACAGAATGTTTTTGTACAAAGTTTCAACCCTTAAGCATAAATTCACTAGGACCTACGATGATAACAGACACACACACATACTGACAGGCAACTTTGTGAAAACCTCTTAGGAGGCCTTTAAAACACTTAAAACGGATAATTTTTTCTAAACAAATTTAAAAATTTAAATCTACGATATAAATAAGAAAAAGTAACAATATTTTCAAAGTTACGCACAGCGTAATAACAAATTTAAGACGTCACAACATTTTTTCAAGAGAAACATGATTACACTAACTAAAGTTAATGTTGCTTTTGTAGGCGCAATTTAAAAGAAAAACTCCCTTGATATTTTTTTGTTCAATTTAGCTCCAAAAATAGAGTAACATTTACAAAATTATAAAAAGAAAATCCTTATTATGAGGACAGCAAGAGCTCAGTTTTCCCGAAAAGCTCAAATACCCAGACTTTTCACACATTACAAAGCCCACTTTGTAGCTTTGTAATGTAAGAAAACATTAACTGTCTAATAAAAACACAAAAGCAGTTTCATTTTATCAAAAATTAATGTGGAAGAAGAAAGTAAAACACGAGATTTTCTTCATGACTTTTAATTTAATGTAGCGTTGACCCCACGACTTGTTGGTCGTATGGAATTCAAGGTCGACATAAACAATGTCACAGTGGGATTGCAAAGGCTAAACTTTAAAAAAGCAAACAAATTAACACTTGTAAAAGTAAAAGTCTTCTAGAGCAACCTAGACAGAATTTTTAAGTCTTCAGCTGCATTGTGCTTCATCTTACTTATAGCAGAACGGAAATTCTTTTTAAATTATTGTACTAAAGCTTAGATGATGGTCCACATAGTATGGTGGTTACATACTAAGATCATTTTTGGGAGGATGGAAGAAAATTATACTTCGGGTTGTTTCTGTTCATTCTCTTTTTGCATAAATGGTATCGTTAAATCTATTGAAATTAACCCACATAATTACCATATCTAAGTTTAAAATTTCGGAAATTTACTAAATATCGTCCTTATACGGGGTACTTCGGAACTTTCCGCACCCTATCGGATCCTCTATACTTCGGACAAGCTATCCTTGTTTTAAGACAGTTAAAAATCGTTACGGATTAAATAAAGACATAAAATCAGGATATGAGTTAAAAAAATTACTGATTTGACAGCTTAGAATAATACTATATATAGAAGGAGTACTACTGATAACACGAAAGGCGGTTCACTGGTGCACCTAAGTAATGCTACCACCCTAACAATATACAATTTTCTAAAAAAAGTTGGCAATACTTCCGGTTGCTGAATTATTAAGTTCTATTATTAATTAATGATTGATTATTCATAAAATACTAATATAAATATCGGTGCATTACAATATTTAAAGCATTTTAAATTGTAGTTTAGCGTATTTATTAAAATTAAATATAATAAGTAGTTCTCGTCAATTAAATGTAGATTCTTGTATTCCGCCACCCTTTTGCCATCTAAGACCAGTTTTATTAAATACTCAGCAGGAGTTTTAAGTTATTATATTTGTTCTTTACGATCTTTCTTCATTAATAGATATTTATGACAAATATTTAAAATAATGTTTTGTTGTCAGGTTGGCAGCATTACTTAGGTGCACCAGTCAACCGGCTTTCGTGTTATCAGTGGAATTACATTGTGTTTACGGTCCTGTGCTCCTTCTATATATAGTATTATTCTAAGTTTGACAGTTACTCCAGATTAAGTAATAACTTCAATGTTCAGATCTAATTAAAACCTTAGTGAGCATAGTGCTAATAAAACCAACCAAACTAAACTAAGAGCAGAAGAAGTGTAACACTATAATGCCTAAATACTTTCTTATCTGCTTCTTTACGCTTGTAAAAACATGGTCTTATATAAGAAAGTCTTTCTTGAAAACCTTCAACTTTCTTTTTGTGTGATATTTTGAAATATTACTTAACTTTTTCCAGTGATAGAAACAGAGAAGTCAAAATGATTGTTTAAGCTACTAGAAAACTCGAGTTCACTTCTATTGCCTCCCATTTATGCTTAGATCTCATATTTTAACTATCTGTGATGAACAGTTGAATGATTTAGTAAATGATTCAACTAAAGCTTCACACCACCAAAAACTTCTCGACGAATTCGAAGGTATGCCAAGAATTTTTTCTACTTTTAAAGATCAAAGGGTGAAATTGGAACCAAACTAAGAAAATAAATAAAACGTTGTGGAAAATTTTTCAAGAAAATAGTCTTGTTTATATGATAACAGCAACGGACATTTTTAAAAGCGGCCATCTGTATTAAGTAAAACACTGATAATAGAATAGATCTACGAATAGAAAATACGCAGCAGAGTAAATCTACTATTAGAATTTCTACAGATACGAAGTTTTTCCCGCTAAAATAAACATTTTGAATTTAAACTAGACCTAAGCAGATACTTTAGTTACGTCTTATGGAACAGAGAGGAGATATAAAGTCAATAATTTCTAACAAAAGACAAAAACCTGACGACGAAGAAGAAATGAAGGAAAAACTAAAGCAAGCTGGATTTAATGTGGCAAATCCAGAAGAGTTAAATAAGCCGGTTGGAAATGTAATTGCTGGGGACTTACTTTTGGCTTTTAGCAACCTATTAGATCAAAAAGGATTTGTAACAAAATCTGATATCGAAGAATTAGATTCTAAAATAGAAAAAGTAGATATGGTAACGAAACAAAACTCAGAAAAAATATCCCAACTCGAAAAAATTGTAGCAAAGCAAGAAAACGTAATCGCGAAACAAGAAAGGGTAATTGAGAGGCTTCTGAATGATAAAACTACCAGTAATTTAATAATATATGGAACTGAACACAAGGAAGGAGATAATCTAAATGAAATAGTAAACGATGTATTAAAAACAAAACTGCAAATAAAGAAAAATATCGAAATTGAACAAGTCAAACCACTTAAAGGAAAAGAAAAGCCTATCGATAATGCACCAATAATGATAAAATTAAGAAACATAGAGGACAGAGCTGATATCTTTGGTTCATGCAAAAATCTTAAAGGCTCAAATATTAGCATTCAACAGGATCTAGTAACTGAAACAATAATAAAGATTTCTAAGCTTGCTAAGATTAAAAAAGAAATCACTACAAAAAATCCAGCTATAAAAACGGTTATTAGAAAGGATGAGCTAATAGTAAAGGATGTAAGATTCCATTGGAGAGCAGGAAAAGGTTTGTTTTTCGGCAATAAGTGTGGCCTTGAAAAGATATTAGAGATATCAGGAGTCGAGGTATCATCGATAGTTGAAAAATTAACACATGAAGAGGAAGAATTTAACCAAACTGAGGCATAGCAAAGAAAGGAAATTACTAACAACAAATTAAAAACAATTGAACAGTTAATCTTATATAGCTACAACTGCAGAACACTAAAAAATGATCTTAAACTTATAGAATTACTGGAAGAGATGAGTCATCTAAAGTGGGACATACTTGGCCTCTGTGAAGTAAGAAGAGACGGAGAAGGATGTCTTATACTAGATAATAATACAAAGTTCTTCTACAATGGTGAAGGCAGCCAAGGAGGCACAGGATTCATTCTAAATAACAATACCTCACAAAATGTAGTGTCTTTTAAAACCTACTCCCACCGAATATCAAAGATAATTCTAAAAAATGTGGAAAAGAAAGAAAGAATGAAAATAATTCAGGTTTACTGTCCAACAAGCGAAGCACCGGAGGAGGAATGTGAAATGTTTTATGCAAGACTACAAGCAGCGATTCATGAAGATAACTGCTCCTACACCTATATCCTTGGCGACTGGAATGCCAAAATTGGTAAAAATAATGGTGAGGAAGGAATAGGTAAATATGGATTGGGACAAAGAAACGAAAGAGGGGAAAGGATGGCAATCTTTACTGAGGCAAACAGTCTTTACATAATGAATACCTTTTTTGATAAACCTGAAGATCAGAAATGGACATGGGCAAGCCCTGATGGCTCAACAAAAAATGAGATCGACTACATTGTAGCCAGCTGCAAAGAAAACATACTGGATGTGGATACAGAAAACCGTCTAAAAACTGGAAGCGACCATCGTGCAATAAAAATACTTATAGAAGTAAACAATGAAAAGAAAAGTTATAATAAAAACTATAAAAAATGTAACAGATTAAGCCTAAAAGTTCTTCATGAAAACGATTATGAAAAAGTACTAAAAAAAAATCTGGATCAAATAGAAATGAAAGGCAAGAGCTTAGATGAGATAGAAAAAATTATAGTAAACAAAATAAAACAATCAAGTAAGGAAATAGAAAAAAAATAAGAAAACATAACAACCAAATCACGATTACCAAAAAAAATAAAAACATTAATGAGAAAAAGAAGGAAGATGAAATTAAGAAAAAGAGGGAGTAATGAATTTACAGAGATAAGTAAAGTTATAAGGAATGAGATCAAAGATTGGAAAAATAATAAAGATTTAAATGAACTGCATGAAGCTATACAGAAGGGATCAAGTCTAAAAAAATGCATGAGATCTCAAAAAATTGGAAAGAAAGTTATGATATCACTTAAAGATGAAATTGGTAACAGCAAAAGAGAAGATAAAGAAATGTTGGATATAATTGTTAATTTTTATAACAAATTGTATTATACACCTGAAAATAAACTAAATACCAAAAATCGAATGATAAAAAATGAAAATGTCAACAAAATTCAACTTGATGAAATTGAATATGGTATAAAACTTTTGAAATCTGGAAAGGCTGGTGGTCTAAATGAAGTAATAAATGAAGAATTAAAAGCTAGTGGAAAGAAACTAAGGAGTGATTTATGTCACCTTTTTAATTTAATTTTAGAAGAGAAAAAGGTACCACATGCATGGCTATCCTCAAAGCTTATTCTTTTATTTAAGAAAGGAGATAAGGAAGAAATAAAAAATTATAGACCCATAAATCTCCTATCTGTAATCTATAAATTATTTATGGGCATTACATTGATTACATTGATGAAAACATTACATTGATGAAAACTCTCCCAATGATCAATTTGGTTTCAAAAGAGGTTATTCAACAACAGACGCCATCTTTGTAGTTCAGCAGTTAGTAGAAAAGGCTGACGAATATAATCTACCTTTAGTTTTCCTGTTTGTGGACTTTGAAAAAGCTTTTGATAGCTTATACAAAATATCAATTATAGAAACTCTTGAAGAAAATGAAATAGAGCAGGATTATATAGATATTTTAGATTACATTTATGGAAATGCTGAAATGCAAATTGGAATAGGCAACAAAAGCAGGTCAATAAATTTAAGCCGCGGGCTTAGACAGGGAGATATACCATCAGCAAAAATGTTTACAGCCGCCCTAGAAAAGGCTTTTAAAAATTTAAACTGGAACAACTACGGTATAAATGTAAATGGTATTAGACTAAATAAATTGAAGTTTGTTGATGATGTAATACTCATAGGCAAAACTCTAAAGGAAATAAAAAATATGATTAGAGACCTCATCATATTTCCTCATTATATTCAAAAGTTCAGCAGAGATAGGGCTTAAAGTAAATTTAGAAAAAACAAAATTAATGACCTTTAATCAAAATCCAGTAGATCTATCAGCTCTTACAATAAATCAGGAAACTATAGAAGAAGTTGAAGAATTTATTTATTTAGGTCAGATTATTTCTAAGAAAAGAGCAGATAAAGAAATAAATAGAAGAATAGGTCTTGCATGGACAGCATATAATAATTATAGAAAACTCTTTCGTTCGAGCATCAATATTAAAGATAAAATAAAATTATGGAACAGTGTTGTAAAACCTGTATTAATATACGGATGTGAGACATGGATACTAAATAATAGGAGTATGAATAAGCTTAGAGTCACAGTACGCAGCATGGAGAGGAGTATGCTACACATATCTAGGAGAGAGAGGAAAAAGAATACATGGGTGAGAGAACAAACAGGAATGGATGATATTGCAAAAATAGTAACAGAAAAAAAGTGGAAATGGGCAGGTCATACAGTCCGGCTGAAAGATGATAGATGGAGTAAAGTTATTATGGAATGGTACCCAAGGGATGTGAAAAAAAAGAAAGGAAGACCAAAAATTAGATGGGAGGATGGCATGAGGAAATGTTGCGACCCAGGAGTGGCATGGAAGAGGATTGCTCTAGATAGGGAGGCTTGGAGATACCTAACAAATGTGTATGTACAAGCCTGGTTAAAACAAGAATAGGAATAATAAAATTAAAAGAAAATAACAATAAATAAATCATATAAAATAGATTTAAAAAAAAGAATAAAAATGTTGTCTTATTATAAAAGGTTGCAATAAAAAAATAAAAATGATAGAAAAATGGCAAAAATAATTCTAAATATGTGATAATATTTAAATTGATCTAATATTAATAAAATATATATTACCAGAAATGTAAAGTCTTTCAAGTATAAATATTAAAAGAGTAGACATTTTTTCAGAAAATAGTAAAAGGAATATTAGAATGATAGTAAGTTATGAATACATTGTAAGAATTTTATGTTAAATCAAATCTTTAAAATTAAAGGCTTCAAACAAAACTAAAAAATAAATAAAATTAATAGTAAATAATTAAATAAAAACAAAATAAAAAAATAAAACATATAAGTATAATAAGTAGTGATAGTAATTTTAAATGTATTAAAAATAAATGCATAATATGATATAATAAAGTTGATTTTAATTTATACAAATAATTTCAATGTGTAATATAAAAAGATACATTTCTTTCTTGGCATGTTATTTTAAAAGCTTTTTTAAAAAAAAAAATTTTTACTAGTATATGTAATTTTTAAGATTTTATAATAAAAAAAAAAATATTTTATGCATGTTTCTTCTTAAAGTTTATTGTTGTGTGATTTTTGTTTTTGTTGCTGATACATTTTTGTATATTTTAAAATTTTTTTTTAATTTATATTAATATTTTAAAACTTAATTAATTACTTAAAATAATAAGGAAATAGTGTAACAATTTTTTGTGTACTATAAAAGTAACTTTAAAGCGAACTCAAACCTCAGCTCCGGCTGATTTAAATGTATTTTTCTCTATCACATGAATCAATTTATTGTAATTTTGATGTACATTTAATAAATGGTTATTATTATTATATATATATATATATATATATATATATATATATATGCTCTAAATTATGAAGTCGTTTCATGTAAACACATATGTCATCCCATAACCAGGTCTCAAGCCTTAAGAACCAATGCACCGTTTTAAGACCTGAAGCCTCGATTATAAATAATATTAAGCCAGACTTAAACACAGTCAGAGGAGGATGGTTCTTAAAACTACTTAATTCTGCACGAGAACAACTAACTCTTAAGTTTAACCATAGAAAATATACCCCAAAATACCTTACAAAAAAGGAGATCTTATAATAATCTTTAGATAATAAAATTAAAGAAATAATACGAAATAACTTATTTTTAACAAGAACCAAAAAGTCATTATTGCGTGATAATGGCGTCAAATATTATTTCCCAGATAGCATAACTACACCTTTAGACTTATGGTTGATTAAATTTTCTACTATTTGGCATAAACACACTGGTAGGTACAATGATAACAGAAGCACACACAAACAGACAGAAAACTTTGAGAAAACACTTAGAAGGCCTTAAAACACCTGAAACGGACAATTCAGCGGACATCCCGGTTACAGAGTTTTTTGCGTTCACGATACTTTTCTTACGGTATAAATGAGAAAAAGTAAAAATCATTACATCTAAGAACGAAAAAAATGAAACAAATAATAAAATTAAACTAAACTTAGAATAAAAGTTGAAAAAATCGACCTGAAGTTAAAAACTTTTAATTACGAATTTTCCAAGCAAAATTACCATTACATTAGTTACTTAACAGTCGTGGGAGGTAAGGTAATATGAATATTGTTTTTTCATTTCTTAAGTAAACTGGATCTAAAAATACGTCTGAATTTATTACCTGTGTTTGAAGTGCCGCCCCCAGAAGTGGGGATAAATGACACTGCCATTGTGCTAGAAAAAACCTATTAATGGGGTTTCTTTCCGTTCGATAGAGCTCAAAAGTCAACTCTCAATTTTTTTTGTAAAGTTTAATATTCAAAGATGATTTTTCTTTTTCTATAACCTTTTCTTTTTATGAAGGTTAAATTTACGAGGGCATGACCAAGAAGTCAAATAAACCACATCTTCTGCTGATAATTTTCGAACATTGTTGGAAAATATTAACACCATGTTAATGTCATGATACTGTGTATTGGTAACACTGATAATTGTAATCCCAAGTATTGCTGGACTCATATAGTCTGTCACTTTATATGTAGACACATTTTGATTACTCGACATCCGCATTTTGATTGGTTGATTCAATTGAAAATTTGCTGTAATCGAAATTTATTTTTAGTTCCTGTTCGCTTTAGATCAAGATTCTAATGGATGTCAGAGGTGTTAAATATTCCTATAAAAAGAAAATAGCGGTCTAAAGTGGAGTTACTTTTGGAAAAATTTTACTAGCGGGAAAATTGTTACTAAAAAAGAGAAAGAAAAGCATATACGCACGAATACAGTGGTCTGTCAACAGTGTTGAACTCAGGGTCCACCTCATACCATCTAAAACTCACTCCGCGAAAACACTTGAACCTTGAGTCTTATCTTGAGCCTTCTCTTGAGCTCTCTCCCGTCTTACCCCCCCCCCCCTCCCCCTATTTCCTTTCTTCAGAGCTATATAGTGGATCTAGACGTTTCAAGAAGTCGAGTAGATACCATATATGTGTGTGTGTGTGTGTGTGTGTGTTGATTAAATTGTTCTATTGGAGACAACATTTTAATAATTCTATGAAAAAAGAGGTCTAGGGTCTCTTATTTTTTCTCGTTAACCTACGCTACTACGCATTGTTGGTGCTTGGTGCCCTAAAGCCTCAACGACGCCGCTTTTCAGACATTTGGTTGTTGTCGTGTGTCAGTTTGTGGGGAGAACCTTTTACTCACCACTTTAGACTTGATTCGCTAGTCGTTAGAATAGGGAAAGCGCCTAATTAATATTACAGTTTTTCTTCGGACTTTAGACTAAAAACTAACCCCAAGACTTAAAAACTTCTGTTTTTCTCAGCGGTCACCACCCATCCATGCATTGGTTTTGCTTGATGTTTCGTAACTTTAGTTATACAACAGAACAACCGGTTATATATTGTCCCTATTGACATAAAAAAACTTTGTATTATTACTTGGTACTTAAAAGGATACTCTCGTGCTAAAGTTTAACTCAAATGGTTTATTTGTTACTTAATTTTTACTTTACTTAATAAAAATTTAATGAATAATAAAAAAATAAAACTACCCATTTGTTGATCATATATAGTACTACATATTTTGTATTGATAAATAACAAATTTTAAATTCATCTAAACATTTTTCAAAGTTTTATAATAATAATAATAATGAAAGTTAATGACTGAATGAATGATTCATAAGAAATATATATCGGATAGTACAACTAGGCCAAACTACTAGGGTATACTAGGTCATTGCTTTTTATTCCAAGTTTCATCTCTAGTATAAATAGATTGAGAGCTACTATATGTAAGTATGTAACAGTGAATTTTATGTGTCTCTTTTAAAAACAGAAAAAAATACAAATTGGGTTTTAGCTATGCTTTTACTTTTTCTCATTTATACCGTAGGTATATATAAAGGGAAAGTATAGTGTTTCCTCAAAAATCCCTAAACCGAGATTTTACCAGAATTGTCTCTTTAGAAGTTTTTAAGACTATCTGAGTAATTTTAACACTCTAGCTTTCTCTCAATTTATGAAAAACATTTAAAACGTTCTACAATACAAAAACAAATTTTGTATGAGTACTGCTACCCGGAAAATCTTGTATTAACGTTATTCATAAAACGTGGTTTTGATCGATTTGAAATTAAAAACGCATGTTGCAATGTACATGAAAAACAGTTTTGCCATCAGTATTAGTTAAATTTTTATCAACATGTATTGCATACGTTTTTAAACAAATTAATAAAAATTTAGTACAAGTGTACTCGTTACGTTGTAAATAATATACTGTTTTGTTTCAATACGAAAATTTTTTTTTCAATATGAAAAAAAAATTTTTTCATATTGAAAAAAATATTCAATATGAATAACGTTAATATCAATTGTTTTTGTTGATCATAAATTTTAAGCGACATCGAACAAGGTCATTGCCTGCATGGGTGACCACTGAGAGTATAAATATATATTTACTGTCAGAAGACAATCGAAATGAGTTCGAAGTAGAGAGGATAAGCTTAGCAAATACGACGGGATAAGGACAGGTTCCGAGGTACTTCAAATTCGAATTTTTAAGCTTTAAATTTAATGTTTCTATTCTACTTTAGAATAAATACTCATATTTTCTAAATACACTCAAGGGAACCTGGAAGTCGTAGGACTTGGTGTGTTTTCTTTTTTATCCAACTCAAACAAAGTAACGAAACACTGCCTCGGAAATTTCCCCAAACTTAAATTTTCTTTTTCAAAGTTAATATCGTAAAAACTATTTTATTTCTGAACATTTTCCCTCAACACTGAGTTCATCAAAATTGCGAATCATTCAAAGTATATAATTTAGCGGAGAAGAAAATTATTAACTTTTTATTCTGAAGTAGCAAATGATTTTCACTTTTGAGGAAAAATTCTTTAAATATTAATATTAAATATTAACTAACTGAAGTTCATATGTGTATATCTTAAATATGGCATATTTGTAGTTTTTAACGCTCGAAACCATACAAAAAATAGTAGGCATCATATTCTAGTGTTCATATGTGTACATATGTATAAATTTCGTACATATATTATATGTTTAAAATATAGTTTGTTTAAAGAAATATAGTTTAAAGATATAAACATCACTACTTAAATTTTCGCGCATGTTAGGCGAATTGCTTTTGAAACACGTGCTTCAATGAGTAAAAACCTAGCTTATTTTAAACGTTATTTAAAATATTTATTCTGTTTGTAGACATGAGTATGCCTGGGGTCAGACGAAATATAGTCATTTAAAGAAGTTGTTATTTCAGTCCCATCCAGTGTCTTTAAATAAATTAAAAATCTTAATATTATGATGTTTATAACTACAGAATAATTCTGGCGCGGAGTCAATCCGGCGGAATTTTCATTGAAATGAAAATTTAATGAATTTTCTGCAATCCGGCGGAATTTTGTGCCAAAATTGTTTATGAGCTTAATAAAGCTAGTGAATTATTTAAAAAATAATAAAGGCGAAACTTTTCGCTACGGAAAAGATATTTGTAGCTGCCTAAATGGGCTAGTAAAGAAAAATAATGTTATGTCTGTGGGATGCGGCTCATCAGGAGAAAGCATTAGCTTTATGTAATATGATATCGATAAAAATTTGATGTTTTCTATGAAGTATTTATCTTCTCAGATCGGGGTTTCGTTAATTAAATTTTATTCTGTTACTCAAAGGTGTAAAAAATTCACATGAAAAAACCCAGCTTGGAAATAGGCGTTAGTTAGTCAAAATAGCAGTAACTTCAAAATTTAAAATCAATTATTTTTAAAATATATTCCTCAACAACCCTGTAGACGGTTTTGACCTTATTAAACTGACTTCATTATCATATATTAGTTCATTGGAACGAAAAAACACCAATATTATACTAGTAATGCGTTGCATCAAGAATTCACGTCAAAAGAATGCATCAAATAAAAGTATTTAATTATTTACTCTCTCCGCTCGCTTGATAGAGCAAATAAGGAAACCTTCGCATATAAATATATATTATTATTATGTTTAAATTTTTAAAGTTCAATTTTCGAAAGGTATATAACATATAAATGAAATAACTTGGTGTTATGCCTGGCATAGTATTTTATTATGCTTTCATTTTTTATTTTTGTCTTTTCTTTATATTGCGTTACATTTTTATAAAGATATTTATGTAAAAATATAACATTTTACCAAAATAAATATGACATTGTCTAACCTAATTTCTTTACTTGACATTTTTTAAAAAGTCTGGAAATGGAAACTGTAGATGCTAAAGAAGTAAAAGTAATAAAGTATTGTTGAAAAATCTGGGGAAACATAGAAACAGTTAAATTTGGCAGAAGATTCTGAAATATGGAAATCAGGCTCGGTTGCCGGTGGTTTTTTTGCCAGAAACTTTTACCGTATTTATTATTCTTTTATGAAGAAAAGTCAGTGAAAGTCTGTAACTTTCACTGAATTTTCAATGTTTTTTTAAAGTATTGACTTTGCCTGTTCTGCTGTAATTTATCGAAACGAAATGTTATTTTATAAGTAAAGGTATCTACTAAGCTTAATACAAACCCATATCAAAGCCAAGCATCAGTAGTTTTTGTATAAATTCCTTATGTTTATCTATTTGTATAACCAAACGCGGCAATAAATTTACCACATTAAGATAGTGAAAGGAGTTAGAGATTTAAATGACAAGAAGTGACTTAGAGGTCTTGACCAATTTTGAAAGCAATATTTCTAGCACCATGTTTTTACTGTATTTTCTGTAGAAAATTCTGAATTTTGTACAACTAGGTTGCTCGGATAACATCAGAGATTAGAAAGGAATTAAAGAAGATAAAGAGGTTTTCTGATTGTGAATTGGGCTTTGTGATTGTGTTGTAAACAGTCTCAAAAACCATGAAATTTAGTTACATAGATATTATTACATACCCATTATAACCAATAATGTAAGCGGTGCGTTTCTTTAGCGAATTTCCTTTGGAAAAAATTATTTAATGAAATTGGCGTCATGGCAGGGGATTTAAGCTGCTTATATATTCTTACCCATTTTAAGGAGAAAATTGCTAATTAGGATGCTTGCAAAATAGCAGAACTCGAATAACAAATCTGCATCAAAAGTTTGATCCTGAATAGACCTCAGTTTGTGAATTAAGCTTTAAATTAAGACAAAGTTTGATATTATGAGGGTGGTTATAGTTTTTTTGCCTACCAAATAAACATATTATCTAAAAAAATTAAATAAGAGTTACACCTTAGACTGAAGTATAAAACGGAAATTTGTCCGTAAATTGATTATTTAGCAAAGTAGCAAATATGATAAAGGAAATTCAGATTTTGGACCTTCAGCTAGTAGAACTTTTGCACCAGAATGTTTGTATTAAATATTGTGAACATGATATAGGAATGTAAGGATTAACAATTTGGTAGAGATATATTCTCAGGTAATATATCCATTGGCTTTTATGTTTGGATTTTGCGCTCCATTTAGCTCGGATAAAGGATTACAGTTTGAATTTGACTGTAGCTTTCATTCGATTATAAGCCCAACTTTGTATTAAAAATGTTCCGTAACAATTGAAAATCGCGTGAAAAATACAATAGTTTCAGAATGTTTTATTTTTTTATGCAAAACATTGGAGAGGAAACTTTTCCTCTCTACGTCGGATTCGCTAAGCTCATCCTCCCTACTTGGAACTCACTTCGCTCGTCCTATGAATATAAAAGTCGTTAAATTTAGCAAAATTGCAGCACGTCTTTGAACACGCTTACTTGCTTCTTTCTCTCTCAGACTGTATATACATCCGTTTTTTAGTGGTCAACCTTCCTGGCATTGAATTTGCTCGATGCTGCTTAACGTTTATGATCCAACGAAAACCCTACATATACATACATAAACTGTACTTGCCCTTTTAAACGAAACTTTCTATACTTATTTGATACGTTAAGATATAAATTTGTACCGAATTTCAACTTAATTGAATTATTTGTCGATTTTCAGGAGGTCTTAAAAACGCCTGAAACAAATAATTCCGGTGACATCCCGATTTTGGACTTTTTGCTAGCTGAATACTTTTCCTAAATACCTACTTTATAAATGACGAAACGTACAAATATATTTAGTATAAAGAGAAAATCGAATAAGAAATATAATTTATTTAACCTCACATACACTAGAGATTAGAAAATTGGGTTAATTTATAAGTCTTTTACACAGACACGGACTCCTACTATCACGAGGACTCTAGTCGTATAGGACCTTCAGGTATATCAGAGCCCCTTACACTGCTCGGGGGTTTCATTCTCCGTGCAATAGTACTTGAATATTAATGAATTGGGTTTTCAGCCCTTTTGCCTGTTTAAGGCTGAATGTTGCTTTAAATCTTTCTCTTTACATAGAACTTGGATGAATTTCTTTGATTACTTTTTGTTCAATTCAAGGTAACCGAGGGATAATTTAACGTATTATTTTTTTTTTCCTTTTTCTCGTTTATACTGTGGGTATATAGAAAAAGCATTGCGTTACCAAATAAATCTGAAACGGGGATGGCAACTGAATTATCCCTTTGAGGTGCCTTAAAGGACCCATTAGAGGTTATCATAAAGTTGTCTGTCTGTAATTGTGTGTGTCTGCATATTCTATCTGAGAACGAGGGAAGCGAGTCCGCAGACGTGTTGAAGAATAAATTTAAGCACAATGTGGGGGGATGAGCGTAGCGAATTCCATGTGATGAGAAAAAGTCCGAACGTACCCTGTACCCAAATTTTTGATTTGTGATCAAATCTACTTTCAATCTCTTCAAGAAATACAGATAACTGTTTAAAGAAATGTGTCATAAACTTTAAAGACGTATGTTTTTATTTTATTACTTGTATTATCTTCTATATATGATAAAAGCAGGCATATATGAAATATTCCTTTTTGACAAAGAGCCTTCTTTGTTCTTCAGAAGCATGGAATAAATCGAATTTAGTATTTGTAACAAACCTTTGCACAAAAGAACTTAAATTTTCATATTTGTTTACCTTAAGAATTTTCTTTACACCTTTTTTCTATAAAAAACGTAATATATAATAATACAGTAATAGTCTTTTTAAGTACATTACAACTTATACTTCTATTACAACTTATACTTCTATTACAACTTATAATTCTATCATAACTTATACCTTCTATTACAATTCAAACTTCTATTACAACTTATACTTTTACTACAACTTATACTTTTATTACAACTTATGCTTCTATTACAACTTATACTTCTATTACACCTTATACTTCTATTACAACTTATACTTTTATTACAACTTAACTTCTATTACAACGTATACTTCTATTAATTTTATACTAACAGTTAATGCTACCAAAGGAATTATAAAGAATAATAAATTTAATTTTTTAGGGCATTTTCTTTTGAAAAATCTGGAAAATTCAAGTAACAATTCATTTACATTATTACATTATAAAGCACAAACAGGAAAATCCTGAAAATGTATTGTTACGCTCGGCATTATACATTTTATAAAAAATTCGTCCGGCATGCGGACCACCGCGCCTAAATTAATCTGTTGTTATGAACTTACGGATTTTTAATCTAGTACCCGACTTGAGAGCTCGTATTGCTCGTATGTTGTTTACCTACAGTATTTTACGGTTTTCAGCGCGTCGTAAAATACATTAAAAAGTTGTTTCTAAGTTTTAATTCCTAATTTAAAGATGTTTTGAAAAGTTGTTGACACCGGGTTAACAACATAATTGGCAATAATAATCATTAACAATGAAAATACTCTTGTCAATTTGATTGATTTTTGTTTCAACTCTCATTAAAAAATGTTTTTGTGGTTTATGGAAATATTTTTTCTACTGAGAGAAGCCTGAAACTGATTTCTAACACAATCCCGGGTTCGAATTCCACCATGACACTCATTTTACTAGCGGCCACTAAATCGTAACTTTTTATAAGAAAGTATGTGTTTAATAAGTATTTATTAGGTATCCCTCACACGCATCTAAAGATTTTAGTGTGAGAAAACACGGTAATAGCTTTTTATAGTTACATATAAATTTAATATTCATCTTAAAAAATAATTCTTTCGTAACTTTATTAAATTCCCCATTTGAGCGAATGTCCTTTAATAGGATAGGATAGGCGTCATTATCTTTAAAGGTTTTAAGCGCATTTCTTTTGAAAAAATCAGACAAAATGAGTTACGAGCAGTGCTTCACAATTGAGTAACTGGTTAGGTTCTAAAGAATGAACCGGAACCTTAAGCAAGAAATGGGTTGTTGAACACGGAAACACGCAATCTAAATGAAATTCGCTCGACAGCGAACCACCGCGCCGGAATTATTTATTTAGTAGTTGTAAACTTATATAATGTAAAAAACTATAAAAATTATCTTTCCAACCAGGATTGTTGTTAAGCACGGAAACATGCATCCAAAGGAAACTCGCACAACATGCAGACCACCGCGCCAGAATTTTTATAAAAATAAAATAAAATTTTATTGACTCAGTCCTCGTTTTTCTATTCCGACCCTCTAGGCACCTTTGAACACAAGAGATTAAAATGAAGTCAGATATATTTTATATTTATAAAAGTCATGCAATGCGATGACTCATCAAATTAATTTCCTTGTCAAGTTTCCCGTTAGAAAATGCATCGGACCGAGAGGAAGGAAATCGGTTTCACCCTAAAGGAAATTATCTTCAATCTCGTCGACTCTGATAGACACCTTATTACTCCACCTCAGACTGGGTCAAATACCGCAACATTTTCTCCAACACTAAACCTAATAACTAATATCGTATTATTTACTTTTTATCAATTTAGTTACTGAGAAAGTGTTGCTTTCGTTATTATTTTTCCCTACTACTTGCCGTAGGTATATCATAGAGATATTATTACTAGAGGGACCCTATACGTTAAATTTTAAAACATCGAAAAAGTAACCTGACCGCCTCGCTTAGGAATAAATTGAAATATCCAGTACAAAATCACAATAACTTTTATAGTAGAACGTTTAAAATACAAATCAAAACACAAACAATGTGCGGGAAGACGAAACTATTTGGTTTATTATAACCTTAACTCACTCTTGGAGGGGGTTTCAATGAGGTTACTCTGAGCCCCTGGGAGCCCCAAAGAGATGTTTCAAGCCTCTCCATGTATTGATATAGGCTATGCCTCTCTAGTATACCTCTCTAGTATATATCTCTATGAGGTATGTAGTGAAAGTCATTGTCAAACAGGAAACCAAGATCATTTTAGAGTTATTTTTTACTTTAAGCAATTAATACCGTAAGTATATTGGTAAAATATCGTATGCGCTACTAATTCGAAACTGGGAATTCACCTGAATTATCCGCTTAATACGCTTTTAAGACCTCTTGACTAGCGTTACGTAGTTATCTGTCTCCCTGTGTGTGAACCAGTACTTGCGATTTTCTTATCATCCTACTGTATTTATGCTAGGTATATCAAAACTTGGTACAAAAATCAATATGTTGGTCTAATTGTGCTATCAATCCTAACCTCAGAATATTTTTACGTCGTATATTCTTACAAACCCTAACATTTTAAATGTGTCAACATATTTAAAACTCAGTTTGATTCGTATAAGTATATTATTTCGAATACAATTATTTCAAAAATACGAAAAATAATATTTATAAAAAACGTTTTAAAAACTCATATTGAGCACTAGATTAATAAATAAACTACTAATAAACCAAATGTTGGCTATAAAAGCTAAATTTATTTTAATAAAATAAATTAGTAATTCGGTCTACCTAGGTTCAGACTAGTGTAGAAATTTTACAAGTAATTGTAATGGACAAGAAAATTTTTATTAAATACAAAAAAGTATTCCCTTGAAAACACTTGTACATTTGTCATTACAAGTTGTTTTTTTACAATTTTTTGACTTGTACTTTCATGAATCTGGCCCGTATTCGCAATTCCTAAGGACAATGAATATAAGTTCATACGAAATTTAAGACTTATAGTAGCTATATAGTATATATAGTTAGTAGTATACATATTAGTAGCTATATAGCTACTAATATACTAAATAATATAGTATATTATATTGTAGCTATATTATTGAATATAGTTAAGATACGTATTATTGATTTTTACTTAAATGTTTCCATTATTATATAATCTTAATCTTAACAAAAGCGAGTGTTGTTGCCTGTTAAAGTCTGAAGAAATTTTTATAGTCTCGGCTTATCATTGGGTCAGACACAAAATATACTTACTTGGAAGTCATGAGCAATAAAACACAATTAGCAAAAGGGCCTGATATCATTACCCTCTTGCTCAGAGTCCTCTATAATTAATATTACTTTTACGTTCTAGTCAGTCACTATCGAAAAAGGAGTTTAGATGTAGCTGTGTATTTTTAAAGTTAGTTGATTTTAATGTCATTATTTTTTAGGTTTTTTAGGTTTGTCTGGTTCAAGTTATTATTTTTAGATTCAAATAAATGAGTTGAACACTCTGTAATTGCATTTCAAAGAGGATGAAAATACATTTAAAATGTATCTTCTATTTTTAGTTCATAAAAAAGCTATTGTTCAATAAAGAGGTAACGTTGGCAGAAGAGGAGTAGAAATTGTAACTGGTCCTCTTTCTGCTCAAAGCGTATAACTTTAGGTGCTTAACGATTACTAAATTTCAGTTTATCCCCCAATCTTTTGTTACAAGCTTATTTTATTATATTTTAAGTCCTGAAATAAAAAAAAAGAAAGAAAAACTTTTTCCTCAATTTTCCCTTGGATTTCCTGCAAATATAAGGAAAATCTAATTTGTTATAATATATGTGATTTTTATAAATAAAAGTTTCTAGTTCGAAAAGAAAAATTAAGTCCAATCTTTGTAATTTTTTTACTTAGCTTTTCAAGTTTTTAACGAGTAACTTGATTGACCTAATATTTCCTTTAATAGCAAATAATGGAAAATTTGAAGTAGATTACTCTACTGCGATTAATGGGTTTACTACTCGAAGGAGTAATTAACACCTTGACGCAAAAACGAAATATTTATTTCCGATTGTAATTGATATTCCTTAAATTGACTTTAGATCATCAATTTCGTTATTTTAATTTGATTTTACATCATACATTTTACTATTGGCATTATGAATTTTATTGTTTTTTGTTTGTTTTATTGTTTTTAACTTTTTTGATGGCTGTCTACAATAAATGTACTTGAAGTAGTGCTCATTAAGTGTTAAGTTAACCATTTCTTCTCAAACCTTTGCCTTTCTATTCTACGCGATGAACCATTGATGCTAATTTGTGATTGTTTCAGGTGTTACTAGAAGTACAGCCACTACAGCTGGGGTACTTACCCCCACCATTCCCTCGAGGAACATCATCAGAGCCTCACCCACACCCACACAGGTAAATATGTCTTAATATACTTTTAAACCAGTCTCCATGAATCTAGCTCTTGCGTACAACGCGAACTTGAATAAATACATACATACATACTAATACATTCACACAAATAGATACACATACATACCTATATATACACATACATACATGCACTAGGATACATCCCTACTGGGAATACACACAAGTGGACAACTAGTCCAAAAAGTCACACTTCTTAGTAACACTCGATTAATTATTTGTTAGTTAGTGTCTTAGGATTTTTAAATGAAATGTGAAAAATTTTATGTACGCATAAATGTCTTCAAGTACGCTTGAAACCCAAGTATAGGAAGACGTTAGCCTGTAGATTATATTAAAAAGTTAAATTAAGTTATGTGAATGTGAAACCAAATGAATGTTTAGACGAAAACTCGTGACCTTTTGAAGTCAAACCTATTATTAAAAGCTTTATCTTTATTTTAAGAACGCATATTTTCCTCAAGTATCCACACTACTGTGGATACATTGGAAAAATATTGTTTTCACCCTTATAATCTGAAGCGAATATTTTATTTTAATCATGCATTTCAGGCGTTGTTATGACAAACGTTACAAAAACCACAGACCCAGAAAAATCTTAGGAAACCCAATCCTAGTCTTTGTACCAAGGAAAGGACAGTTCTAAGTAGAGCGAGGACACTGAAACCTAAAGGCCTACGCCTGGTAGTTAAGATTGACTCGGGTTCCCTTGCCCTGGAAGAAAATATAGGCTTCTCAATAATTTATCAGGGGCTTATGGTCAGTGTCTATATTAAGAAAGTGGCAAGATTAGAGCAAGCTGGTGGAAAAGGTGGGCCTAAAAAACCCACTCAGCTACCAGCCGAATCTGAGCCAGGCAAAAAGCAGAAAAGCAAGAAGCCCAGTAAGCGCACTAAAAAAAGCAAGTCTCCCAAGGCTTCTATTACGGATGAAAAGCCGTGTGGGAGTGTTAATTTGGCTGATTCTAGTACGGCTGAGGGAGTAGGGTCAGGGTCAAATGTCCCTTGGGGATTTCACCTCTCCTACGTAACCAGTCCAACTAAGGGCAAGGCGTTTTTGCTTTGCTCATGAAACTCCAGAGCTTATCCGTGGTGGCCGGATTGAGTGAGTAGGCAACTTCGTTGCTCTCCCTGGAGTTACAATCTCCCTCATTAAACTCCACCTTGATGGAGGTACAAGAGAAACGAAAACTCAATCCGCTGCCTAAGGAAGACAAGGAATCTCTCCTTTCTTCCAAGAATGATAGAAGTGAGGTTGAAAAGCCCTCCGAGTAGTCTTCGGGTTCTTAAGGCTAATCTGCAATATTTTATAAGGATTAAGTCAGGGGATTTAGTGCCTCCTGTGATACCTTGTTCCACTATCAGGATGGTCAAAGATCGAGAACATGTTTAATTATTAAAATATAAGAGTCTTCCTGATTCCAAATTTCTCTTTTAGAGATTTGGTGTCAGTGAATGTAGACGGGAGTCAACTGGAGGAGGGACAGAGAGACCTAGTCTTGTGTTTTTTGTACTTACCCCATGACTCTCCGCCTTTCCCGCCTTCAGATGGAGAAGGCTAACAAAGGATTGAGGTTAACAAAGCTCTAAGCAAAGCTAAGAGAGCTATCTTTCCTAACTTGTGGCAGGACTAAGTCAATCCACAGGAGGTATGAAGCACAGATTAACAAGGGTGTCAGTCTAAGAAACTTACTCGGTCACTTATGGCCCTGAAAAGAAGTACCTGCTACTTAATAACTGGTATTCGTACTGGTTATTTTCGGCTTAATCGCCATTTACACATGTTAAGCAAGTTTTATGAGGAGGAGGCAGAAACTTCTGTACATATACTAAGTAATTGTCCTGCTATGACTTACCTTAGTTGGCAGAAATTTGGTCTGGCCAGCGTTCCTGTATAGGAACTTAGTAAAATACCTCTCAACAAGTTGATAACTTTCTGTGTATCATTATACTTGTGTTCAGGGAGTAAAGGGATCTAGAGAGAGTCATTTACTTTTACGGGTTTGCACTAAGGACATAAATAAGTAGTCTAATGCTTTGGTTTATTTGGTTTATTCCCCCGGTTGTAAAAAAAAATCCATGATGAGATTCACTTCCGGTAACTTTTCCTCCTTTTTGTAAATCTTGGAGACAATTACCCCCTCGTCTGCAATACCACTACGCCACATTAGGAATTTAGTAACATGACTAAGTTATTTGCTTGTCATGTTTCAGGAGCACAGGAGGCCGCTGTCAGAGCACGTAATCTCCGAGCACTGCCGGGCTTCACCCGATAATCATGTGAGTGTCAAGGTATTTATCCAAGGTTTTCCGTTTTATTTGTTAATATTTATGTTAGATTTAAAATAATATATAAATTATAAGTGCTAGTGGTTTTTATACCATAAGGGTGTAAATAAAATTTTATCCACAAATAAATTTCAACCTATGTATTGATGACAAAATCGGCTTTCAACTAAATACAGGTCATCCTCAGTGCCTACAAACAACAGAACGATACATTTTAAAAACACGAAAAACGATAAAAACTACTGACAGCGAATTGTTTACATCTAAAATACAAATAAATTAGACAGTTTTGCGGGTTTTGCGCTTCCCGATGCGGCACCAGCGATGTCAAAGCCTATAGGAGCTGCTCTACATGAACTGTTGGCACTCGTGCTACCCGAACCGTCGGCACCTGTGCTGTCTGATACGTTGTTACCCGTGCTACCATCACCATCAAACGATGCGAAACGAAACACCATCAAACCTATCAGTAGAACAAGACAGCAGTAGACATAACATAACATTTACGACCATAATTTTTGTTTTGGCTGTTTGAGCCGGGTCATAAATGAAAGCAATGTAGGCGGAGGGCTTTGTGTACCACAGAGGGCTGTAATATAATACACCCAGCTTACCTTTATGGATTTCCTAGGGCTATACAATGTTCAAATACGGCCGAAGGAGGAAATTTGGATGCATCTAACGCAGGTAAGAATATCGATGGAGACAAGGCGTCTTCAAGGAAAGTAGCTACGGATGTATCTAAAACTACGGCCTTTATTCTATCTGTGTTTGTTCACCATATTAACAGCTCCAATAGGAAGATTTTAACATATGCATTATTAGATGACGGAAGCCACATGAGTTTTCTTTCTCCGAGCCTAAAATAGGAAATAGGGTGCAATGGCATTATTACCAATTTAGAGCTCAGCACGATTCATTATAGGTCTTATGAAGACTCAGAACAGGTTTCAGAGTTAGTTGTTAGCATTTTTGACAGTTAAAATGAAATTTATATTCCTGCGAATATGTATGTTAGAGAGTAAATTCACAACTTTATGAAAACCTGAAAAGGTCTCGCTAATTATTTTTTGTAACTTGCTTCGACAAAATGAGAAACTGTTGACAAGTATACTGTCACACATACACACACACATAGAGTCAGACAACTTTATGAAAACACTGAAAAGGTCTCGCTAATTATTTTTTTGTAACTTGCTTCGACAAAATGAGAAACTGTTGACAAGTATACTGTCACACATACACACACACATAGAGTCAGACAACTTTATGAAAACACTGAAAAGGTCTCGCTAATTATTCTTTTGTAACTTGCTTCGACAAAAGAGAAAACTGTTGACAAGTATACTGTCACACATACACACACACATAGAGACAGACAACTTATGAAAACACTGAAAAGGTCTCGCTAATTATTTTTTGTAACTTGCTTCGACAAAATGAGAAACTGTTGACAAGTATACTGTCACACACACACACACATAGAGTCAGACAACTTTATGAAACACTGAAAAGGTCTCGCTAATTATTCTTTTGTAACTTGCTTCGACAAAATGAGAAACTGTTGACAAGTATACTGTCACACATACACACACACATAGAGACAGACAACTTTATGAAAACACTGAAAAGGTCTCGCTAATTATTTTTTTGTAACTTGCTTCGACAAAATGAGAAACTGTTGACAAGTATACTGTCACACATACACACACACATAGAGTCAGACAACTTTATGAAAACACTGAAAAGGTCTCGCTAATTATTCTTTTTTAACTTGCTTAGACAAAATGAGAAACTGTGGGCCATTATACTGTCACACATACACACACACATAGAGACACAACTTTATGAAAACACTGATTAGTAATTAGTAAGGACCTGATTTGTTAATTAATTTGGAAATTATTGAAAATTTAGCAAAATACTAAGCCCGAGAATGTTGCTCCTGTATAAATAATAAGATTGGGTCGCGAGTTGTTACCATCAAATTTTTACGTTGCAGGTCAAAATGGTTGAGAACCGCTGCCTTAGAATTGTCGAGAACCTTAATGGATTTTTAATGTATTTTTCAGAGTTTTATCGTTGATTTTTATTTGTCATGTCAAATTTGTAAAAAGACTTTTGGAACTAAAACATTGTTACGTACAGTAAATAAAAGTATATATTTTATACTCAGTAACGACTGGTTCCTCAAGTTTCCGACCTGCCAGAATAACAGTTTCGATTCTGGCAGCGTTACTCACTGATGATTATTCCTTTATAGAACACTAGCTGCTTTATTCGGAATTTCACCTATATAAGGAACTGAACATCAGACAATATTCTGGATAGTAATAATAAAGCCCCTTCCCAGCCCCTTTCTGGATATTATGTTCTGGACTTGCATAATAATTCCCATAATTCGAAGTACAATTTACTTGGTTCCCTGCTAACAAGTTTGTCAATTCTAGAGACAGCATAACCATTTTTTTGCTATGTATTTAATAGTAGACAATTCGATATTGCACGCATCCGTACCAAGAGGATAATACACAAGCCGATGAACTATTAAAAGCCGCCATTTTGTGACTCCTCGGATAACATGAATAGGAATTAAGGATAGGCTTCCGATAAATCTTATATTGTAGATTATTTTTGGATCTGGTTAAAGTTAGATTCAGAAAATTAAGGATTTTGTCAACTCCTACATCACAAGTAAATTTAATTGAATGATAACAACTATCGAGGTAATCTAAATAGTTGTTCAAATCAGGTAAACTACCAGTCCATATTATAAAAATCTCGTCAACATATCGGTGCCATTTTAAAATATATTTATGGTAAACATTATCTCGATGAGTCACAAAATTAGTATAAAACATTTAGTAAGGACCTGATTTGTTAATTAATTTGGAAATTATTGAAAATTTAGCAAAATACTAAGCCCGAGAATGTTGCTCCTGTATAAATAATAAGATTGGGTCGCGAGTTGTTACCATCAAATTTTTACGTTGCAGGTCAAAATGGTTGAGAACCGCTGCCTTAGAATTGTCGAGAACCTTAATGGATTTTTTATTTTACCGTCTAGTACGGTAGGTGAATACTTACCGTAGGTATGGACTCATTAACAAAGTATTATGTTCATCCAATTCATCACCAAGGTTTCATAATATTTATTCGTTTTAAAGATTTATGTTAAAGAAAATCGGGTATGGAGTACCTCGAAACTTTTCCTTATCACATCGGATTTTCTACGCTTATCCTCTCAATTTCAGACTCGCTTCGCTTGTCCTTTGAATATAAAGTACGTCAAATTTAAACTACAACAAAATTGAACTAATGCTGATAATGAGATAAAACTTGGCACATATGTCATATACTTAGCTACATTTTTTCCGCGTTTTATAATCTATTGAAATATGTTCTGAGTCATTATTGCGGGTTAATACCGTCATAAACAAATATTTTCCGGATGGCATAACTACCCCTGTAGACTGATTTTTTTAAAACATTAACTCTCAAGGATAAATATACTGTGCGTTACGATGATAAGAGACAAACACACAATAGAAAGAACACAAAACACAACCGCACATATAGACAGATTTTGTGAAAACCTGTTAGGAGGCCTTAAGGACACCTGATACGGATAATTTCGGTGACACCGGTTTTGAATTTTTTTTCGCAAAACACGCATAGGAAAATACTTTTCCTATATACCTACGATATAAATGAGGAAATGTAAAAGTCAAATTAAATTATAAAATTCAAATTAACAAAGCATATAATCCAATAATAAAAATATTCCTAGTACTCATTGAAAGGATTCATTTAATAAAACCTTTCCTGACAAGTATGACCGGTGGTATTGTTAAGGCTTTTGTGAAGGTTCCAACGTGTTTTTGTAACTTTTTTGGTTCGTACGTGGCCCTCTGTTAACGCGATTTAAGAGAGGACCTTGTTTACGAAAAGAAGAACTGTTTTAGTATAAAAAAGAGCGAAGCAATACCACTTTAATTTTTGAGTAATCATGAGTCTCTTAAAAAGAGCTAAGCGACTTTATAGCTAAAACGTTATAGACTAAGGATCAATATTTAATATGAGGATGAGCGCAGCAAGATGGATGTAATACTTCCTTAAGATAACCTAACATTCTAAGGATGAGCTTAGTGAGTCTAATTCTGTTATAAATACCCAGGTACTTGGTATCTAATTTTTACTTTTAATAATATTTACCATAGGTAAATAAAAGGGTATTGCGTTTGATCTAATTATCTGAAACTGGATTTTCTTTAATTTTGGAATTATATTTATTTCGAATCATGGATGTCTCATTTTCTTTGCGTAGTACTTAATCACTTATTTGTAGAAATTTTACTGATTCGTGCAGGATGAAAAAAGTTTATTGAGATTTTATTGGAAATAGTAGCTTAGCAATACTGTCTCAATAAATTTATTTTGAACCCTACAATTAAGCTTTATTTGAAAATTAGAAACTAATAAACAAAATTCTTGTTAAACGCTAGAGCATTACAGATTGTTGAAAATTAAACGTTTTTTAACCTTGAAATGCCTCCCTTGCCTATAATAAATGTAGTGTAGAGAAAAATACTTCCAAACAGACTACGAAGTTGGGTTATTTAATCTCCTTAAAATATATGTTTCTATGTGTTAATTTTATCTTAATTTACAAAAAAAAAACTCAATTACTAAGGAAACTAAGTTAAAAATGAGAGCAATAAAAGTTTGCCGAGCTTTAAGTTTCAATTATCTTCTTTTGTCTCCTGAGTTCATTAGCAGTCATTATACAGTCTTTTCTTTATTTTTCACTAACTTCTTCTTATTCACTAATTTTACTTCCACACCTCCTAAATAGGAAGACGAAGCATTGTGTGTCAACAAAAATTTAGCAGTCACTTATGTCATAGAGTTTCGATATTTATGTTTCAGCTCTAAACTTTTCAAAAATATAACAATTTAGCCTAATGACCCGAATACTAAATAAATTGACAAGCTTTATTGATCAAGAAATGGTCAATACCAAAGAATAATCACTTTCCAGCACAACAACTCATTTCTTACTCAAGTTTGAATGTGAGGACACACGCTCATGGAAAAACCAAGGTGACGAATTAACATCAAATAAAAAATCAACCAATAAAACTTCCCCTTTCTAGATAGGTGGAAAACATTTAAGGAAATCAGTATGAAACTGATAGAGAGCACCGTGAAACTTTTTCTCACTATATAAGTCATTATTTCCGGTTAATTACAACATAAAAATGATGTTCCGGATAGCACAACTGGACCATTAGATCGATATTTGTACAAAATTTCAACTTTCTTGCATAAATACGCTACGAACTACGATGATAACAGGCACAAAAACAAATATACAGACTATTTGTAAAAAACCTCTTAGAAGGTTGTGAAAACCCCGCAGGAGACATCCCGGTTTACCCTCTGTAGTTTATATTTCCTGAATTTTTCATGTTGACTTCGGACCAGCTTCATTCAATAAGGTGCAAAGATAAAATATGCATTGGTACACTGTTAGAGGGGGTAGGAGGACGACGCTGTTTTCAAATTACATTGATCCTTATGTGCAGTTTTCGACTATTTTTTTATGTCACGCGTTATATACTTAAAAAAATATTTTCTTTTGACCCCATTTTAAAGCCATCCAACCCTTTATTCTTATAAAAAGGGTTTCCCATTTTCATTTCTTAAAAAACGTTTAAATGAATGAAAATGGGGACATCAATTACTTATTTTTTTTTTTTTGAAGAATAAAGGATTGGATTGCTTTTTAAGTGTTTTAAAAAGACTTAACCGATACAACAATTATTTGTGGGCTGGGCACCTAATAACGTTCTGAGTGGCATCATGCCGTCAGCCAGTCTATGAGGCTGTCGAGTGTGTGAAATCCTGACAAAGGGTTAAGTGTTGGCACACTATTCAGACTATAGGTCCAGTTAACTGGACCTATATACATATAACCACTTGGACTTAAAATGTTGACACTATCATCATTCACTTTTTTATGGGGTTAGCCAAAAGGGCCGCAAGGCTATGCTTACTAGGTGATTTATCACCTTTGTCTAATTACTAATATATCTCTCCTACCCACTTCCTACAGCCAAACTATTAAAGATTTGACTTGATTTTGTTTTAGATAACAGTTGAAGAGTTCCACAGCTACCCAGGTCACGGTGTTTATCTTGTCCCGTCCTAGGACATCCAGCTTCACATCGAGAGCGCTGTCTAGCACATGCCTCCTAGATCCAGCTCTCTCAATCTGCGCCGCACCATCTACTTATAGGTGCAGTTTAAATGTAACATACATTCAATGCTCTTAAAAATTAAGGTAATGTAACATACATTCAATGCAAAATTAAGGTGTTGGGATGTTTGTGTAAAATCTTAGCCATAAAAATATTTCGGCAAAAATATGCGAAATGATAATGAGATAGTATTTTTGAACGTATCCATAAAAAATAGAAATTATTAACTGAATTTTAAACATATATCATAAATATCATTGATTCTAGAGGTAATGATAGCTATAATTAGCTTTTTTTCACTGAGAGAGGCCTAGATGCATTTTTAATAAACAATTGACAACGAAAGTCGATAGCAATTCATGCTTTCTTGCAAGCTCAAAATTCTACTTCTACATGAAGTTCAAAATCTTCTGTTGGTGACCGCATTAAAGAAAAAGTTGACAGACGTATCTCTACTTTTAGAAACACCTTCAAGGCCCTGACTCGAAGCAATTATATCAAATTTGGGCTCATATAAAACAATAATAAAATAAAACTAATTGTAATTGTAAAATAAAAACTGATTGTATGCAAAAAAAGTATTGTGTATACATACAATCGCTAATTACTGTTTGTTACGAACAAGGTGATATAGGCGCTTAGGGATAGCTATACCTATCTCATACCATTGGGTGATCTTAATCTATAAGAGAACTAGTAGGACTAGTTATAAACTAGCTTGCCTAATTATAACCTTTCCCTTATGCTTATTCCTGGAGACTTTCTCGCAGTGCGATTTTATTGTATAATAGTTCAATGTTCATAAGGCAACTATAGTAAAAAACACGTTTATAATTATTTGACAGCGTGGAAAAATAATATTAAGGAGCCAATGAGTTGTGTTCGTCCTGGACGTTACACAACGCCCTCGATATTATATTGGACCAATCTCATTGATTCATCAAGAATATATTCCCTCTCTGTCAACTGATAATTGACGTGTGTATGCTATAAGTCATACTTATAGTACCTGCAATGTACTTGGTAGGAATCACTTTTCGCGCAGGTTTCGTGATAAGTCAACCAATCGTACTGTTAGGTCTAAAATGTACATTTTTGATCCATATTGTATTTTTTCGTAAATAAGCATATTTACTTTGTATTATATACTTGTATTTTTTTATTGAATAATTTGTACAATAACATTGTTCTACACTACAAGAATTTTCATATTGTACATACCTAAACTATTTCATATTGAGCACAAAATAATTATTAATAATGTATTATTTGTATTTAATTTAAGCATACGTACAAATCTGTTCTTGATACATCTAATTCATGAGTGTAAAATATGTATTTGTAAATGATAGTATAAGCCTACAAAAGAGACCTTTAGAAACGCTTTCCGGTAGACCTCGGGAGTTTTTCCGCAGATTAACTGAAAGAATAATTTCAAGCAAAAGTCCTTTAGGACTCTAGTTCCTACAGTTGCTATTGTAGTTTTTGCTGTAATTAGACCACAAAACAAGTTATTTTTGGTTTTCATGAGTTTTGTTTTTAAGTGACCAAGTGTTAATAAAAATTTATGTGGACTAAAAGTAAGAAGGTATAGGAGAAAGAGGTTAAAACAATTTTGCTGCTTAGAGAAAAAAAACTTCAACCTACCACTGCCTGTGTTTAAAATTTACAAAGCTAAATGATTAAATAATTCAATACTTGCATTATTGAGAGGTTTATAGAGAGACAAGTAGTTAAGAGAGAGTTATTATTAGAAGCAACATTATAGGGCCCCGGGGGTCATTAGTTTTGCTTCTAAATGCTTTCTGTGGTAACCAACTTTTACCTCTGTCGTTACACGAAGCTTTGTGTAATATGTAACAGCGTGTTAATGACATTCACAAATATCAGTTCAGAGCGTAGGAGGGAACAATCATTAAGAGATTAAAAAAGAGCGGATAGAGAGAAAAAATCTTAATTTCGAATTTACTTTGCATTTTGATTTTGACGTAACGTTGGTTAAATCTACGAAAATATAAACCCGTCTGATCTATTTTTACTTTTCTCCATTTATACCTTAGGTATACAGAAAATATATCGTGTTTGCAAAAAACCGGGATGTCACCGAAATTAAACGTTTCAGGTATTTTTAAGGCCTCCTGAGTGGTTTTCACAAAATTCTCTGTCTATATGTGTGTGTGTGTATCTTGTATAAAAATTACTCAGCGAAAATTTTTGAAAATCATAAAGTGCAGGAAAATGATGCATTAGAATTGAGATTTTGCATGCATGTAGTCATGTATAAGACTAACATATGTAACAAGTTTTATTAAATTTCTTTGTGTACTTTTTTTTAAAAAATCGGAAAATAATTCAACCGAATTGAAATTTGGTACAAGTGTATACCTCTAAAGATGACTGAAGTGAATTTATATATTTATACAGTATCACTTCATGAAAAGACAAATACTCACTCCTATCTTGTCTATCAGCATGGGTATGTAAACAAAAAAAAAAAAAACATTCTAATGATACCAAAGCATAGAATTAACAAATCTTTTGTAGGTAATATAGTTTTAGGAGTAAAACTGTATAATGCTAAATAGTAATAGTAATCTAAATAGTAACATAAAAATTTGCCCCTAAAATAATTTAATGAAAAATTGAAAACTTTTCTTACTGAAAACGTTTTCTATAATATGAATCAGTTTTTTGAAATGTAAAGTTTAATTTCCTTTGTGAATGTTTGTTTATTGACAAGAACAATGTCACTTTAAGCAGTGATCTCTGTTTAATTATTTATCATTTACCATTTCAAATATAAATAAGTGCACCAAGAATCGTTTCAATACAACAAGTTTATCTATGACTCTAGTTGGATCATAAAAGTAACGCTGCATGAGCGATTTCTGTGCCTGGATAGGTGACCGCTGTTAAGAAAACGGATTTTTTCTAGGGTTTGATGTATATATGTAAAGATGTGTACATTCTGAGGACGAGTGAAGCGAATCCTAAGTCGTGAGTATGAGCAAAGCAAATCCGACGTGATGAGAAAAAAGTTCCGAGGTACCCCGTACCCGATTTTTTAGTTGCATTTATTCAATTTATGATCTTGTGTCGTAACTATTCTCTATTTTTATTTCGTGAAATTTCCACGAAACTAATAGCCAAACTATATCCACAATATTTCCATTTAAATCGCACCTAGTTTTGCGATTTAATTATTTTAGGCGTGTAGGATGAACTTTTTCCCAAATAAAAATAGTGAAAGATATTTAAGTATTATGATGTTAGATACAGTTTCTTCTGATACTCCAACACCAAAATACACCATATTCTTTGGCAATATTTGTTGCAATCAGCAATATTCTAACTCTCTGCTACCACCAATAAGGACAGAGGAATAGGATTACTAAAAATAGCTGGCAGCAATTCACCTAGCTTTTCACCATATGTTGTTTTTCATCCTCATAAAACGAGCGGAATAATGTATTAGTAAGAAACCAACGACTTTTTAGCACAAATTGAACCTCAAAATGGGAAAAAAATTGCCATTTTTATGTATAATGAGTTAGATAACATCAGATTTATGATAAAATAGACGTTACAAAACCTCTTGTAGCTCTTTGTTTTGAATTTATAGATAGACTTTAGGGTTTTCAAGACCAACATATTTTCAGTTGCCAGAGATGGCTCCTGTAAAGTTTATCATAGCTTACCATAAGTTAAGCAAGATGTAACTAAATGACATATTCTACTTCATAAAGTCTAGATGGTTTCATGACCTTTGAAAATCTAGTCTCAGACTTAGGACTACTGAATTGTCTATGTATGTTTAGACATCTTGCTTTAATTAAAGTAGCTAGGAATTCCACAAGTGTGTTAAAAAAGACATCCTGTCATTGTTCAGATTTAAAATATTTGTCAGTGAAGTGCTTCACGAGGAGTGATTGAAGATTCTAAGATTGCAGGACCTCCTCCCTTAAATCTATCTTAACAGGATATTTGATAAGGTTACATAGGAGAGAATTTAAGGAATTATTTCGGGGTTTGTTTAAAATTCCCCAAAATCGCAGTCTACTAAGCAGACTTGACTACTGTCTACTTTCGCAACTACTTGCAGGAGGTTCGATGGGGAATTTACTGAAAAATTTGGCTTAAATATAGTTTGAATAAATTTTATTAAAGTTAAAATGTTTTAACTATGTTTTTAACAGTTATCCTTTTTCTGTTTACTTACACTCTCAAACAGTTTCCCAACTTTTGCAACTCAAAATATTTTAACCAATTTTTTTAAAACGTTTATTCGAAAATATGTTTCATTGAAGTTTTATAGCAGCAAGGCATTTTGCTTTGTCGGCAGCTGTAGTAATTTTCTGAATATTAGTTGTCAAATACATCTCATGAAAACAGTAAACGTTTATTAAAAATATTTATGCACCGACAACCGCTTTGCTTTTAATTCTTTTTATCTCTGTTTTTATTTCACATTTTTTGAGATTTCAAACAAAATTTTCTCTGTTTTTTTCTGTATCTTTTATTTTTTTTTCCATCACACAATAGATTTTATTTTACTATTAAATGTTTACGCATTATTTATTCATCCAGCGTATTAAACATTTTTCTCGATGTTCATCCATTTTTTCCAAACTTTTTTTATTTAATTTAATTTGTGCCTAAATATTTCTGTAAGTATAATAAATAACTTTCATTAATGACTTTGCGAAAGTTCATTAGCTACGAAAAACTGTTTGGCTCGTTTAGTAATTAGCTACGCATGCACACCTAAATGAGCATAGAATGTTCCAAGTTTTAATTTAATATTGGCATTAGTTTTATTTTTTCAAACTGTTAAAAATTAAAGAAATTCCTAATTTAGAGGAAATGTGACTGTTGCAACTCTTTAAGGAATCCACATCTATTAAAAGTTTAATTGTTTAATAGAAAGTATATATATGGTTTTTATCGGATCGATTTTGTTAAGCAACATCGAGCAAGGTCAGTACGTGAATTGGTGACAGTTAGCAATAAAAACTGATTTTTGATCTTCATTTCTGGTTACAAGGGGAGCTGAAAGACTTACTAAAATGTAGAATAGGTGATTTTTATATATTGAGGACGAGCCAAGGGAGTGTTTAGTGTTAGTGGTCAAATTGAGCGTAGCCAATCCGAAGTGGTCAAATAGAGCGTATCCTATCAGAAGTGGTCAAATTGAGTCTAATAAATGCGAAGTTGTGAAAATGAGTGTGAGGAATTCGAAGTTTTTAGCATGAGCATATTTGTTTGATAATGTGATTCGAATTCCGAGATAATCTGTACCTGATTTTTCTTATAGCTTTTTAACATGAAACTAATAACACATGTTATTGCTGCTTTTACTGGCTTATGAGAATAAAAGAAACTAACAAAGAATGAGCCGAAAATTTTATCTTATAAAGGCGCAAATATAAAAAAATGCTCTATGTAGATTTCTCTCTGTCTCTTATTGTGGCAAGGAGAAACATTTTTAAAATAAAAAAAAAATTACAATCAGTTTTTGGATCAAATTTTCTCATTTTAAGCTGTATAGATCCAAAAAATTAAAAATAGTTGGTGTGTGTCATCTGGACGTATGTAATTTTCATGTAATGATGGTTTAGCCTAAGCGGCTTGCTGAATTTTATGAAACATACTAGAAACATTCCTTGCCTGGAAGTCCGTTGGCCAGGTCATTTTTTTTAAATGACCGCTTTCTTACTAATCAGTCCAATTTTTGCTTAAATTTTCGTTATAAATGTAATAACCTAATCAGTAGCGTCACAACTTGTTAAAGTCGAGTTTTTAAATTTTTTAAAGAAAAAGTCGCATATTTAACCCTTAAACTGCCCGGGAGAGTATTATTTGCACTAATTTATAGCTTAGTTTAATTACTTAAATACTATATTTACAAATAAGACGATAAAAAATTAGGGCCAGTACAAAGTTTTGAACCGGGGAACTCTAGCTTTTTGTAGTCTTAATGATTCTGTACCTGTTTTATTGAATTTACCACCCTATAAAATATCGTAAACGTCACCTTACTTAACATATATATTATTTTTCGAATATTTTTAGGGTATCCAGTAGTTTCGAGGCGAAAAATAAACCCTTGAATTTTTACGATTTTTTAAATATTTTGCTAACACATCAAACCGGATTAATGACGTAAAAAACTGTTTTTTTTACTTGCATTCGTGTCCTTCTTAATTTTGTTTTCTAAGTTTGATTAGTATAAATTATGGCAAAACTAAGGCCCGTATTCAAGGACATTTTCCTAACATTTTTTAAACATTCTCCTTAAGGAACAAGGAGAATGTTGGGAAAATGTCTTTGAATACGGGCCTAAACATCACGTCTCAATATAGAGGACATTTTTAATATTAAATTTTTGACCAAATTCAACCACTATATCTCGTGCTACTTTATAGTAACTGTAACCACATCTGTGGCTATCGAAAAATGCTACCACATAAGCTCGAAAAATCAAAGACTCAAAATTGCACTTCTAATTAATTATGACAAATATGTTTTCTTTAACATATGGCAGACTGTATTATCTTGTTACAAGAGTACTTAAAATTTTCTTTATTTGAATGGTAATTTTGTATGAAATGATTCAGCTGAGAAACCTTATTGAATCCAATTTTTATCGGAAAATAGAAACATTTTCGAGATTTCAATGTATATTTTTTTCAAATTTGATTTCTGTCTGGATTTTAATCAAATGCTAAAAATAATCTAATCCATAATAAATTTTAAAAATAAAAATATTAACGTTTTAAATTTGATCATTAAGTATGAAAAGTGGGTATGGTGTGTCTCAGAACATTTTCTCACCACATTGGATCCGCTACGCCCATTCAAACTACTTTGAACTCGCTTCGCTCGTCATCAGACAGTAAATACACATCCAGGCCCTGACCTCGCTCAATGCTCGATTAATTGTTATGATCCAACAAAACCATAGATATACTTGCCTTGATCAAATGGAACTTAGTACGCTTAGTTATTATGTAAAGGGATAAATTTGATCTAACTTTCAACTCAATTGGATTATTTTTTAAAAAGGTATACATACATATAAAAGTAATTTTATATAAATTTAACTAATGCTGAAACTGACTAAATCTTTGCTTAGGTTTTGATTTTATGTTGTACTACATACGCACTGAATTTCAAATCAATTAAAACGCTTTTTTGCTTGTTTTACGAATTTTCCAAAATTGTGACGAGTCAATAGCTCAACAAGATCTAAGGATTGATTTTTGTACCACGTTTTGACTCTTTAATAAATAAACTGGGATCTACGATAATAACGGACACCTCCCAGACAAAAAAAGATCATATAGACTGACATTTTTGTAAAAGCCGCATGGAAAGTCATGAAAACGCCTGAAACAGATAATTTAAGTAGAATGTCATAGCTTATTTTAACGGTATAAATAAAGAAAATTAAAAAAATATAGTATTAAATTCTTTCGAATAAATATGATTTACCTAAGTAAAGCATATTAACTTAATTAAATATGCTTGGTTATATTTATATAACATAGGTAAATGCCGTTGGCTCTACAGCCAACGGCCTGTTTATTTTTATGGCAGCTCGAAGAAAATAACAAAGATAAATCAATCAAATGTTTATACGTTACTGTCAGTTATTTTTTATTTTATTTAAAAAAAAACAGACCAAAGGTCCAATACAAAAGTGTTTCAAAATACAATATAAATTAATATTAATAAAAATACAACTTTTACTAAGTACTAATTACCTGTTTTCATGTAGAGAAAAAGTTTGAAACCAATTTTTCACAATAGGAATTGAAAGAAAACAGCTTCTTCTAAATAACTTGTTATATTAAACAAAGCCGACTTTCGGTCTTACTGACCATTGTCAGTGCAATGTGGGACTTTTAAATCAATTTATGTTGGCCAAACAGGAAGACCGTACAGTGTTAGAGTTCAGGAGCACTTGAAAGGGCCAAGCAGGTTTTACAAGCACAAAATTGCTGAGAAACACAATAACAAACACCAGGTTGCGTTTTTGCATTTGATTTCTAAAGAGAAATATATGAAAATCACATGACCTACCTAGATATTGCTGCAATACATAGGAATATTAAATAGCATGGTGATAAGGCCCTTTATGTCCGAGGTGAGAGTGGGTCTGTCTCTCTACCGACTTTTTCACCTAATTTATTAATTTAATTATGCATTTTCGTTTTTTTCTTCATTTCTTTTCCTTTAGTATTTTTTGTCTTTATTTATTTTATTAATTTTTTCTAAACTTTTCCTTCTTTACTAATTTTAATCTAATTTTTCACACTTCCAGTTTTCATTTCAACCTTGTTTCAAACTATATTACCGACTTTCCTTTTAAAATAATTTTATAAAATTTATAAACAACAAAAATATGAAGAAGAATGTCGACAAATTGTTATCAAAACGCAATCATTTTTAACTATCCAATTGCTTTTATTCCTTTCAGTATTTTTACCATGAAACTGAACAATGAACCATGAAATGATGCTAATGAAGATGTAGGTCTTCCGGTGGCGACTGCGTCAATGTAGACGAAGAATCCGACGTTTTGCTTCCTCTGACAAAAACCGCGCAAGCCTACGCACTTTGTGTCCCTAATGAAGTTGTTCTGATGACAGAAATTAAAGAGAGGGGGAGGGTATTGAATTAGTTAGGCTTCCTGATACAAAAAGGAAGTCCAAATAAATACATACACACGCAGAGCTTTTATGGGTCGTAAAATTTTTTTAGTATACGTAATAACCTTTCCCCACTAGTCTTCATTCCGTAGCATTACAGTCACGATGGAGACTGTTTATATGCCATTGCTAGATCTTGTCTATCATTGCCTCATTTTCTAAAACTATGTCTAAGACTCCATCATTTTTGTTTCCATAATCCATCCATATGAGGTATTAATGAAAATAGAGAATAAAATGTCGCCCTATGTTTCATAATATGTTTAAAAATTGTATTAATCTCAATGATTGCAATATAATTATTGAATATAATTCAAGCTATATTATTATAACATGAATATTTATCGAGGAAAGATACGAAATATGTTTAGAATATGAAATACATATATGTACACCTATAAATCCTTATGTAAAGGTACAGTTGTATAATAGTATATAAACTTAAGCTATTGTAAATAGTGTAAGTTATTAGTAATAAAATATCAAATTTTATAGGTATAATTATTTAAATAATTTATGTCTATTTTTCTGCCTAAGATATACCATGTACAATAAGTATAACCATAATATATATTAAATTTATCTACTTACGGCTGTAAATAAATTCCTGACTAAATTGTTTTTAAGTTGCAAATTGTTATTTTGCCAACACTGTCAGCAAAATATTTATTATCAGTTCGGGAAATTTTCGTTGTAATACTCTACGTCCTAGGAAGGAATGGTACATTTAATTATATTGTTAAACAAATTAAAACACCCTAGGAGGAGAAATGAATGAGTTGAGGTTATTGTGTTGCAGGTTATTGAGTGAATTGTGGTGTTTTTCGTCTGGTAAACATTATTATTGTTTATAATAATATTTTCTATACATTATTACTTAAAAATACGATGTACTTTTTAGTATTAACATTTTTATAAAGTGCTAAATTAATATAATTTTAAATGAGCTATTGGTAACACTGATATTTATTGCTTGTTTTAAGTTTTTACCAGCTGTTTACAAATCTTCAGATATTTATTTCTTGTTTTATCGCTATTTTTTTATTTGTTGATTTGAATTTTGCTTTAAATAAAAGTACGCGATAAGTAATCTAAAACCTTGCCACGAATTACTAAAACTGTTAAACAAGGTAAACTAATTTTACCACAAAATATAATGAATTAGAGTATCAGTGAAAAAAAAATAACAGATTATATAACATACATATTTAGGATTGACGCTTTACTAGACCGAAATCTACCTCACATTGTGAGTGTTGCAACTACTTCAAAGTAATATGTACTGTCGCCAAAATCTCGTAGCAAGTATTTAAACACCTTTTTCAGACACGTATAGTTATTTAAGTTATAGGTTTCTTATCGTAATTTTAATTATTTATAGTAATCTTAATTTTTGCTGTAACAGATAAAAATTACACATTTTAGAAAATAATTTTCTTTTCTTCATTTCTCAGCCGTAAGTAGATAAAATATTAATGCTACTATGCAGTAAAGGAAACATTGCCGACTCGTGTCAGCAATTACCTGCATTGGCTCCGCTTTTGTAGGCAATTCACTATTTGCTTGACTCGGCTTCCCCGTGTCCGTTAAATGGTTTAATTACCTCAGCTGAAAATTTTTATAGCCTGCCTCGCCTTCAACTCGGGGGCAAATTTATAGAACTCGTCGGCAGAATTTTATTATGCTGCCTAGTAGCATAATGTAATATATTCGTAATTAATTTATTATTTTATTTCCAAAGAGAAATAAAATAAAAGAGAAATAAAATAATACATGCTTCCGTTATATACAATTATTAAATATACGAATGTTAAAAAATATTTAACAGGTTGCAAAGTATTTTATTAAAGATTTATATTATTCGTCGTTTATAAATAGGGGCAGGAAGAAAGATCGCATCAGCTAAGAAACAATGTAATTGCCCTCGGCAATGCTTTGGAAAACATCCATCTTTTATGGTGAATAAACAAATTGTTTTAATGTTTATAAATTTGAAATATAAAACAGTATTTACAGGTAGTATTTATTTATCTTAGTATATAAACTTTCTGAATGCTCTGTTATACTGCAAAAATAGGTTCTATATGCAGGTTATTTTGCTACATTTTCCTTTTTACCCGTCTATTTCAATTGCTGGTTAAGGCGGTGCTATTAAAGAACATTGCTTGAGTTTGAAATCGACTAATTCTTTTTGTGATTTAGAAATACGTCTTACTCATAATCAAGTAATATCCTTGATTACCTAGGGTCAAAGAGGAAGCTAATAGTCTTTTCAGTTTCAGAAAGTGTCAAATATGCCCGGAGCTTGGGCATTCTTTAGATTAGAAAGTAATTATTTAAATAATCAAGTCCAACATAACTCATAAAAAATTTAGAATTTGAATAGTTGAATCAAAATACAGGCCAACTTTGCTGAAATCTTTTTAGCCTTACTTTACTGCTGTGAAGAACTACGGAGCAAAAATAAATCAAGGGTTTTCGTCAATTGAAAGATTACTTTGCAGCCTTGTTACTAATTAATGCTAAGTCTATATTGCATTGGTGCGCTTTGCTTTTAATTGAAATACAATTTTAATTCATTTAATGACATTTTAAATGCCAATAAATGGCATTTACGGGGTATTTCGTCATAAAAGCGAGGTCAGTGCCTGGATTGGTGACCGCAGGTAGTAAAACAAATGTACTTACTGTCTAAAGGTAAGCGAATCTGAAAGTGGATTCGAAGAGGTAATGCAGTATAAGTTTGGCGATTTGTGAATTTTGAGCAAAGAGAATTCAAAGTAGTGGGGATGAGTTTAGTGAATCCACTTCCAAGGTACCCCATATATTACAATAATTGTAAGTTAAGTAGTAAATTAACAATCAGGTGCCAATGTGCTTATGAGCAATCGTCAATGATTCTGTTATAAGTTTAACAACAAACTAGTTGGCTGCTTTAAGCGGTTGCTCAGCTAAACTTTTGCACCAATGCAGTGTAAACATTGTATTTGTTCAATTATCTCAATTGTTAAAATTGTTGGATTTTATATAGCGTGTTTAAAGGTAGCCGCTAGCTCGCTACCAGTGTCGTACATCTAGAGGCGTCGAGTAAATTGTATTAGATAGAGAGTGAAAGGCCATTTTCCACTAGTATAGATACGAGACCAGCCTATCGAACCTGGTCAAGCTCAAATTTTTTTTTATGGCTCATACCATTAACCTTAGAATAATACTATATATAGAAGGAGCACTACTGATAACACGAAAGCCAGTTCTCTAGTGGTCTTAAGTATTGCTGCCAACCTGACAAAATTATATATTTTTAACAAAGTTGGCAGTATTTCCGGTTGCTGAATTATTGCGTTCTATTATTAATTAATAATTATTATTGATTATTCATAGAAAAATAATAGAAATATCGGTGCATTACAATATTTTAAGCATTTTAAATTGTATTTTAACGTTTTTAATTAAAATTTTGTCAAAAGTAGTCCTCGTCAACTAAATGTAGATTCTCGTATTCCCCTACCCTTTTGCTATCTAAGGCCGATTTTATTAAGTACTTAGCAAGGTTTTCAAGTTATTTTATTTTTCACTCAAGATCTTTTTTATTAGTGGATATTTATAACGCATTTATAAAATAATATTTTTATTTATTAGGGTGGTACCTCTACTTAAGACCACTAGTCAACCTGCATTCGTGTTATTAGTAGAATTACATTGTGTTTCCGGTCCTATGCTGCTTTAATAATATGCCTTAGAATAATACTAATGTAGAAACATTAGTATTATTCTAAGGCATTAGCAAACTCAAGTGTCAGATACTACTGGTAGCTGACTAAAGGCTATCGTCAAACTCGCTTACCCTAAACGTATTGGCTTTCATTGTGCACATTTTGGACACGCGGCTGTGAAGTTAGACAAATTAGGAGGTGACAAAGTTGAAAAAAAAAATAGTTAAAATATTGTAAATTTACTGTAAGAAACATTTTGAATATTTTTTAATTACTATTAATTATATAAGTATTTTAAAATAATTCTGTCATTGTCTCAAATAATGTAATAATAAATGTTTTTCTTTATTTTTTAAAATTGTTTTCTTATTGCATTTATTTTTCTTTAATAGGAAGAAAGCAACTTAGAAAGAAAAAATAACACTCATAAATAAACAAAATAAATAAAATTCTCTAAATAAACTTAGCATCTAAATGTAGTGGTTTATATAATTTCATACTACCGAGTTTTGCAAAACATGAATAGTTGACGCAATATATTTGTGCGAGAGACACCTAGGAAATGTAACAAGCAAAATGCAATGCTACATCTGGAATCTGTTTCATTATTCGACATTTTTTATCATTGATGGCTCGACATAATGTCATATCCCACTCTGATTCGTTACGTATAACTCATTAGGGCAGCGACAGAGCCTGAACTCACTCTGATTTTTAATTAAATTTCCGACGCATATAATGTGAATTAATTACCAGAGATGAGCCTTGCTCTTTACCCTTATAATGCTTGGCAAGCAACACATATATCATTTGATACTACTGTGTATTGCAAAATATGAATAGTTGATACAGTGTTATTTTGCGAGAGACACATAAGAAACAAGCAAAATTAAATGCTAGATCAAACTGTTCCATTATTAGACATTCGACATCATGTCGTGTCCAAGTCTGTTTTGTTTCGTCCAACTCAACAGGGCGCTGACAAAGCCTAAACTCACTCTGACTTTCAATTAAATTTCAAAAATTAAACTGCAAAAATAAAGGACAAAGAGATAGGTGCAGTTTTACAGCCATTTCGGTAGTCCTTGTGCTCAAGGACAGTAAATTGTATCAACACACAATTAAGAAAAGATCATCAGTAATTTCAACGAGTTGCATCCCTTCACTAAATGCCTAAAAGCAGACTTTTTAGGGGTTTATATAATATTATATATATATATATTATATATATATATATATAATATATATATATATATATATATATATATATAACGCTTTTTTGTCAAAGACGGGGATAAATGTCTTAATGCAAAAAGCAAATATAGGAACAAACCTCGGGCCCAGTCGGTGTTTGTCCAAGCTAGCCGAGGCGTCCAGTCCTTAAGTAAGTTTTTTTCAGATTAAACTCGTTTATAGGCTACTAATAGTGTATAGTACGACACACGGCTAAAATCAGTTGACAGCTCGGGAAAATAGTGTAGAGGAACCAATGAGGTAGGTCTGATTTGAAATTGAAGGCATGGTTTAACATCCAGGACTAACCTCATTGGCTCTCTTGCATTATTTTCCCTCGCTGTCAACTGGTTTTATTCTTGTCGTATTATACTTTTAAATATTTACAGTTAATTATAATAGTAAAGAGGCTAATACTGATTTAATTTTATTTCTTCTTACAGAAATGGTTAATACGTGAGTGGCTGACGCGACGCACGACTGGCTTATAAACCTTGTTGGGGGGATAGAAAGCAATAAGCATAACTCAAGTTGAAATTGATTAAAACAAAAGGAACTATAAGCAGTAACTTTACCTTTAAATCGTTCGAAATAATAAATGGGAGCCGTTTAAAAGATTAACTTGTTTAGGATGAGGTCGACCAAACACAAAGTTAAAACTTTTTTATATTACCAGACTTACTTTATTTATATTTAAAGGGTATGATCTTTTAGTCGTTGAGATTAAATTATCACTTGGAATGTTTGCTTTAGGGTGACGTCAGTGGGTACATTGAAAATTTAACATTGTTATTCAGATACCTCTTTTGATATTCTAACTTTTTTGAATGCAAACTACATTTGAAATTATTTTTTACAAAAATTAACCCCAGGTAAGTAACTGGTTATTAAATAAATATTTTTTAGTAAAAAATACGTTACTTAATATAGCAAAATATGTATACTTTATAAACAAATAAATAATAAAACAATATGCATATAGCTGCAAGAGCTGTATAATTGTTTGGACAATTATCCTATTTAGCCGCCTTCGTGGTCGAAGTCTTTAGAGCGTTAGTATTTATACTAACCTTTGACACCACTGAGGCCTGAGTTTACGCTATTAGTTTATACATAAGATTTCGTCAAATATACCGCCAACTTTAGATTGTTCTGTTGGTTGCCACCACCTCCTGGGGTGGTTCCCGCAAGAGTATACCTGATGAGTCGCAAGGCTCTAATCGGCCATTATTTTTTTTATTATTATTACCCACTTTATGTCGTTAGCCTCGTGCTGTGAATAACGGTCTATTCTAATATAAAGAGGGTTAGTTTAATTTTAAAAATATAGAAATGTAAATTATACTAAAGCAAGGCTAATTTCAAGATAAACGCAAGAAAAAAAATCGCTACACTCATCCTCCCTGCATCGGACTCGCTTCGGTCGTCCTCAGAATTGTTAGGAATATACTGCAACATATCTTGTTGCAGTATATAAATCGGAAAATAATCCAACCCAGTTGAAATTCGGTACAAGTGTTGACTTCTACGTCGTAAATGGGTGTTTTAAATTTTATCTCAATTTATGGGGCACGATAACTTTCAAATGCTTTCTCGGATCGAAATGAAATGGATTATTAGGCACGGAAATAAGCACTTGAGGATCGCCTGGCATGCAAACCTCCCAACCAGAATTTGTACGCATATTTAGTTTTGTACTTGGCTAGTAGACCCTGATGAACTGTTCAGTTTTTAGGTCAGCTCGTCAATAAATATACATTAAGTGGAGAGACAGCTTTCATTTCTCTCTATTTCGATACTCCACAGATCATTTTACTGTCATGAAAACTTGAAACGTTTATAATGCTTAACAAAGCAGCAAAAATGTGCAACGAGCTGACAACAATTCATTATTTATTACCTTAACACTCTCTTTGAAGAAGTTGCAATGAGGTTACAATGGTCCAATTTCGTCCTGCTGTAATAATTTAAGCATCCTAATGTATTAAGATAGGTTATATATTTATTAATGAATAAACTGTAGTTTCCGGAATACTTCATTCCAAGACCAGGTATTAGTGGAGTTTATTTCCGATTAGAAAGCAGTACAGATCTACTAATCTCATAATCCTTTTTATTTATTAAGGTGAACATCAGAAGCAAACATAAAACCCAGGTTTAATCCCTTAAAACTGAAATACACAACAATTCTTTCTATATAAGCTTTCTGTGTTCTATACGACCTATCAGTAAATAAATCTAGTTAGTTTGTTTTGCTTTACAAAAGTTAGTTCAAACTAGCATCAGCATATAGATTTAACGTCAAACTATGCTGAAAGAAATATTTATTTAGACAAATTGTATATTATTATTCTGATATAGAGAACATTCTTGTAAAGTATCTACTCAAAAAAAGTATAATAATTTATTCAACAATTACTTTATTTACCCAAAAAAGAGAAAACTGTTTCTTTAACATAGGGTTGTTCGAAATAAAAAGAGTTTTAAAACAATAACTGTTATTTTCTATGCTACTGTTTTTTTCTCAAAAGCATTTGGAGCTATAATTAAGATTATATCAATAATTATTATCAATAATTATATCAATTTGAAGCTCAATAATTAGATCAACATTTAACAAGTTAAAAAGAAATTTTTAAAAGTTACATAACTTCAAAAAATTACTGTGGAAACCACAGGACTTACTGTGCGTACGCTCAAGAGTACAATCACTGTGTTTTCTTCCTTGGCGCAAAATAAACTACTCCATGATACTTTGCTTAGAACCTGATGTTGCACATTCAGATGGTACCATATTGAGTGTCTCTAGAAAGTGACGGTAATACTGGGACACTCTAGATGATAGTTTAGTTTTTGGTTCACAAATAAGAATAATTCGGGTACAGGGTACGTCGCAACTATTAATTACAATAGCGGATTCACTTAGCTTGTTTTTAGAGTTTAAAAATTACCAAATTTTTACTGGACACGTCCTTGGACTCGTTTTGCTCATCCTCAGATAGTAAATAAATTCTGACGGGCACCCATCCGAACACTGTCCTCACTCAGTGCTGCTAAATTTTTAATTTTTATATTCCAACAATAACAGTAGATATACTTGTTCTATGAAACAAAACTTATTACACTTATTTATTGCGTAAAGGGATGGAATTGCATAAGATTTCAACATAATTTAATAATGAATGTGAAAATTACAAAAAAGTATTTAAAATGGAGATGGTGCATCTGTGAAACATGCGAAAATATACGACCCATCAGTTTGGAAACTACTGGAGGGAAAAATTTACACACACATTCAAACAGACAGATTTAGATAACTTGGTAAAAAAACATCCACGAGGACATAAAAACCTGTAACAGATGACTCAGGTAAAACCCCGTTTTCGGATTTTTTCGCATACACAATAATTTTCCTATATGTGCGGGGTAAATAAAGAAAAATAAAAAGTTTAAATAGATAGATCAAACAGACTTGAGATGTGAGGTTAAACACAGCGTGTTGGAATATTGACCTGCAGTCAGTAAACTAAATGGAAAACTGTCAATTCTTTTTACTTCTTCTTATAAACTTGTGACAAAGTCAACATTAATAAGATTTTCTTTAGAAAATCCTCTCAGACGATTTTCTTTTTTTTTACTTTTATATTTCTTAACTAGTTGTTAAGAACTTTTCCAAAACAGTTCCACCTGGTACCACAGGAATTTGGCCACTAGAAGTCGATGAAAAGACGCTACAAAATTAACCATATGATCCATATGGTTGATTACTACTTATTATTTTTATGGAGGCGGTGGTAAAAGTGAGTGGAGAGGGTGAATACTAAGGGAGATAGTATTAAAAGAGGGGCTCCTCAGAGCGGTTCTAGACATGACATTAGACCAAGGCAAGTTTTAACAACCTACTTATGTTTTTAAGTAGGTTATATTATAAGTTTCAAAGAGCCCTTATTTACTTTTTTACATTACAACTTATTAATTTACAAATTACTACTTATTTACATTGGGCCTCCCCTTGTTCATCGTTCTTATAACTATAACAGCGACGATAATTTCAATTATAGGAACTATCAGCAGAATAGTATGTATTTTAGCAAGCAATTGTAAATGAATAGAGGAAAATGCAATCATAAGTTTCAACAAAGTTATTATCCGAGAACTCAAACCCCCCATTACAGCCAAACCAGCTGTCTATAACCATATATTGGGTAGTAGACAGATGGGCTAACGTTGGTAATACTGACTGATGGTAAGACAGGGCCAGTTTTCTTGTTTTATAAACAACACGCCAGTAATACAGTACATTAAAAAATGATTACTAATAATGTAATCTATTTTCATAAATAAATATTATGAAGCAATTTCAGTTAAATATTAGTTTCGAATATTGTTGGTCCACCAGGCAACAATCCTGGTATCTCTCGATTGAACAGATAGAAGTATGTCTAACAAAAAATTTTTAATTTTTATCTAAAATTAAGTTATTATTTATCCTTCTATTCTACAATGAACCAATTTGACCTTCTAAATGGCACCAGCCAAAGGGCAAAAGAAACAAACTTAAATAATTTGTGGGAAAAAGTTGGCTGATTTCCTGTAAGGTTTCTAGTCTCGAAGCGCAAGGTTTCCTTTTGCAGGGACAGGCTTTCCTTTCCAGGCGAGGTTTTCCTTCAAGGGATAATGGAGTTTTCAGACTTTTACCCAAAGAAAATTAGACATCTTGCACGAGCCAGTCAAAACATTGAAGAGTGAGACATAGTGGTATAACTAGATTTCAAAAAATGACTCCTGGATCGATTAGCTGTTACTCTTTCAAACTAATTTGAATGCTGAGTTTATGAACAAACTAAAATTGAAATTTTAAAAAGTTTCAGAAAATGACCTTATAAATTTACTTTATGACATTAATTAAAGTACCTTGACGACAAAAGTTTTATCAGTTGCATTATTTGATCAGAAATCAGGAAAATTAATTGTGCTCCTTTTAAAATGTTTTGAATTGATTCCTTAAAACATTATATGACCCCCAAAGTATACATTACTGAATTAACTCTACAGAGAGTGTCACACATTGCTTTATGAGTTAAAAATCTTTTACAAGAATGTGTTGATGACCATAACCATTATCATATATACGATTTGCTAGCCATGCATGATGGCGGTAAGAGAGCACCGCTCGTCTTTGGTAAATACTTCACATTATATTCTTCGGAAATAATTGAAGGGCAGAGTGAATTCAGGCTGTGTCGGCGCCCTGATGAGTTAGACGTAACGTTATGTCGAGCCATCAAAGATGACGAATGTCGAATTGTGGAACAGTTCCCAGATGTAGCTCTGCATTTTGCTTGTTACATTTCCTAGGTGTCTCTCGCACAATTATATTGTATTACCACTGTATTTACGCCTCTTCTGAAGTACTCAGGACAAATGAGTGACTCATAATGATCCTGTACTGAGATTGAAGAGATATTACAGCTCGTAAGGATTAGACGGATCACGGCAGTAAAATTATTGCTCTAGCTACGCCCAAAAAATTAATTTGTTGATTCGGTTTAATCCTTGCTATTGTTTTTCAATAAACAAGTTTTTCTAACTTCAAAATGCATCCTAAGACCCAAGTGAAGTTAATATGCGTAAGCAAATATACGATTTTCACATTTCATTAAAATTTAATAAACCCCTATTTCCGCTAAATGCGTTAAAATAATCATAAACTAAGCCTCAAATGAGTACAAATAATGCTATGCCGTGCAGAATATAATCTGTGGGATAAATATGCATATATTCTTTGAAAACTCGAAAAAAATAAATAAAAGTAGTGAGACAACAAGTTATTTAATAGAAAACTTAAGCAATCATTTGATTGATAAGCAAGAAAGCGCATGTTTGAAAGAAAATTCGCCCGGCTTGAGGACCTACGCGATAGAATTTTTTATGCAAGAAAGATAGAGTTTTAGAAAAGGAATTAGCTGAGTCATGGTTGGTGTATAAAGGAGAGTGAAATCTCACTACATCTCCAGGTGTAGTCAAGTACATCTGTCTCGAGTCCCTTATACCTCTTAGAGATTTACCTGCTCTCTTTTATTGTTTCGCTTCTTACCCATTTTGACAATTTTGTGGATGCACTCATAGATTATATAAACTGAACAAACAACATTCATAATGTCCATCAACATATTGGTTCCTTAACAATATTTTCCCTCGCTGTCAACTGATTTTAGCTGTGTGTCGTACTATAAAAGTTAATGTAAAAAAGCCAAACATTTTACTATAACCCACGTTTCAAAAAGAGGTAAGCAAGATTATTGTAGCAGTAGCAGGATCGAGAGATAACTCATAAAGCAGTTTCATTTTTGAAAGTTCTGTTTCGTTCCCTCGGTTTCCGCTTCATAAAACTACGAAAATCGTGGTGTGATAACTCTGACACTTCTCCTTTACGTAAATAACAATTCCTTACAATATTTTACCATTTGGGGGTTTAAATTCAATATTGCTTGAGATTGTAAAATAGTTTCTATTTTTACTTTTCCACATTTACACCGATGGTATATAGGAGAAGTATTTTGTTGACGAAAAAACCCAAAATGAGATTTCACCTAAATTATCCGTTTAATGCCTCCTAAGTAGTTTTCTCAAAGTTGTCTATCTTTATGTGTGTGCATGTGTCTTTGTGAATGTGTATGTGTGTCTGTTATCATCGTAGCTCCCAGTGTATTTATGCTGTAGTGGTGATACTTTGTATCAACATTAGTCTATAGGTGTAGTTATGCTGTCCGGAATATTTTTTATTATGTCATTGACCAGCAATAATGTCAGCGTAAGTTTCTAAAAATCATAAAACACGGAAAAATGTTGCGATCAATTTAAAATTCAGCACGCATGTAGCCATGTTTAGACAAACATATAAGTTTATGTACATAATTTTGGGCTAAATTTCATCTCATTATCAAAATTAGTTAAATTTTTTTCAAATTACTTGTGTACATTTTTCTAAAAATTTAAAAAATCGGAAAATAATCCAATTGACATGAACTTTGGTACACTTGTATACCTGTACATTATAAATAGAAACTAAGTTTCGTTTCAATCCAGCAAGCATATCTATGATTGTAGTTAGATCATAAAAGTGTATGTGTCAAAAGTGGCATCGTGAGTGGTTAGTGCCTGGAAGGGTGATCGCTTTTTTGTCTCTATTCTTTTATAGTTACTCAACTACTTGTTTATACTTAGGACGCGTGAAGCTAGTGCTAAGTGATAAGGAAAAGTTCAGAGGTACCCCGTACCCTATTTTTATAACGGTAGATTTAATTTTGTCATAAATATTTCCTGTAGTAGATAAATTGTTAATTTAAATACCACAATGAGCTGATTCTGTAAAACAACGCTCTCCTTGGTTAAAAGACGTTCTTTCTAATATTTTAGAGAAAACAAGAGGTACTCACACTCTAAAATGCATTCTATGGAAAGATGCTTTTTCCCTTATCTCTCTCTCATGTATACTCTTTTGTCCTATAGAAAATGGTACCCAAATGGTGAAGGGGTATTCTCTCTAGGTAGAATGCTTCCTATATGTTAAGAATTTAATTTTAAAATAGTTTCCTTTAGCAATGTTTGATTAATTTAATTATTTTATTTATTACTAGCAGTGATAAGAGCTTTTCTCGGCAAATAGGTTTTTTTTATCAAACAACAAGTTTTTAATTGCTTTTTTTACGGACTACAAAAATATACGTTTTTAACAGCTGAAACAGCAAGAAAGTTCCTTGTATAAGATGTTTTAAATGAATGCTTGGTACTAAGTTCTTATTTTGATAACTTGCCAATCAAGAAGGAACTTAGAACCTTTGTTCGGACTTTTACTGAGAATAAAATAATATTCTTCACAAAAAAAGACCATAAATTGAATAATTCTTAGACAAAATATAAAAAAATTAGAATTACTTTAGCACTTATCTACACTTTTGCGTTCATTATAGAGATATAAATATTTATTTATTAATAGCATGCAAATATACTAGCGTAGCTTTATAAAACATGTTTTTAAAATATAATTTTTTTCAATAAAAGAATTATATATCGGGCAAAACACTGGTTCTTAAGCAAATGAACCAATTTTTAAGCAAAGTTACTTATTTCTTTATTATAAGATTCCGAGCTGTAATCAACAATTGCTGTAATAAGAATGCTATTTACCTTTATACACTATATTATTTATTAACATACCTCGTAAGAACAGAGCGTGTCAATTTGATTCTGAGTTTAAACTACTCCTAATAATTAAGAACACAAAATAGTATTATTTGAAATATATGAATATTATTATTTATATTTTTTAAGACATAAAAAGTGGTGATCCATCAGTAGTAAAAATTAAAAGTTAAGTCAAGATCCATCAATTAGATTCAATCTGGTAGCAATGAACAATTTTTTTCACTGACCCCTATTATTATTATTTTTAAACAGATCTCAATGCCGCATAAAATGAGTTCATTTTGACCTAAGATTTATAAATCTATCGATTGAATTCCGAGCTATACTTAACTTTTACTATTAGTGACGTTACTACTATAAAAAGTTTTGAATCCTTTTAACTTTTAATTCCTTACTCAAACCCTGTATTTAAGATCGAATCTCGATGATTCATAAAATATGGTCTTCTGGCCCTTGAAATGTCTAAGGGCAAAGATTAGTCTAAATTCATCTTTTCCGAGCAGTAAGCTATCGAAATTTAAGGTACACTAAAATCTAAAACGGAACGGGTTTAAGGTACACTAAAACCTAAAACGGAACGGGTTTAAGGTACACTAAAACTTTTGAACGTATCCCGATAAGACTTAAAAGATGACAACTCAGACCTGTAAGCATTCTAAGTTTAATGTGTAGTTAAGATCTATCGATTAGATTCCGAGAATAAAGTACTTACATTTTATTTTTTACACTACCTTCTATTGATATTTTCAAAAGGATATCGATGAGTCATAAAATATGGGCAATATATATATATATATATATATATATATATATATATATATATATATATATATATATATATATATATATATGTGTGTGTGTGTGTGTGTGTGCATGTATGTATTGTATGTATATTTTAAATAATAATGTACTGGTTAATACCCAAAATGATTATCTTTACTATAAAATTGAATATGAAAGAGATAAAAAATGATTTTGTAAAAACAATTGTATTTTTAAATAAATTTAGAATTAATTATTTTTAATAATTACTTTTTGCATAGGAAAGAAGCGCTGAAGCCTCACAACTTTACCAAACGAGTTTATTTATGAGATTGCAAAAAGCGATTGGATTTTTATCTGATAAAAGAATTTTCCTATTGAGAGATCTATAAAATTGCCTTTTTATTTGGATATTCACAATTTACCCAGTACAAAGGCTTCCTCTTACAAACCAGGTTTTATCTAGACGAGGTATAAACTTATTATAGGTCATCAGAAAGGTATTTATTACAATGTTTTTGTTTTGTTTGTATTCCTTCCAATAGATAGGGATACTGGATTTGACTTTAAACATTTACGGTAAGAAAGCTGTTTATTATGTCCTACTATTATAAACTATTTGTGTGTTAGTAGTATCTATAAGAAAATAGCTCCATTTTCATTTGAATATTCACTTAAAAAAATGAAAAATTGGTTACGAGGATCTCGGAACATTTTCTCACCAAATCGCATTTATTACGCTTTTGCTTACTACTTCGGACTCGCTTCGCTTGTCCTCAGATATTAATTGCATTTGTTTTATTCCAAGCAGTCACCCATTTAGGCAGTGACCTCGCTCGCTTGATGGTGCCTTACTTTTATGATCCAACCATAGTAGTAGGGGCAAAAGGGACATTCTGGCACAGACCAAAAAAAAATTCTGAAAAGGATCGTACCTCATTTAGTATACCCACTATATAGGTAGAAGCACTTTGGGGATGGGGCTTCTTTGGTTTTAGGTGTGAACTTGTAAGACTTAACCACTAGACCAGCCTAGTGCCCCGAGATTATCAAGTGTCTCTCTTAGTGAAAAGCCTTTCCACCACGTTAAGGTGGAGACACAATGGGAAGGTGTACTTAGTTTTATTGTATTTTTACATTTTTTTATTTTGTATTTTTTAACGTTTTTACAATTACACATCATATACACCTCTTCAGCGCCATATAGGTTACGGGACGCTATGCCACGCCAGTGACATTAAAAGATGGAATTTTACGGTTTACGGGACACTATGCCACTCCAGGGGACCGCTCTGGGGGTTTCAGGTCGCTATTACACGCCAGGGACCCTCTATGAGATTATGGGACGCCATACCACACCAAGGACCCAAGCATGGCACACTTCGGCATACTAGAGTTTCATCTCATATTTGCTGCAGATGCTGAGACATGAGTGAAAGGCTATTTAACATATGATTAAATTCTAAGAATAAACTCGAAAATAAATCCCCACAAATGAAAATCACCTAGCTACACATGAAACCGGTTGTAAATTTATAATCAAACCGAGTGCAGGTCCGTTTACGAGCAAATTTTATATTATCCTTATGAAGGAAGCAGGGCTTCCAGCTATAAATTAATGACCTGATTTTGGAACATTTGGACATTTTGGGATCACTATGGTAAGTGAATGTGCTACGTGTACTGCAAAACTCTAATAAAAATTGTAAGTTGAAAGCTTGGTAAATTGACTTTTTATTCTTTTTAGACCATTTCTACCTAAAAAAAAACTTATAGTACGAGGTGCGTTCAAAAAGTATCGCGAATTTTATGTTTTTTCAAAAACTATTTATTTATTTATGAATACCTCTTTTGTCCCCTTCAAAGTAATAGCTTCGTGCAATCTGATTATTTTATTTATATAGAGACTTGGCTCAAAATCTAGTTTTACATACATCTCTAGTTCTAATCAACAAAAACATTTCCGACCTCTTTGCCAGTACGCGGCATCAGCACCTCCGCTGACATTTAGAAAAAAACTGTGATTTATTTATGTATAGTTATATATGTCAATTGATAACATCAAAAATAATTATATTTGTATATGTGTTTCACATTTATAGTATTTACGCGTAAAAATTTCTAGATTGACTACATAGTTTTTTGATTTTTTAAATTTTATGCTTGGTCATTAGAGTGGATTAATAAGTAATACACATTTCAGAAGCAATGCGGGTCTGAACAGTAATAAAGTAGACTTTTTGACTGGAATTCTTATATATATTCTTTTTGACTGAAGCAAAATTAGCTTTTGCTTTACGTTCATCAAAACTTTTCGGTAATCTTACCCAAAAGTTCTAACTCATATTTACTCGCAAATACGAGTAACGAGGATAAAGGTAAACATACGTTGTACCGAAAGGATGATTCTTCTTATACATCACTATTTGTCTTATTAGTCTATCCCGTTTTTGTTAGGGAATACGATATAGGCACATGAGATACTACCCCTTTTAGTGTCGAAGTCTGTCCAGGGTTACTGACTTTATCAATCTCGACTCCTCGAATTTCATCCCGGATCTCGTCAAATAAAAACGGAAATGCGTTGTTGATGAGCCGATGCCCTACTTCATCCTTCTTTTAAAAGGGATAGTTTCAACTATATATAACTTTTACTCGGGAGCGTATAAATGTTTTGGAGTTGTACTGGAGTCCGTATCTCTTCTCCGGCATCTAGCTTTGAATTTGTGTACGGATAATGAGTATGGTACTCTAGACTAGAAATAAATTATAACTACAAATATAGATTTTACTTCTTGTTTTGAGGTGTCTGGTCCTCTTACAAACAGGACACCTTTAAATTTTAAAACAACACAAACATTTAAGTGCTAACAAAAATAATACGAACTACTCTGAGAACATTATTATAACTAAACGTAAAATACAGAATTAAGTAAATTTTAATATTAAAATCTGTAATAATAAACAAGAATGTTGGAACAAGTCCTTTTAAACTTGAGATATTTAAGTTTATGGATGGAAAATCTGCTTTAAAGAGAGAAAATCCCGGTGAATATTTCACAGAGTTTCACTCTGAGGTATTAATCCCTAATTTAACCTAAAATTAGGGTATCAGAAGGGCTTTTAACTTCCTCCCACCTCTTCTTCTCCACCACTTTCTTTCTACTATTAGCCAGTCCTTTGTCAAGCTCATTAACTTTGTTTCTAAGGTAAGGTGAAATTATAGGTTTATTTGATTAAATTTACTATTCTGAACAATGCATTTTTTTACTACTTTCATCTGAAACAAATTTAAACTATACCTTTAAATATAGAAAGGAAGAATTTGTATATCAGAGAGAAATGAAAGTTATATTGGTGTGTTAAGTAAAATTTAACCCAAGAAAACACACACAATAAGTTAATTGGTAGATTAAACATAAAATATAAATGAAATCAAATCATCACATGATAAATCCTAATCTATGTAACAACGAGTCAGCGTCCTTCTCTAAAAACCCAGGTTACATTACCTAATTTTACACTCAGTGTTATGCGGGTTAGTTTACAACAATATACTTCTATTCTAAAAATATATATTACATTATTCTTCTATTATTTAAAGAAATAAATTGTAAAATTGTTTTCATAAAATACAGTTACATTCATGTTTAGACCTTGATTTTTTTTTTATTAGGTTACAAAATAAATTTACCATTTATAATATAACCAGGGTATCACATTGTAATAAATTTTAGAATATACTTGGAATATAAATAAAAGATGTGTTATAAAATAAAAACTGGATTCACTTTCATCAGATATGAAGTAAATTTTGTCAAACTTGCTCATTTTTAAAAAACAATTATGAACTTTGTGCAGAAATTCAGAAAATAAAATATTCTACTAAATATATTTTGCCAGCCACATGACCTGCAGGAGGAAAACTGACTAATATTTTTAAAAATAGAACAATTATATTTTTCGTCTCGTCGTTTTGAATTCACAAGAACCTACATTGTCTTCTATTGATAAAGGATGTGAAAATCGTCACGTGCTCCGTTCACACCTCTGAATGTTTCGTAAAAATTTCCATGTTTTTGTATTGTCTTTTTTAAAAATTTAAATAGACAAAAGATTAAAATTAAAATGTGTTGTTAATATCAGAAGCTTGAAGAAGTCCGATTTATATAGGCTTCTTTAAAAGTAATTATATTGTTAGATTAAAATCTAATAAATAAGAAACCTTCAGTCTCTTGGTTGATTTTTAGGCCAATGATGTTTTAGGATGATTTTAGGCCTCTAACCTGTTCATTTTGATCATTTTGATTCATTTTGACGTTCCTATAGGACGTAATAACATTTAAAGGCTCTCTCGGATCGATATGAAATTTAGTACAAAATTCGACCTTAATATTGACCCGAACCCTATTTTTTTAAGAATGTGTGACGTCATTAACCTACAATAATAATAATAACTCAGCAATAATTTAAAAAAAAATAAAGTTGTCTGTTAAGGCTAAAATTTTGATCACGTATTTAATATTTTTAAATATTATGTGTTATCACGAATAATACAGATTTACTATCAGCATTACTTCCGGTTTTATCAATTGAAATTATGTAGATAAAACATTTTTAGACTGATAAATTTGAAAATTCGCTTATATCGCGGCATTATGCTATTTATATAAATATTATATTTTTCTACTTCTTGCCTTGCGCCTTAAGTATAAACTACATTTTTGGGGTCAAAACTCTAGTTTTGTTAGTAAAAATATAAGTTAACAGCTTCTGCTCTTGAGTAGGTCTGCCTTGGGCTTGCACATTCTGTCGCGGAAGCGAAGATTTATTTTTATATTTTTTTGTAAACTGATGTCAAAATATATTGACTTGTGATTTAATGTTTAACATTTCAAAGACAAAATAGAAAGAGCCTTTTTCTTAACTAGCCGTAGGTTTCGCCACATGGTAGACAGACGCGTGTAGGATTGAAGAGAGCCTGAGAATTGAAAGAAGAGGACAGTAGTAGCTGAGGACTGAGTTTTAAGGACAGGTATCTCTTTTAGTTAGGTTCCCGTTAAAGCTGGTTGTCGGGAAATTTAGTATGGCTGCTTCCACTGCAGGATCGGCAAGACGGGTTTTAGGGCCGGTTAAGAAAAGGTTAGTTGACATCATGGAAAAAGTTCAGAAATGGGTTACCAATTTTGATGAGGGTAATTTAGAAGTAGATAAAAGATTGGGTAAAGATTTGCTAGGGAAAATTAAAAATAACTTAGACAAATTTCGGGAAGTAGTTGCTAAATTGGAATCAGTTTCTAAAACTCCTGAAGAAATTTCAAAATTTGAGGAGGAGGTAGAAGGGTTCACTGAGCTAATGTTGGAAGCTGAGGACATGTTAATTGTTTTAGAAAAGAGGATGACTTGTGATAGCGCCAGTCAAACCAATAGTAGCTCAGAAAATTCATGTAATGGAGAAGTATCGGCAAAACTGCCAAAAGTAGTCCTTCCAACCTTTTCTGGGGATCGGCTTAAGTGGTTCGAATTTTGGGAGAGATTTGAGGCAGCTGTTCATAATAAAAGTAGGGTCTCCAAAGTTGAGAAATTTAATATGCTTAAGCAGCAATTGTCTGGAGAAGCTGCTCAAGCTATTGCAGGCTTTGCATTAACAAACGAAAATTATGACACTGCACTTGACTTATTAAAGTCTAGATTCGCTAATAAAGACCTTATAGTAGAAAATTTGTACGCAAAATTTAGAAATTTATATCCTTCTAATAGTAGTACCCAAAAGTTAAGAATGACCTTAGATCAAATTGAAATATTATGTCGCTCATTAGAGAGTTTGGGAGAGAATATAGAAAATTCGAATACTCTTTCGTTAATTCGGTCAAAATTTCCATGTGACATACTCTTGCAGGTTGAAGAACTTAAAATGTTTGAGGCGGTAAAAACAAAAGAGGTAAATAGTTTCCGTAACAACGAATGTAAAAAACTTAGAGAGCACTTAACTTTATTAATAGGAAACAAGGAGAGAGTTGGTGCTTTAGGAAAAAGTGATCATTACAGGAACGTTCAGGGTTATAAAAGATCGGAACAATTTAAGGAGGAAAATAATACTAAAAATCAGGGTACAGCGGGAATGCTATTAGCAGGGCAAACACTTAAGTGCAGGTATTGCGAAGGAACACATTGGACAGACGAATGTACTAAGTACGCAACCGTTGAGGCAAGAAAGGAACAACTTAAAGGGTGTTGCTTTAAATGCTTAAAACCAGTCAAGCACTCTGCTAGGAACTGCCATATAAATAAGTCGTGCTATTATTGTCGGAGTCGATTGCATCACAGGAGCCTATGTCTTAAGAGGAATGAAACAACAGAGAAAATTAAGGAACAAGGAAATAATGACGTACAGTTAATGGCAGGGACAACTTTGGTAGCGTTACAAACAGCAACTGTGGAAGTATTAGTAGTAAATCTAAAAAGAAATATCGGAGAGTGCAAAAGGGGTTTACTCCCGACTTATTCTTGATAGCGGCAGTCATCGGTCGTACGTTACGGAATCGCTAGCCAAAAGGTTAAAGTTAACTCCTTGCAAGAAGAAAAGCTTACAGTATCTGTATTTGGTACAGCTAAACCGAAAGTTATTGAGTCATATTTGGTAGAGTGTAAAGTCAAGGTCTTAGATGGGTCATTTATGAACATAATAGCCAACGTAGTACCATTTATAGTAAAAAATGGAGTTGAATTTAATAAACAGATAGATTACGCAAAAAAAACTTATCCTGATTTAAATTTGGCAGATAAACCGGAATTACTTAAAAATAAAACAGAGATTGATATGTTGATTGGAAACAATTATTATTTTGATTTAATAAATTTAGAAAAAATTAAATTACTATCAGGATTATACTTGATTAACTCCAAATTAGGATGGATAATCACAGGAAGAAATTTAGAAGGAAATAATAGTTATAGCCTGGTTAGTTTATTATCATGTTCTAAGCAATCAGCCAATGTTGATATGTACGTGTTGAATGACAATAATTCAACTCTTACTGAAAACGATTTGAATTTAAAACAATTTTGGAGTCTTGAAACACTAGGAATAAAAGAGAGCGGAAGGGATGAGATAGAAGACGATTACGCATTAGAATTATTTGAAAAAAGTATCAAACTTAAGGATGATAGGTATTCCGTGTCTTGGCCGTGGCGGCAATATCCACCTGAAAACTTAGCTGAAAATTATAGGTTAGCTTTAGGAAGACTGAGGTCATTATATAAGCGAATAGGAGGTGATAAAGAGATTATTACTAAATATAATGAAATTATAGCACATCAGCTTAGTGTAGGAGTTATAGAAAAAATTGACATTAGAGCAGAAGATAAAAGAAAAATAATACACTACCTACCCCACCACGCTGTTTTCACACCTCAAAAAACTAGCACAAAAGTGCGTATAGTGTATGATGGATCTGCGTCGTCCGGAAAAGGAAAAGTTAGCTTGAATGAATCACTTTTGAGGGGGCAAGTATTGTTAGAAGACTTAATAGGGCTACTGCTCAGATTTCGTATTAAACCAATAGTTTTAGTGGGGGATATCGAGAAAGCATTTTTACAAATAGGTCTGAATGATGATAGTAAAGATGTGACAAGATTTATTTGGCTTAAGGATCCTTTTAAAGAACCTTCAGAGGAAAATTTACAAATTTATAGGTTTTGTCGAGTTTTGTTCGGTGTCATATCAAGTCCTTTTATGTTAAACGCTGTAGTCAGGTATCATGTCTTGAAATCAAAAAGTCCGTATTCAGAGCAAATTTGCAAAGGAATGTACGTTGACAATTTAATAGTTGGATTTTTAAGTGAACAAGAAGCGATTGGATTTTATAAGGAGACAAAACTATTATTCGAAGAAGCTTCCATGAATATTCGAGAATGGAACTCTAACAATAAAATCATAACTAGTCAGATTCCAGAGATATTTCGAGACACTCAGGAAGTCATTAGTGTACTAGGAATGGTATGGAATACAATAAATGATCAAATTTCAATAAAAATGAAAAATAAAGACTTACTAGACGACTAAGAGGCAAATGTTGCAAGTAGTCAGTTCAATTTTCGATCCGTTAGGATTAAGCTGTCCAGTATCAATAAAAGGAAGAATATTCATGAAAACTTTGTGGGAGAAAAAAGGCCAGTGGGATGAAAGTGTAGACGAAGAGACGCAAGAAGAATGGGATACTTTACAATCAGAGCTAAGCGAAATACTTACAATAACAATAGAAAGATATTTTAACTTAACAGGAAAGGAATTCGAGCTTCACTGTTTCTGTGACGCGTCTAAATTAGCTTATGCAGCCGTAATTTATTTAAGAAGTTGTGACAGTAAAAATTCTAAATTAATATTTGCTAAAGCTAGAGTGGCTCCGGTCAAGGAAGTATCCATCCCGAGATTAGAATTATTAGGGGTCACCATCGGTTGCCGTTGTTTAAAGCTCGTGGAACAGCAGTTAGAAGTTAAAATAATACAAGAAACAATTTGGACGGATTCAAAATGCGTTCTGTCCTGGATAAAAAGAACCAAACCATTGCCTATATTTGTAGAAAGAAGAGTCAATGAAATCAGAGAGTATCAAGGATTATCGAAGGTAAGATTCGTTCCAGGGAGTGAGAACATAGCAGATGTGGCCACAAGAGGATGCAAGGTGGCAGAATTAAAGGATAACATAGAATGGTGGAATGGACCAAGCTGGCTTAAAAATGAAGAAGAGTGGCCTGATAGTAAAGTGTTTGATAATGAAGTTACGGAAGAAGAAGAAGTTACTCCAGCTGAAATATATTTAGTAAGTGTTGATAATATAGTCAAGACGCCTTATGAGATAGATGAAAAACGATTTAGTAGGCTATATAGGCTACTCAGAACTACGGCTTGGGTTCAGAGAGCCGTAACTAAGTTTAGGAGGAAATTAAATCAGTTTCGGGATTCTAAAGTTACTGAGTCAATCGTTAAGGAAAAATTTATTACTGACAAAGAAAAAAAAATGTTCTTGCAGAATGGGTTAAATACGTTCAAATTAAACATTATGGGGAAGAACGTTACATGTTAGAATTAGACAAATCTAATATACTTATAAATCAGTTAGGCCTATATCTAGACGAAAAAAATATCATTAGATGTAAGGGAAGATTTGTTAACTCAGAATTAGATCAGGAGGAAAAATTTCCTGCATTATTACCTGCCAAAGAGTATTTTACAGAACTAATTATTATAAACATACATAGAAAGCTATATCATGTCGGAGTTAGTCACACATTAGGTGAGTTACGTAGACAATATTGGGTGCCAAAAGGTAGAGCGACCGTAAGCAAAATTCTACGGAAGTGCATTACTTGTACGAAAATTGAAGGGAACCCTTTTAATTATCCGCAATGTCCGCCTTTACCTGAGTTTCGAGTAACGAAAACAGCTAGCTTTTTATCAGTAGGTATTGATTATTTAGGACCATTGTGGGTAAAGTCATCTGAAGGAAAGATCAAAGTGTGGATTTGTTTATTCACCTGCTTAGTTGTTAGAGCTATACACTTGGAAGTGGTGGAAAGCTTAAGTGCTGATGCATTTCTTATGGGGTTACGTAGATTTATCGCTCGTCGTGGTATTCCTAACATAATTTTATCTGACAACGCAATGCAATTTAAAACCGTTGATATTGTTCTTAAGAAAAAGAGGGTTCGTTTAGCGAATGTAGACGTTAACGAATTTTGTGCAGAACGTGGGATTGAATGGCGTTGGGTGCCCGAGTTTTCGCCGTGGATGGGAGGGGCCTATGAAAGGCTAATCGGTTTAACCAAACGGTGTTTAAGGAAAGGCTTAGGTCAAAATTTGTTAACAGTGGAGCAGCTCAACACCATCGTAGTGGAAGTCGAGGCTGTACTAAATTCTCGTCCGCTTGCTTACGTGGGAGCCGACCCTGGGGAGATACTCACACCGTCCCATTTCATTCAACTTAGACGCCCAGACACGTTAGATCTTATAGACTATCAGATAGAAAAAGGTTTCCATAAAACTCAAAAGAATTTATTGGAAACATGGAGAAAGGGAGCTACCCTGCTGAATCAATTCTGGGTCATGGAAAAAGGAATACCTTCTTGCGTTAAGAGAAAGGAGGATTCCAACTACCCGAACTAGAGGAAGTAGAAAAGTTCCGCAGATCGGGGAAACAGTCCTTATCGAAGAACAGTTGCCACGACTGGAATGGAAATTAGGCCGCATTATTTCCGTGAACATTAGTCAAGATGGGGAGATTCGATCGGCTGTTATTAAAACAACAACTGCGGAAATAACACGACCGATTTCTAAAATATACCCCCTCGAAGTAGATGAATAGTCCTTAATTGTTAAAGAAGGCTTTATTTTATTTTTTGCATTTGTTTAGTTTGTTTGTTGTTTTTTTTTCGAGTTTTACAAAGGATCAATTGCACAAAAAGGAATAAATACTTCATGATCGCAAAAAATGACCCGGATCCAGCAATTCTAAGGCCGCCGGAGTGTCGCGGAAGCGAAGATTTGATTTTTATATTTTTTGTAAACTGATGTCAAAATATATTGACTTGTGATTTGATGTTTAACATTTCAAAGACAAAATAGAAAGAGCCTTTTTCTTAACTAGCCGTAGGTTTCGCCACACATTCTGTGTTTTATCTATCAGGTTACGTGGAATGTGTCAAAGCTGGCTGCTTTTTAAATCACTCATTGTTTAAACTAATAGATAGAACATATAAAAAATCCGTCAAAGTGCTTGCTTTGCAAGCATTATAAGGGTTTCTCAGATATTTGCATAAATATAATGTATTAATACTATACAATCATACTTATACTTAATATTCTACGCCTCGCTTCAATAGCCTATATGTTAGTATTTGTCGATACCTAATGTTAGAAAAAATAAATAAGTTATAACAAAATATTCCTCGCCTTTTTATATATTTGTTTGTCAATACCTAATTTCTGAGAAAATTTAAAACACAGAACAAAATTTAAGGGCTCGCTTCACTCGCCTTTAGTGCTTGGTTGTCAATATCTACCTGAAGAGGAACATTTAAAACAAGGCATAAAATTAAAGGCTCGCTTCAATCGCCTTTTTGTATTGGTTTATCAGAACCTCATTTTATAGCATAGATTAAAGACATAACATAATATTCTAGGGCTCGCTTGTATCAAACTTTTACATAACAATCTAGGGCTCGCTTCGCTCGCCTTTTTGTATAGGTTTATCAGTACCTCTTAAGAGAATAAAATAAAAATAACCATGCAATACTAGGGCTCGCTTCGCTCGCCTTTATGTGCTTGTTTGTCAATATCTATTATAAGAGAAACATTTTAAGCAAGGCATAAAAATCATGGGCTCGCTTCGCTCGCCTTTTTGTATATGTTTATTAGTACCTTCTTAAGAGTAAAAAAATAAAAAAAACCATACAATACTAGAGCTCGCTTCGCTCGCCTTTATATGCTTATTTGTCAATATCTACTTTAAGAGAAACATTTAAACAAGCATGAAAATCATGGGCTCGCTTCGCTCGCCTTTTGTTTATGTTTATCAGTACCTTCTTAAGAGTATAAAATAAAAATAACCATAAATACTAGGGCTCGCTTCGCTCGCCTTTATGTGCTTGTGTCAATATCTATTATAAGAGAAACATTTTAAGCAAGGCATAAAAATCATGGGCTCGCTTCGCTCGCCTTTTGTGTATATGTTTATAAGTACCTTCTTAAGAGTAAAAAAAAACCATACAATACTAGGCTCGCTTCGCTCGCCTTTATATGCTTATTTGTCAATATCTAATTTAAGAGAAACATTTAAAACAAGGCATGAAAATCATGGGCTCGCTTCGCTCGCCTTTTTGTATATGTTTATCAGTACCTTCTTAAGAGTAAAAAATAAAAAAAACCATACAATACTAGGGCTCACTTCGCTCGCCTTTATATGCTTATTTGTCAATATCTACTTTAAGAAAAAACATTTAAAACAAGGCATGAAAATCATGGCTCGCTTCGCTCGCCTTTTTGTTTATGTTTATCAGTTCCTTCTTAAGAGTAAAAAATAAAAATAACCATACAGTACTAGGGCTCGCTTCGCTCGCCTTTATGTGCTTGTTTGTCAATATCTATTTTAAGAGAAACTTTAAACCAGGCATGAAAATCATGGGCTCGCTTTGCTCGCCTTTTTGTTTATGTTTATCAGTACCTTCTTAAGAGTAAAAAAAAAATAACCATACAATGCTAGGGCTCGCTTCGCTCGCCTTTATGTGCTTGTATGTCAATATCTATTATAAGAGAAACATTTTAAGCAAGGCATGAAAAATCATGGGCTCGCTTCGCTCGCCTTTTTATATATGTTTATTAGTAACCTTCTTAAGAGTAAAAAATAAAAAAAACCATACAATGCTAGGGCTCGCTACGCTCGCCTTAAATGCTTATTTGTCAATATCTACTTAAGAGAAACATTTAAAACAAGGCATAAAAATTATGGGCTCGCTTCGCTCGCCTTTTTGTATATGTTTATTAGTATCTTCTTAAGAGTAAAAAATAAAAAAAACCATACAATACTAGGGCTCCCTTCGCTCGCCTTTATATGCTTATTCGTCAATATCTATTATAAGAGAAACATTTTAAGCAAGGCATAAAAATCATGGGCTCGCTTCGCTCGCCTTTTGTATATGTGTATCAGAACCTTTTTAAGAAGGTATAAATTAAAAATAACCATACAATACTAGGGCTCGCTACGCTCGCTTTTATGAGCTTGTTTGTCAATATCTACTTTAAGAGAAACATTTAAAACAAGGCATGAAAATCATGGGCTCGCTTCGCTCGCCTTTTTGTTTATGTTTATCAGTACCTTCTTAAGAGTATAAAATAAAATAACCATACAATACTAGGGCTCGCTTCGCTCGCCTTTATGTGCTTGTATGTCAATATCTATTATAAGAGAAACATTTTAAGCAAGGCATGAAAATCATGGGCTCGCTTCGATCGCCTTTTTGTATATTTTATTAGTACCTTCTTAAGAGTAAAAATAAAAAAAAACCATACAATGCTAGGGCTCGCTTCGCTCGCCTTAAATGCTTATTTGTCAATATCTACTTTAAGAGAAACATTTAAAACAAGGCATAAAAATCATGGGCTCGCTTCGCTCGCCTTTTTGTATATGTTTATCAGTACCTTTTTAAGAGTATAAATCAAAAATAACCATACAATACTAGGCTCGCTACCTCGCCTTTATGTGCATGTTTGTCAATATCTACTTTAAGAGAAACATTTGTGTAATAGCCGCCATTTTGAAAAAGCGATGCATATTTGTGTACTACCCATCGATACCTACAATTGATACCCCACATGATTTTTCAAAAAAATATTTTTTTTGCGCGTGCGTGTTGGGCGATTTTTGAAATTGCTAAAATTAACTTTTGAAACTTTTTTTTCCGAAGATTTCTATGGCCCGAAATGCTTTTATTGGCTATTGGTCCATATTTTTTAGGGCTTCTCCTTTGCCTTAAAAGGGGGGGACAAGCATTTTTGGTGGTTTTCGAGATTTTTTGGCGGTGTAATAGCCGCATTTTGAAAAAGCGATGCATATTTGTGTACTACCCATCGATACCTACAATTTGATACCCCACATGATTTTTCAAAAAAATATTTTTTTTGGCGCGTGCGTGTTTGGGCGATTTTGAAATTGCTAAAATTAACTTTTAAACTTTTTTTCCGAAGAATTTCTATGGCCCGGAAAGTGCTTTTATTGGCTATTGGTCCATATTTTTAGGGCTTCTCCTTATGCCTTAAAAGGGGGGGGGGGACAAGCATTTTTTGGTGGTTTTCGAGATTTTTGGCGGGTGTAATAGCCCCCATTTTGAAAAAGCGATGCATATTTGTGTACTACCCATCAATACCTACAATTTTGACCCCACATGATTTTTCAAAAAAAATATTTTTTTTTGGCGCGTGCGCGTTTGGGCGATTTTTGAAATTGCTAAAATTAACTTTTTGAAACTTTTTTTCCGAAGAATTTCTATGGCCCGGAAGTGCTTTTATGGCTATTGGTCCCATATTTTTAGGGCTTCTCCTTATGCCTTAAAAGGGGGGGGACAAGCATTTTTTGGTGGTTTTCGAGATTTTTGGCGGGGTGTAATAGCCGCCATTTTGAAAAAGCCGATGCATATTTGTGTACTACCCATCGATACCTACAATTTGATACCCCCATGATTTTTCAAAAAAATATTTTTTTTTGGCGCGTGCGTGTTTGGGCGATTTTGAAATTGCTAAAATTAACTTTTTGAAACTTTTTTTCCGAAGAATTTCTATGGCCCGGAAAGTGCTTTTATTGGCTATTGGTCCCATATTTTTTAGGGCTTCTCCTTATGCCTTAAAAGGGGGGGACAAGCATTTTTTGGTGGTTTTCAAGATTTTGGCGTGAATAGCCGCCATTTTGAAAAAGCGATGCATATTTGTGTACTACCCATCCATACCTACAATTTGATACCCCACATGATTTTTCAAAAAAATATTTTTTTTTTGCGAATGTGCGCATTCGCTCATAAATCGACAGATGCGCGTGTGAATATAGTTGGCTATATTTTCCTGTTGTTGGATAAAATAGTTACACATGTATACTAAATTTCACACTCCTAGCTATTGTAGTTCCTGAGTATGAGAAATCGACAGACCAGACGCTCGACAGAAAAGTATAAGGGTTTCGAAATTATCTTCGAAACCCTAATAAGACCCAAAAGATATAAAGATTGAAATTGAAGATAATGAGAATATTAAAAAAATATATGAGATTATTCTCTTTTATATAGAGAATAATTAATTAAAGCCTGATTAATTAATTATTAACCATCTAGAGCCAATTAATAATCGTTTCAGTTCCCCTTACATAACAAAGTTCGTATTTCTTGTAATGAAATAGTATTTTCCATTCTCAGAAATTATGTTAGAAATTAATGACCACGTGCCATTAAGCATAGCTATTGAACCTTAATATTTATAGACCTCACTAAAATATACCCAGGTCGAGAAGGATTTTTTGTGTCATTAGTATGAAAAGGGTGAAATAAAGATACAAAGTAAGGCCGTTCTGTTTTGGGCTAAAATTGAGAAAACTTCTGTATTTTACCTTCAACACTTTAACCCTTCACTTTTTGGTGAAAGGAAAATAATAAACTATAAAATTTGCATAATATTCATTAAGAAATATTAGCTTCTGGTAATCTGATTATTTTATTTATACAGAACGTGGCTCAAAAATCTAGTTTACATAAAAACTCTAGTTCTAATCAACAAAAAACAATTTTCGACCCTTTTGCCGTACGCGGCATCAGCGCCTCCGCTGAACATTTTAGAAAAAAAAATGTGATTGCTTATGTATAGTTATATATGTCAATTGATAACATCAAAAACTAATTATAATTGCAAAAATAAATATAATTGCAATATTTTAACTTTTTATACCTGTTCAACATTTATAGTACTATACGCGTATAAATTTCTAGATTGACCTCATAGTTTTTGATTTTTATGTTTTATTCTGAGTAATTAGTGTGGTTAATGACTGAAACACAGCAAGCAATGCGGGTCTGAACATTATAAAGTAACTTTTTGACTGAAATTTCAATCGTGTATTTGTAGCCGTGTGTTGTGTGTCTATTATCATAGTAACTTACGCGTACTTATGTTAAAGAGATAAAATTAATCTTTTATCTCCATTTTAAATCTTATCTTATCTTTATGGTATAAAAGGTACCATATTCTAGTTATAACGGTACCGAGTACCGAGTTTACTGTTGTTTAACTGCTTAAAAAGTGAATATCCTAAACTAACATCTTGTATAACAATTTGTAAAGTAACATTTTTTTAGGATTATTTATATGAAAATATTCACCTCTAGTCAAGGTTATGAGACATTGAACTACAAAACATACGAAGCTTTTACGTTGATTCGAGCGTGTTAAAGGTCTCGTTGAGGATGTCAAGATAGGGTGCGAAATGAAATTGTAAAACTTTACAATAGATTTATAAAGGACCTTAACATGATTTGTAAAGGCTAGAGTGTTAATTTACAATTAATTTCATTTAACTGTATTTTCATTAACGAATAATGGCGACTATCTAAAAGTTAATAATTTTATGAAATAAAACAATTGTCTCCACAAATGATATATTAAATCTGATCGCATCATTTTTCGCTATCTTCGCTGAATCATTACAGCGGGTAATGAACGTTATAAAATATATTCCGAATAGAACAACTACAGCGGCACACTGATTTGTGCAATGTTTAAGGGCGTTACGATGATAACAGACACACGCACACACACACATACATACACACATACAGACAGAGAAATTGCAAAACCACTGAGGAGATTTTTATTTCGGTTTCATCCGGTTCGGTTTTTGCAAACACAATACTTTTCCTTTATACCTACGGTAAAAAGACAATGAAATGAATGAAATTGTTTTTAATCCATCTGCCAAAGCATAACGTTATAGAGTGTAACATGTAACATATATTTTAATATTTGTGCGCACCAGATTTTAATTTATTACTTTTGCTTACTACTTCGGACTCGCTTCGCTTGTCCTCAGATATTAATTGCATTTTTTTTATTCCAAGTCACCCATTTAGGCAGTGACCTCGCTCGCTTGATGGTGCCTTACTTTATGATCCCCATAGAGTAGGGGCAAAAGGGACATTCTGGCACAGACCAAAAAAAATCCTGAAAAGATCGTACTCATTATACCACTATATAGGTAGAAGCACTTTGGGGATGGCTTCTTTGGTTTTAGGTTGAATTTGTAAGACTTAACCACTAGACCAGCTAGTGCCCCGAGATTATCAATTTCCTCTTAGTGAAAAGCCTTTCCACCACGTTAGGTGGAGACACAATGGAAGGTGTACTTAATTTTATTGTATTTTTACATTTTTTTTTTTGTATTTTTTAACGTTTTTTCAATTACACATCAAATACATCTCTCAGCGCCATACAGGTTCGGGACGCTATGGCACGCCTATGACATTAAAAGATGGAATTTTACGTTTACGGACACTATGCCCTCCAGGGGACGCTCTGGGGTTTCAGTCGCTATTACACGCCAGGGATCTCTGAGTTTATGGGACCAACCACACCAAGGACCCAAGCAGAAACTTCGGCATACTAGATTTCATCTCGTATTTGCTGCAGATGCTGAGACATGAGTGAAAGGCTATTTAACATATGATTAAATTCTAGAAATAATCGAAAATTAAATCCCCACAAATGAAAATCACCTAGCTACACATGAAACCGGTTGTAAATTTATAATCAAACGAGTGCAGGTCCGTTTACGAGCAAATTTTATATTATCCTTATAAGGAAGCAGGGCTTCCAGCTATAAATTAATGACCTGATTTTTGGAACATTGGACATTTGGATCACTATGGTAAGTGAATGTGCTACGTGTACTGCAAAACTTAATAAGAATTGTAATTTGAAAGCTTGGTAAATTGACTTTTTATTCTTTTAGACCCATTTCCTACCTAAAAAAAAACTTATAGTACGAGTGCGTTCCAAAAGTATGCGAATTTATGTTTTTTCAAACTATTTATTGATTTAGATTCCTCTTTTGTCCAGGACAAAAGAGCTTGAAGGCTTCAAATATAGCTCGTAATCTATTATTTATTTATATAGAGACTTGCTCAAAATCTGTTTCATTACATCTCTAGTCAATAGCAAAAACATTCGACTCTTAGCTATACCGGCATCAGCACCTCCGTGACATTTAGAAAAAAACTGTGATTTGTTTAATTTTATAGTTATAAATATCAATGAAATAACATCAAACTAATTATATGTAATATTTTTTCACATTAAATATATTACGCGTAAAAATTCAATGACTAACATAGTTTTTTGATTTTAAAATTTTATGCTTGTCATTAGTGTGATAATAAGTAAACACACTTTCAGAACAATGCGGTCTGAACATAATAAAGTGGACTTTTTGACTGTAATCTTATCTATATTTGCTGAATGCAAAATACTTTCTTTACTTCATCAAAACATTCGGGTAATCTTACCAAAAGTTTAACTATATTATTCGCCAAATACATAACGAGGATAAAAGTAAACAACGTGTACCGAAAGGATGATTCTTTCTTGGTACATCACTATGTCTTATAGTCTATCCCTTTGTTAAGGGATACGATATGCACGAGAACTACCTTTTAGTTCGAAGTCATCAGATTTCTGCTTACAATGTGACTCCTTGAATCATACCGGATCTCGTCAAATAAACGAAATGCGTTTTGAAGCCGACTTTTCTACTCCCTTCTTTAAAAGATGTTCAAATATATACAACTTTACTCGGACGGTATAAATTTGGAGTGTACTGAGTCCCGTATCTTTCCCGCATCTACTTTGAAATTGCGTACGGATAAGTATGACTCCAGACTAGAAATAATCGTCATTATAACCACAATATAGATTTTTTACTCTTGTTTAAGGTCCGGGTTCTCTACCACAGACACCTTAAATTTTTAAAACAACACAAACATAATCTACAAAAATCATTATAACTAAACGAAAATACGAATTAAGTAAATTTAAATATTAAAATCTATGAAAATTAAACAGAATTGAACATTTGAAGTCCTTTTAAACTTAAGATATCTAAGTTAATGGATGAAAAATCTGTTAAAGAGAGGAAATCCTGGTGATATTTCACAGAGTTTTACTCTAGTATTAATCCCTAATTAACCTAAAATTAGGTTTCAGAAGGCTTTTAACTGGAGACTTTTTGCCCCTCCACTCTTCCTACTAACAGTCTTTGTAAAGCCATTACTTTGTTCCAAGGTAAGGGAAATTATAGGTTTATTTGATTAAATTTACTAATTCTGAACAATCATTTCTTTACTACTTTCATCTGAAACAAATTAAACTATACTTTAAATATAGAAAGTATTATTGTATATCAAGAGAAAATGAAAGTTATATGGTGTTTATAAAATTTAACCCAAGAAAACACACACAATAAGTTAATTGGTTAATTAAACATAAATAATGAAACAATCATCAACCTGATAATTTTAATCTATGTAACAACCGATCAGCGGGGTCCTTCTCTAAAAACCTAGACATAATACTCTAATTTTACACTCATTTATGCGGTTAGTTTACAACAATATACTTTATCTAAAAAATATATTACATTATCATTCTATTATAAAGAAATAAAGCGTAAAAATGTATCATAAAAACAGATACAATCATTTAGACTGATTTTTTTTTATAGTTACAAAAAAAATTACCCATAAATCATAACCAGGTATAAAATGAATAAATTAGAAATAACTGGAATATACATAAAAGATGTGTTATAAATAAAACTGGATCACTTTTCATCAGAATATGAATAAATTGTTGTCAACCCTGCTCATTAAAAAAAAATTCAATATGAATTTTTGCA
>JACMZG010000002.1:27186283-27410086 GCA_018340805.1 Microvelia longipes | reverse complement strand
TGTTTTAGAAAAGAGGATGACTTGTGATAGCGCCAGTCAAACCAATAGTAGCTCAGAAAATTCATGTAATGGAGAAGTATCGGCAAAACTGCCAAAAGTAGTCCTTCCAACCTTTTCTGGGGATCGGCTTAAGTGGTTCGAATTTGGGAGAGATTTGAGGCAGCTGTTCATAATAAAAGTAGGGTCTCCAAAGTTGAGAAATTTAATATGCTTAAGCAGCAATTGTCTGGAGAAGCTGCTCAAGCTATTGCAGGCTTTGCATTAACAAACGAAAATTATGACACTGCACTTGACTTATTAAAGTCTAGATTCGCTAATAAAGACCTTATAGTAGAAAATTTGTACGCAAAATTTAGAAATTTATATCCTTCTAATAGTAGTACCCAAAAGTTAAGAATGACCTTAGATCAAATTGAAATATTATGTCGCTCATTAGAGAGTTTGGGAGAGAATATAGAAAATTCGAATACTCTTTCGTTAATTCGGTCAAAATTTCCATGTGACATACTCTTGCAGGTTGAAGAACTTAAAATGTTTGAGGCGGTAAAAACAAAAGAGGTAAATAGTTTCCGTAACAACGAATGTAAAAAACTTAGAGAGCACTTAACTTTATTAATAGGAAACAAGGAGAGAGTTGGTGCTTTAGGAAAAAGTGATCATTACAGGAACGTTCAGGGTTATAAAAGATCGGAACAATTTAAGGAGGAAAATAATACTAAAAATCAGGGTACAGCGGAATGCTATTAGCAGGGCAAACACTTAAGTGCAGGTATTGCGAGGAACACATTGGACAGACGAATGTACTAAGTACAACCGTTGAGGCAAGAAAGGAACAACTTAAAGGGTGTTGCTTTAAATGCTTAAAACCAGTCAAGCACTCTGCTAGGAACTGCCATAAAATAAGTCGTGCTATTATTGTCGAGTCGATTGCATCACAGGAGCCTATGTCTTAAGAGGAATGAAACAACAGAGAAAATTAAGGAACAAGGAAATAATGACGTACAGTTAATGGCAGGGACAACTTTGGTAGCGTTACAAACAGCAACTGTGGAAGTATTTAGTAGTAAATCTAAAAAAGAAATATCGGAGAGTGCAAAAGGGGTTTACTCCCGACTTATTCTTGATAGCGGCAGTCATCGGTCGTACGTTACGGAATCGCTAGCCAAAAGGTTAAAGTTAACTCCTTTGCAAGAAGAAAAGCTTACAGTATCTGTATTTGGTACAGCTAAACCGAAAGTTATTGAGTCATATTTGGTAGAGTGTAAAGTCAAGGTCTTAGATGGGTCATTTATGAACATAATAGCCAACGTAGTACCATTTATAGTAAAAAATGGAGTTGAATTTAATAAACAGATAGATTACGCAAAAAAAACTTATCCTGATTTAAATTTGGCAGATAAACCGGAATTACTTAAAAATAAAACAGAGATTGATATGTTGATTGGAAACAATTATTATTTTGATTTAATAAATTTAGAAAAAATTAAATTGCTGTCAGGATTATACTTGATTAACTCCAAATTAGGATGGATAATCACAGGAAGAAATTTAGAAGGAAATAATAGTTATAGCCTGGTTAGTTTATTATCATGTTCTAAGCAATCAGCCAATGTTGATATGTACGTGTTGAATGACAATAATTCAATTCTTACTGAAAACGATTTGAATTTAAAACAATTTTGGAGTCTTGAAACACTAGGAATAAAAGAGAGCGGAAGGGATGAGATAGAAGACGATTACGCATTAGAATTATTTGAAAAAAGTATCAAACTTAAGGATGATAGGTATTCCGTGTCTTGGCCGTGCGGCAATATCCACCTGAAAACTTAGCTGAAAATTATAGGTTAGCTTTAGGAAGACTGAGGTCATTATATAAGCGAATAGGAGGTGATAAAGAGATAATTACTAAATATAATGAAATTATAGCACATCAGCTTAGTGTAGGAGTTATAGAAAAAATTGACATTAGAGCCGAAGATAAAAGAAAAATAGTACACTACCTACCCCACCACGCTGTTTTCACACCTCAAAAAACTAGCACGAAAGTGCGTATAGTGTATGATGGATCTGCGTCGTCCGGAAAAGGAAAAGTTAGCTTGAATGAATCACTTTTGAGGGGGCAAGTATGTTAGAAGACTTAATAGGGCTACTGCTCAGATTTCGTATTAAACCAATAGTTTTAGTGGGGATATCGAGAAAGCATTTTTACAAATAGGTCTGAATGATGATAGTAGAGATGTGACAAGATTTATTTGGCTTAAGGATCCTTTTAAAGAACCTTCAGAGGAAAATTTACAAATTTATAGGTTTTGTCGAGTTTTGTTCGGTGTCATATCAAGTCCTTTTATGTTAAACGCTGTAGTCAGGTATCATGTCTTGAAATCAAAAAGTCCGTATTCAGAGCAAATTTGCAAAAATGTACGTTGACAATTTAATAGTTGGATTTTTAAGTGAACAAGAAGCGATTGGATTTTATAAGGAGACAAAACTATTATTCGAAGAAGCTTCCATGAATATTCGAGAATGGAACTCTAACAATAAAATCATAACTAGTCAGATTCCAGAGATATTTCGAGACACTCAGGAAGTCATTAGTGTACTAGGAATGGTATGGAATACAATAAATGATCAAATTTCAATAAAAATGAAAAATAAAGACTTACTAGCGACGACTAAGAGGCAAATGTTGCAAGTAGTCAGTTCAATTTTCGATCCGTTAGGATTAAGCTGTCCAGTATCAATAAAAGGAAGAATATTCATGAAAACTTTGTGGGAGAAAAAGGCCAGTGGGATGAAAGTGTAGACGAAGAGACGCAAGAAGAATGGGATACTTTACAATCAGAGCTAAGCGAAATACTTACAATAACATAGAAAGATATTTTAACTTAACAGGAAAGGAATTCGAGCTTCACTGTTTCTGTGACGCGTCTAAATTAGCTTATGCAGCCGTAATTTATTTAAGAAGTTGTGACAGTAAAAATTCTAAATTAATATTTGCTAAAGCTAGAGTGGCTCCGGTCAAGGAATCCATCCCGAGATTAGAATTATTAGGGGTCACCATCGGTTGCCGTTGTTTAAAGCTCGTGGAACAGCAGTTAGAAGTTAAAATAATACAAGAAACAATTTGGACGGATTCAAAATGCGTTCTGTCCTGGATAAAAAGAACCAAACCATTGCCTATATTTGTAGAAAGAAGAGTCAATGAAATCAGAGAGTATCAAGGATTATCGAAGGTAAGATTCGTTCCAGGGAGTGAGAACATAGCAGATGTGGCCACAAGAGGATGCAAGGTGGCAGAATTAAAGGATAACATAGAATGGTGGAATGGACCAAGCTGGCTTAAAAATGAAGAAGAGTGGCCTGATAGTAAAGTGTTTGATAATGAAGTTACGGAAGAAGAAGAAGTTACTCCAGCTGAAATATATTTAGTAAGTGTTGATAATATAGTCAAGACGCCTTATGAGATAGATGAAAAACGATTTAGTAGGCTATATAGGCTACTCAGAACTACGGCTTGGGTTCAGAGAGCCGTAACTAAGTTTAGGAGGAAATTAAATCAGTTTCGGGATTCTAAAGTTACTGAGTCAATCGTTAAGGAAAAATTTATTACTGACAAAGAAATAAAAAATGTTCTTGCAGAATGGGTTAAATACGTTCAAATTAAACATTATGGGGAAGAACGTTACATGTTAGAATTAGACAAATCTAATATACTTATAAATCAGTTAGGCCTATATCTAGACGAAAAAAATATCATTAGATGTAAGGGAAGATTTGTTAACTCAGAATTAGATCAGGAGGAAAAATTTCCTGCATTATTACCTGCCAAAGAGTATTTTACAGAACTAATTATTATAAACATACATAGAAAGCTATATCATGTCGGAGTTAGTCACACATTAGGTGAGTTACGTAGACAATATTGGGTGCCAAAAGGTAGAGCGACCGTAAGCAAAATTCTACGGAAGTGCATTACTTGTACGAAAATTGAAGGGAACCCTTTTAATTATCCGCAATGTCCGCCTTTACCTGAGTTTCGAGTAACGAAAACAGCTAGCTTTTTATCAGTAGGTATTGATTATTTAGGACCATTGTGGGTAAAGTCATCTGAAGGAAAGATCAAAGTGTGGATTTGTTTATTCACCTGCTTAGTTTTAGAGCTATACACTTGGAAGTGGTGGAAAGCTTAAGTGCTGATGCATTTCTTATGGGGTTACGTAGATTTATCGCTCGTCGTGGTATTCCTAACATAATTTTATCTGACAACGCAATGCAATTTAAAACCGTTGATATTGTTCTTAAGAAAAAGAGGGTTCGTTTAGCGAATGTAGACGTTAACGAATTTTGTGCAGAACGTGGGATTGAATGGCGTTGGGTGCCCGAGTTTTCGCCGTGGATGGGAGGGGCCTATGAAAGGCTAATCGGTTTAACCAAACGGTGTTTAAGGAAAGGCTTAGGTCAAAATTTGTTAACAGTGGAGCAGCTCAACACCATCGTAGTGGAAGTCGAGCTGTACTAAATTCTCGTCCGCTTGCTTACGTGGGAGCCGACCCTGGGGAGATACTCACACCGTCCCATTTCATTCAACTTAGACGCCCAGACACGTTAGATCTTATAGACTATCAGATAGAAAAAGGTTTCCATAAAACTCAAAAGAATTTATTGGAAACATGGAGAAAGGGAGCTACCCTGCTGAATCAATTCTGGGAGTCATGGAAAAAGGAATACCTTCTTGCGTTAAGAGAAAGGAGGATTCCAACTACCCGAACTAGAGGAAGTAGAAAAGTTCCGCAGATCGGGGAAACAGTCCTTATCGAAGAACAGTTGCCACGACTGGAATGGAAATTAGGCCGCATTATTTCCGTGAACATTAGTCAAGATGGGGAGATTCGATCGGCTGTTATTAAAACAACAACTGCGGAAATAACACGACCGATTTCTAAAATATACCCCCTCGAAGTAGATGAATAGTCCTTAATTGTTAAAGAAGGCTTTATTTTATTTTTTTGCATTTGTTTAGTTTGTTTGTTGTTTTTTTTCGAGTTTTACAAAGGATCAATTGGATCAAAAAGGAATAAATACTTCATGATCCCGAAAAATGACCCGGATCCAGCAATTCTAAGGCCGCCGGAGTGTCGCGGAAGCGAAGATTTATTTTTATATTTTTTTGTAAACTGATGTCAAAATATATTGACTTGTGATTTAATGTTTAACATTTCAAAGACAAAATAGAAAGAGCCTTTTTCTTAACTAGCCGTAGGTTTCGCCACACATTCTGTGTTTTATCTATCAGGTTACGTGGAATGTGTCAAAGCTGGCTGCTTTTTAAATCACTCATTGTTTAAACTAATAGATAGAACATATAAAAAATCCGTCAAAGTGCTTGCTTTGCAAGCATTATAAGGGTTTCTCAGATATTTGCATAAATATAATGTATTAATACTATACAATCATACTTATACTTAATATTCTACGCCTCGCTTCAATAGCCTATATGTTAGTATTTGTCGATACCTAATGTTAGAAAAAATAAATAAGTTATAACAAAATATTCCTCGCCTATATATATTTGTTTGTCAATACCTAATTTCTGAGAAAATTTAAAACACAGAACAAAATTTAGGGCTCGCTTCACTCGCCTTTATGTGCTTGGTTGTCAATATCTACCTGAAGAGGAACATTTAAAACAAGGCATAAAATTAAAGGCTCGCTTCAATCGCCTTTTTGTATTGGTTTATCAAACCTCATTTTATAGCATAGATTAAAGACATAACATAATTTCTAGGGCTCGCTTGTATCAAACTTTTACATAACAATCTAGGGCTCGCTTCGCTCGCCTTTTTGTATAGGTTTATCAGTACCTTCTTAAGAGTATAATATAATAAAAATAACCATGCAATACTAGGGCTCGCTTCGCTCGCCTTTATGTGCTTGTTTGTCAATATCTATTATAAGAGAAACATTTTAAGCAAGGCATAAAAATCATGGGCTCGCTTCGCTCGCCTTTTTGTATATGTTTATTAGTACCTTCTTAAGAGTAAAAAATAAAAAAAACCATACAATACTAGAGCTCGCTTCGCTCGCCTTTATATGCTTATTTGTCAATATCTACTTTAAGAGAAACATTTAAACAAGGCATGAAAATCATGGGCTCGCTTCGCTCGCCTTTTTGTTTATGTTTATCAGTACCTTCTTAAGAGTATAAAAAAAAATAACCATAAATACTAGGGCTCGCTTCGCTCGCCTTTATGTGCTTGTGTCAATATCTATTATAAGAGAAACATTTTAAGCAAGGCATAAAAATCATGGGCTCGCTTCGCTCGCCTTTTTGTATATGTTTATAAGTACCTTCTTAAGAGTAAAAAAAAAACCATACAATACTAGGGCTCGCTTCGCTCGCCTTTATATGCTTATTTGTCAATATCTAATTTAAGAGAAACATTTAAAACAAGGCATGAAAATCATGGGCTCGCTTCGCTCGCCTTTTTGTATATGTTTATCAGTACCTTCTTAAGAGTAAAAAATAAAAAACCATACAATACTAGGGCTCGCTTCGCTCGCCTTTATATGCTTATTTGTCAATATCTACTTTAAGAAAAACATTTAAAACAAGGCATGAAAATCATGGGCTCGCTTCGCTCGCCTTTTTGTTTATGTTTATCAGTACCTTCTTAAGAGTAAAAAATAAAATAAACAACAGTACTAGGGCTCGCTTCGCTCGCCTTTATGTGCTTGTTTGTCAATATCTATTTTAAGAGAACATTTTAAACCAGGCATGAAAATCATGGGCTCGCTTTGCTCGCCTTTTTGTTTATGTTTTATCAGTACCTTCTTAAGAGTAAAAAAAAAATAACCATACAATCAAGGGCTCGCTTCGCTCGCCTTTATGTGCTTGTATGTCAATATCTATTATAAGAGAAACATTTTAAGCAAGGCATGAAAATCATGGGCTCGCTTCGCTCGCCTTTTTGTATATGTTTATTAGTACCTTCTTAAGAGTAAAAAATAAAAAAAACCATACAATGCTAGGGCTCGCTACGCTCGCCTTAAATGCTTATTTGTCAATATCTACTTTAAGAGAAACATTTAAAACAAGGCATAAAAATTATGGGCTCGCTTCGCTCGCCTTTTTGTATATGTTTATTAGTATCTTCTTAAGAGTAAAAAATAAAAAAAACCATACAATACTAGGCTCCCTTCGCTCGCCTTTATATGCTTATTCGTCAATATCTATTATAAGAGAAACATTTTAAGCAAGGCATAAAATCATGGGCTCGCTTCGCTCGCCTTTTGTATATGTGTATCAGAACCTTTTTAAGAGTATAAATTAAAAATAACCATACAATACTAGGGCTCGCTACGCTCGCTTTTATGAGCTTGTTTGTCAATATCTACTTTAAGAGAAACATTTAAAACAAGGCATGAAAATCATGGGCTCGCTTCGCTCGGCTTTTTGTTTATGCTTATCAGTACCTTCTTAAGAGTATAAAATAAAATAACCATACAATACTAGGGCTCGCTTCGCTCGCCTTTATGTGCTTGTATGTCAATATCTATTATAAGAGAAACATTTTAAGCAAGGCATGAAAATCATGGGCTCGCTTCGCTCGCCTTTTTGTATATTTTATTAGTACCTTCTTAAGAGTAAAAAAAAAAAACCATACAATGCTAGGCTCGCTTCGCTCGCCTTAAATGCTTATTTGTCAATATCTACTTTAAGAGAAACATTTAAAACAAGGCATAAAAATCATGGGTTCGCTTCGCTCGCCTTTTTGTATATGTTTATTAGTACCTTTTTAAGAGTATAAATCAAAAATAACCATACAATACTAGGGCTCGCTACGCTCGCCTTTATGTGCATGTTGTCATATCTACTTTAAGAGAAACATTTGTGTAAAAGCCGCCATTTTGAAAAAGCGATGCATATTTGTGTACTACCATCGATACCTACAATTGATACCCCACATGATTTTTCAAAAAAATATTTTTTTTGGCGCGTGCGTTTTGGGCGATTTTGAAATTGCTAAAATTAACTTTTGAAACTTTTTTTTCCGAAAGATTTCTAGGCCCGAAAGTGCTTTTATTGGCTATTGTCCATATTTTTAGGGCTTCTCCTTATGCCTTAAAAGGGGGGACAAGCATTTTTTTGGTGGTTTTCGAGATTTTTGGCGGTGAATAGCCGCATTTTGAAAAAGCGATGCATATTTGTGTACTACCCATCGATACCTACAATTTGATACCTCACATGATTTTTCAAAAAAATATTTTTTTTTGGCGCGTGCGTGTTTGGGCGATTTTGAAATTGCTAAAATTAACTTTTGAAACTTTTTTTCCGAAGAATTTCTATGGCCCGGAAAGTGCTTTTATTGGCTATTGGTCCATATTTTTAGGGCTTCTCCTTATGCCTTAAAAGGGGGGGGGACAAGCATTTTTTGGTGGTTTTCGAGATTTTTGGCGGGTGTAATAGCCGCCATTTTGAAAAAGCGATGCATATTTGTGTACTACCCATCAATACCTACAATTTGATACCCCACATGATTTTTCAAAAAAATATTTTTTTTGGCGCGTGCGCGTTTGGGCGATTTTGAAATTGCTAAAATTAACTTTTGAAACTTTTTTTCCGAAGAATTTCTATGGCCCGGAAAGTGCTTTTATTGGCTATTGGTCCCATATTTTTAGGGCTTCTCCTTATGCCTTAAAAGGGGGGGACAAGCATTTTTTGGTGGTTTTCGAGATTTTTGGCGGGTGTAATAGCCGCCATTTTGAAAAGCGATGCATATTGTGTACTACCCATCGATACCTACAATTTGATACCCCACATGATTTTTTCAAAAAAATATTTTTTTTTGGCGCGTGCGTGTTTGGGCGATTTTGAAATTGCTAAAATTAACTTTTGAAACTTTTTTTCCGAAGAATTTCTATGGCCCGGAAAGTGCTTTTATTGGCTATTGGTCCCATATTTTTTAGGGCTTCTCCTTATGCCTTAAAAGGGGGGGGACAAGCATTTTTTGGTGGTTTTCAAGATTTTTGGCGGTGTAATAGCCGCCATTTTGAAAAAGCGATGCATATTTGTGTACTACCCATCCATACCTACAATTTGATACCCCACATGATTTTTCAAAAAAATATTTTTTTTTGGCGAATGTGCGCATTCGCTCATAAATCGACAGATGCGCGTGTGATATAGTTGGCTATATTTTCCTGTTGTTGGATAAAATAGTTACACATGTATACTAAATTTCAACTTCCTAGCTATTGTAGTTCCTGAGATGAGAAATCGGACAGACAGACGCTCGACAGAAAGTATAAGGGTTTCGAAGATTATCTTCGAAACCCTAATAAAGACCCCAAAAAAGATAATAAGATATGAAATTGAAGATAATGAGATATTTAAAAAAATATATGAGATTATTCTCTTTTATATAGAGAATAATTAATTAAAGCCTGATTAATTAATTATTAACCACTCTAGAGCCAATTAATAATCGTTTTCAGTTCCCCTTACATAACAAAGTTCGTATTTCTTGTAATGAAATAGTATTTTCCATTCTCAGAAATTATGTTAGAAAATTAATGACCCGTCCATTAAGCATAGCTATTGAACCTTAATATTATAGACCTCACTAAAAATATACCCAGGTCGAGAAGGATTTTTTGTGTCATTAGTATGAAAAGGGTGAAATAAAGATACAAAGTAAGGCCGTTTCTTTTGGGCTAAAATTGAGAATAAACTTCTGAATTTTACCTTCAACACTTTACCCTTCACTTTTTGGTGAAAGGAAAATAAAACTATAAAATATTGCATAATATTCAATTAAGAAATATTAGCTTCTGGTAATCTGATTATTTTATTTATACAGAAACGTGGCTCAAAATCTAGTTTTACATAAAACTCTAGTTCTAATCAACAAAAACATTTTCGACCCCTTTGCCAGTACGCGGCATCAGCGCCTCCGCTGACATTTAGAAAAAAAAAGTGATTTGCTTATGTATAGTTATATATGTCAATTGATAACATCAAAACTAATTATAATTGCAAAATAAATATAATTGCAATATTTAACTTTTTATACCTGTTTCACATTTATAGTACTATACGCGTATAAATTTCTAGATTGACCTCATAGTTTTTTGATTTTTTATGTTTTATGCTGAGTAATTAGTGTGGGTTAATGACTGAAACACAGCAAGCAATGCGGGTCTGAACATTAATAAAGTAGACTTTTTGACTGAATTTCAATCGTGTATTTGTAGCCGTGTGTGTGTGTCTATTATCATAGTAACTTACGCGTACTTATGTTAAAGAGATAAAATTAATCTTTTATCTCCAATTTTAATCTTATCTTATCTTTATGGTATAAAAGGTACCATATTCTAGTTATACGGTACCGAGTACCCGAGTTTTACTGTTGTTTATACTGCTTAAAAAGTGAATATCCTAAACATAACATCTTTGTATAACAATTTGTAAAGTAACATTTTGTTATAGGATTATTTATATGAAAATATTCACCTCTAGTCAAGGTTATGAGACATTGAACTACAAAACATACGAAGCTTTTACGTTGATTCGAGCGTGTTAAAGTCTCGTTGAGGATGTCAAGATAGGGGGTGCGAAATGAAATTGTAAAACTTTACAATAGATTTATAAAGGACCTTAACATGATTTGTAAAGGCTAGAGTGTTAATTTACAATTAATTTCATTTAACTGTATTTTCATTAACGAATAATGGCGACTATCTAAAGTTAATAATTTTATGAAATAAAACAATTGTCTCCACTAATGATATATTAAATCTGATCGCATCATTTTTCGCTATCTTCGCTGAATCATTACAGCGGGTAATGACGTTATAAAAATATATTCCGAATAGAACAACTACAGCGGCACACTGATTTTTGTGCAATGTTTCAAGGGCGTTACGATGATAACAGACACACGCACACACACACATACATACACACATACAGACAGAGAACATTGCAAAAACCACTGAGGAGGATTTTTATTTCGGTTTCATCCCGGTTTCGGTTTTTTTGCAAACACAATACTTTTCCTTTATACCTACGGTATAAATGAGGACAAGTGAAAATGAATGAAATTGTTTTTATCCATCTGCCAAAGCATAACGTTATAGAGTGTAACATGTAACATATTTTAATATTTTTGTGCGCACCAGATTTGATTTTAATTTATTAGCTTTTGCTTACTACTTCGGACTCGCTTCGCTTGTCCTCAGATATTAATTGCATTTGTTTTATTCCAAGCAGTCACCCATTTAGGCAGTGACCTCGCTCGCTTGATGGTGCCTTACTTTTATGATCCAACCATAGTAGTAGGGGCAAAAGGGACATTCTGGCACAGACCAAAAAAAAATCCTGAAAAGGATCGTACCTCATTTAGTATACCCACTATATAGGTAGAAGCACTTTGGGGATGGGGCTTCTTTGGTTTTAGGTGTGAATTTGTAAGACTTAACCACTAGACCAGCCTAGTGCCCCGAGATTATCAAGTGTCTCTCTTAGTGAAAAGCCTTTCCACCACGTTAAGGTGGAGACACAATGGGAAGGTGTACTTAATTTTATTGTATTTTTACATTTTTTTATTTTGTATTTTTTAACGTTTTTACAATTACACATCATATACATCTCTTCAGCGCCATACAGGTTACGGGACGCTATGCCACGCCTATGACATTAAAAGATGGAATTTTACGGTTTACGGGACACTATGCCACTCCAGGGGACCGCTCTGGGGGTTTCAGGTCGCTATTACACGCCAGGGACCCTCTATGAGTTTATGGGACGCCATACCACACCAAGGACCCAAGCATGGCACACTTCGGCATACTAGAGTTTCATCTCGTATTTGCTGCAGATGCTGAGACATGAGTGAAAGGCTATTTAACATATGATTAAATTCTAAGAATAAACTCGAAAATAAATCCCCACAAATGAAAATCACCTAGCTACACATGAAACCGGTTGTAAATTTATAATCAAACCGAGTGCAGGTCCGTTTACGAGCAAATTTTATATTATCCTTATGAAGGAAGCAGGGCTTCCAGCTATAAATTAATGACCTGATTTTGGAACATTTGGACATTTTGGGATCACTATGGTAAGTGAATGTGCTACGTGTACTGCAAAACTCTAATAAGAATTGTAAGTTGAAAGCTTGGTAAATTGACTTTTTATTCTTTTTAGACCATTTCTACCTAAAAAAAAAACTTATAGTACGAGGTGCGTTCAAAAAGTATCGCGAATTTTATGTTTTTTCAAAAACTATTTATTTATTTATGAATACCTCTTTTGTCCCCCTTCAAAGTAATAGCTTCGTGTAATCTGATTATTTTATTTATATAGAGACTTGGCTCAAAATCTTGTTTTACATACATCTCTAGTTCTAATCAACAAAAACATTTCCGACCTCTTAGCTAGTACGCGGCATCAGCACCTCCGCTGACATTTAGAAAAAACTGTGATTTGTTTATTTATAGTTATATATGTCAATTGATAACATCAAAACTAATTATATTTGTATATTTGTTTCACATTTATAGTATTTACGCGTAAAAATTGCTAGATTGACTACATAGTTTTTTGATTTTTTAAATTTTATGCTTGGTCATTAGTGTGATTAATAGTAATACACATTTCAGAAGCAATGCGGGTCTGAACAGTAATAAGTGGACTTTGACTGGAATTCTTATATATTCTTTTGACTGAAGCAAAATTAGCTTTTGCTTTACGTTCATCAAAACTTTCGGTAATCTTACCAAAGTTTTAACTCATATTTACTCGCAAATACGAGTAACGAGGATAAAAGTAAACATACGTTGACCGAAAGGATGATTCTTTCTTGTACATCACTATTTGTCTTATTAGTCTATCCCGTTTTTGTTAGGGAATACGATATAGGCACGTGAGATACTACCCCTTTTAGTGTCGAAGTCAGTCCAGGATTTCTGACTTTATCAATGTCGACTCCTTGAATTTCATACCGGATCTCGTCAAATAAAAACGGAAATGCGTTGTTGATGAGCCGATGCCCTACTTCCTCCTTCTTTTAAAAGGGATAGTTCCAAATATATACAACTTTTACTCGGGAGCGTATAAATGTTTTGGAGTTGTACTGGAGTCCGTATCTCTTCTCCGGCATCTAGCTTTGAATTTGCGTACGGATAATGAGTATGGTACTCTAGACTAGAAATAAAGTCATTATAACTACAAATAATAGATTTTTTACTTCTTGTTTTGAGGTGTCCGGTTCTCTTACCAACAGGACACCTTTAAATTTTAAAACAACACAAACATTTAAGTGCTAACAAAAATAATTATAACTAAACGTAAAATACAGAATTAAGTAAATTTAAATATTAAAATCTATGAAAATAAACAAGAATGTTGGAACAATTTGAAGTCCTTTTAAACTTGAGATATCTAAGTTAATGGATGGAAAATCTGCTTTAAAGAGAGGAAATCCTGGTGAATATTTCACAGAGTTTTACTCTGAGGTATTAATCCCTAATTTAACCTAAAATTAGGGTTTCAGAAGGGCTTTTAACTTGGAGACTTTTTTTGCCCCCTCCACTTTCTTTCTACTATTAGCCAGTCCTTTGTAAAGCTCATTAACTTTGTTCTAAGGTAAGGTGAAATTATATAGGTTTATTTGATTAAATTTACTATTCTGAACAATGCATTTCTTTACTACTTTCATCTGAAACAAATTTAAACTATACCTTTAAATATAGAAAGTAAGTATTTGTATATCAGAGAGAAATGAAAGTTATATTGGTGTGTTAGGTAAAATTTAACCCAAGAAAACACACACAATAAGTTAATTGGTAGATTAAACATAAAATATAAATGAAATCAAATCATCACATGATAAATTTTAATCTATGTAACAACGAGTCAGCGTCCTTCTCTAAAACCTAGGTTACATTACTAATTTTACACTCGTGTTATGCGGGTAGTTTACAACAATATACTTCTATTCTAAAATATATATTACATTATCTTCTATTATTTAAAGAAATAAAGCGTAAAAATGTATTCATAAAATACAGATACATTCATGTTTAGACCTTGATTTTTTTTTATTAGGTTACAAAAAAAATTTACCATTTATAATATAACCAGGGTATCACATTGTAATAAATTTAGAATTACTTGGAATAAATAAAAGATGTGTTATAAAATAAAAACTGGAATTCACTTTCATCAGATATGAAGTAAATTTTGTCAAACTTGCTCATTTTTAAAAAAAACAATTATGAACTTTGTGCAGAAATTCAGAAAAATAAAATATTCTACTAAATATATTTTGCCATCCACATGACCTGCAGGAGGAAAACTGACTAATATTTTTAAAAATAGAACAATTATATTTTCGTTCTCGTCGTTTTGAATTCACAAGAAAACCTACATTGTCTTCTATTGATAAAGGATGTGAAAATCGTCACGTGCTCCGTTCACACCTCTGAATGTTTCGTAAAAATTTTCCATGTTTTTGTATTGTCTTTTTTAAAAATTTAAATAGACAAAAGATTAAAATTAAAATGTGTTGTTAATATCAGAAGCTTGAAGAAGTCCGATTTATATAGGCTTCTTTAAAAGTAATTATATTGTTAGATTAAAATCTAATAAATAAGAAAACCTTCAGTCTCTTGGTTGATTTTTTTAGGCCAATGAATGTTTAGGATGTTTTCGGCCCTCGTACTGTTCATTTTGAATAGGCCAAGTGACGTTGTTTACAAATTTCATAATGTTATTGGGGTTCTTTAACATTTGATAAGGTTTAAGGTTCATTTATTTTCAAGTTTCTTTACAATACAAAATATGTGTTTTGACAGTTTCGTGGGCTATAGATCGTCTAGGAATAGCACACATATATAATATATATATATAATATATATAATATATATATATATTTATATATAAGTATATATATTATTTTGTGTGGGTGTTGTGTGTGTGTGTGTGTTGTGAGTGTGTGGTGTATGGAATGTATGTAAGAACTTTCTATGCTTAGACGTCCTATAGGAATGATAACATTTAAAGGCTCTTCTCTGGATCGAATGAAATTTAGTACAAAAATTCGATCCTTAATATTGACCCCGAACCACTAATTTTTTAAGATGTGTGACGTCCATTAATCCTACAATGAATAAGGAATAACTCAGCAATAATGTTAAAACCAAAAAAAATAAATTTGTGTCTGGTAAGGCTAAAATTTTGAATCACGGGTATTTATATATTTTTAAATATTCATTGTGTTTAATCACGAATAATTCACAGATTTACTATAAGCATACTTCCGGTTTATCATGAAAATTATGTAGATAACATTTAGACGATAAATTTGAAATATTTGCTTAACGCGGCATTAATGCATATATATAAATAATATTTTTCTACTTCTTTGCCTTAGCGCCGTTAAGTATTAACTACATTTTGGGGTCATCACACTAGTTTGTTAGTAAAAATATAAGTTATGACAGCTTCTGCTCTGGAGTAGGTTGCCTTGGCTGCACAGTTCTGTGGTTTATGCTATCAGGTTGACGGTGGCATATGTGTCAAAAGCTGGCTGCGTTTTTAAATCACTCCATTGTTTACTAATAGATATGAAAGATATATAAATAAAGACCCCCAAAAAGAGATAATAGATATGATATTAAAGATAATGAGATGATTTAAATGAAACTATATGAGATTATTCTCTTTTTATATATGAGAAAATTGAATTTAATAGCATGATTAATTAATTATTAACCACTCTAGAGCCAATTAATAATCGTTCAGTTCCCCTTACATAACAAAAGGTTCGTATTTCTTGTAATGAAATAGTATTTTCCATTCTCAGAAATTATGTTAGAAATTAATGACCACGTGGCATTAAGCATAGCTATTGAACCTTAATATTTATAGACCTCACTAAAATATACCCAGGTCGAGAAGGATTTTTTGTGTCATTAGTATGAAAAGGGTGAAATAAAGATAAAAAGTAAGGCCGTTCTGTTTTGGGCTAAAATTGAGAATAAGCTTCTGTATTTACCTTCAACACTTTACCCTTCACTTTGGTGGAATAGGAATAATAGAAACTATATAAAATATTGCACAATATTCATTAAGAAATATTAGCTTCTGGTAATCTGATTATTTTATTTATATAGACACGTGGCTCAAAATCTAGTTTTACATAAAACTCTAGTTCTAATCAACAAAAACATTTTCGACCCCTTTGCCAGTACGCGCATCAGCGCCTCCGCTGAAATTTAGAAAAAAAATGTGATTTGCTTATGTATAGTTATATATGTCAATTGATAACATCAAAACTAATTATAATTGCAAAAATAAATATAATTGCAAAATTAACTTTTTATACCGTTTCCATCATTATAGTACTACGCGTATAAATTTCTAGATTTGACCCTCATAGTTTTTGATTTTTTATGTTTTATGCTGAGTAATTAGTGTGGGTTAATGACTGAAACACAGCAAGCAATGCGGGTCTGAACATTAATAAAGTAGACTTTTTGACTGAATTTCAATCGTGTATTTGTAGCCGTGTGTGTGTGTCTATATCATAGTAACTTACGCGTACTTATTTAAAGAGATAAAACTTAATCTTTTATCTCCAATTTTAATCTTATCTTATCTTTATGGTATATAAAGGTACCATATTCTAGTTATAAGGTACCGAGTACCCCGAGTATACTGTTTGTTTATACTGCGTTAAAAAGTGAATATCCTAAAACATAACATCTTTGTAAAACAATTTTAAAGTAAATTTTGTTATAGGTTATTTATATGAAAAATATTCACCTCTAGTCAAGGTTATGAACACATGAAACTACAAAACATTACGAAGCTTTACGTTGATTCGAGCGTGTTAAAGTCTCGTTGTAGATGTCAAGATAGAGGTGCGAAATGAAATTGTAAAACTTACAATAGATTTAATAAAGGACCTTAACAGATGTAAAGCTAGAGTGTAATTACTATTAATTTCATTTAACTGTATTTCATTAACGAATAATGGCGACTTATCTAAAAGATAATTTTATGAAAATAAAAACAGATTGTCTCCACTAATGATATATTTAAATCTGACCGCATCATTTTTCGCAATCTTCGCTGAATCATTACAGCGGGTAATGACGTTATAAAAATATTTTCCGAATAGCACAACTACAGCGGCACACTGATTTTTGTGCAATGTTTCAAGGGCGTTACGATGATAACAGACACACGCACACACAGCACACACACACATACATACACACATACAGACAGAGAACACTGCAAAAACCACTGAGGAGGATTTTTATTCCGGTTTCATCCCGGTTTCGGTTTTTTTGCAAACACAATAATTTTCCTTTATACCTACGGTATAAATGAGGACAAGTGAAAATGAATGAAATTGTTTTTATCCATCTGCCAAAGTCATAACGTTATAGAGTGTAACATGTAACATATATTTTAATATTTTGTACGCACCAGATTTGATTTTAATTTATTTTAAAATTTTGGTATGAGTTTAAAGAAAATTGTTTTATTATTTAAATTTAAATTCTGAATTGTATTGGTAGGATAGGAGACCACCATCTTTATGTTAATTTATGTTTAATTAATTAAGTTAATAGTATTTTTTTATTGTTGAGTTATATTTAATTTGGACTACGAGTAAGTTATAATAATTAGGATTCATTTTTAGTTCAGAGTTTTGTTATTTAACTTGGGTTAATTACATTAGGCTTAGACCCATGTGTTGGGTTTGGGGGAATGTTAAACCAGGACAGGTTGTTCTAGGTGGTTCCGAGGTGAACACGTTTTTAAACCACGTCCACCATTTCAAATCGGACCAAACTTGACCCACGCTGTCAACTTATTTTAGCCATGTGATATACTATACCACGTATAATTTAAATTTGTGATTTGTGATAAATCATGTGATGAATATTAATACAATATAAGATATTGTGCTAATATTCATATAAAGAACTATAATAATAAAGAACTAGGTGGCATAGTATGACCACAAGTATTTGATGTTTTCAAGAACCTGATATAAATGCATAACCCGTATAAATATGCAAAAATGATTCAGCAATTTTTAAAATGTTATTTGTCATAAAATATCCAATGACATTTTTTCTTAACCAATTTCAATTCCAATTGTAAGAGAAAATTTAATTAAAAAATTCTGTTTCTCGGTTTTCTTTTGTTCTTGACGCTGTTTAGAAATTTCATTATAAAATAAAGAAAATAATAAAAAAGTCCAATTTCAATCGAACGGAATTAATAAGAGAAATATGAGAGAGTGAAGGTAAATGCCATTCAGGATTAGTCAGCTATTTCCCGGCAACGAGTCTATCGTTGGAAAATACTGTCTATTAATTTGATTTTACAAAACAAGTACTGAATAGAGCATTTTTTGTTAAGTATTAACGCTGATATAAATGAAAAATAAACTGTTATAGTTCATATTAATGATTAACATATAGAGAGAACTGTAGTCTAATAACGGTATACCAAATATTTTTTGTAATAAAATTTTACAAATTACAAAACCGAACTTCAAATTTGCTTAATCTTGAAATATTAAATTTTTTTGACATTTCTTAAACTTACTTTTATTATTTTTAAGCCAATGATGACGTCATTGACCCGCAATAATGACTCAGGAAAATATTAAGAAATCATAAAACACGGAAAAATGTTGCAATTCATTTGTAATTTAGCACGCATGTAGAATAAAATATGTATAAGACTAAAATATGTGCCAAGTTTCATTTTATTATCTCTACGCTAATTTTCCCTACTTTGGACTCGCTTCGCTCGATCTCAGATAGTAAATTCATCCCTTTTATTCCCAGCGGTTATCCATCTATGCAATGCCCACGCTCGATAGTGCTTTACTTTTAAGGTCCAATCAAAATCATGGATGTACTTATTGTACTGTAACAAAACTTGGTGAACTTATTCATTGCGTAAAGGTATACACCATTATTATTTGCATGGATTATTTGCGGGTTTTATTTTTTTAAAACGTATACAAATCATTCCACGTTATAACTCTTTAATTTGAACACATAGAGAGTTCAGATACACTCGACAGCCTGACAGACAGCCTGCTTACAAGTAATTGTTGTATGTTGCGCCAGTTTTGAATTATTAGGATGGACGCAACACTTTTTCTATATAACTGTAGTTGTGGGCTACAAAAAATCGGGTACGGGGTACCTCAGAAAGTTTCCTCGTCTTATCAGATTCGTTACGCTTATCCTCCCGTTTGGCCTCACATCGCTCGTTCTTAGAATATACAATTCACCATGTATACATGGTGAATTGCATGTCATTGGACTCGTTTCGCATATCCTCAGATAGTAATTGTATCTATTTTATTTCCAGCGGTCACTCATACAGCACTGATCTTCCACAATGCTGCTTAACTTTTATGAACCAACCAAAATCATGGATATAATTGTCGTATTGAAACGAAACTTGGTGTACTTATTTATTACGTAAAGGTTAACGTAATGAACCTTTACAGCAGTAAGTAGTCTTACTGCTGTATACTTATTTTTGAACAAACTTTTAACTCTATAGAATTAATAAACTAGAAGCTATAATGAAAACAGACACACAAAAACACGTTCAGACAGACAACCTAGTGAAAACCACTCAGGAGGCCTTTAAAAACCTTAAACGTTTAATTCCGGTGACATCCAAGGTTACTGATTTATTGCAAACACTAAACTGATACGGCGTGAGGTATGATTTCCTTGGTAGAGGGCCGCTTGAATCATGGTGGTCCCGGGGTTAGAGACGTAGATAGCCTTCTGGCTCCATGCCAGGTCTTGAAGGAGGGTCTAGGAGTGAACGTTCCTGGCGTTGTCGTGGACGTTGTTTCCTGCCACCTCGAAGACGGTGCTGGGTGGTCCTGACAAGGACCGTTGGTACCAAGCCCTGTCGCAAATTCGGGTTACTGACAGCGAGGACTTGGCTGCGACCTGCACGTCTAACGAGACAGCGGAAGCCAACCAACAAGCCCAACGCAAGAATTCCCAAGAGGGATAGCGTTAGGGCTACCAAGCACCGTTATGTTGAGCCAGACGCAAGAATTCCCCTTGGGGACAGCGTCTGACTTTGAAGGGATGAGAGAGGCGAGAAGGGTGAGCAGAGATTACACATAAAGTTGATTCCATAGCCACTGGTTGACACTCCATGCCAATAGCCAACAGTATGAGGTTGAGTAAGGTATCAGAGCGAGAGTAGTAACATCTTGAGAGATCCTTCTCCTTCTGAGCTTCAGTGATGATTGAGCTTGGAGTTTACTTGAGCTTGTTAAGCTCCACGAGCTTTCCGAACTTGTCGAAATGCTCGATTTCGAGCGCTTTATATCCTATTAGGATAATTTCAAGGCTCGTGATTGGTTTAAGAGAGAGAAAATGTCCGCGCCAATTGGGGGACAGAAAGAGAGTTGAGCGACGACTGACTGGCTATTCTGCATGGAGCATAGTTTATAAATATCAAGAAAATGGGTTTTCTGGCAACAGCAAGGCAGCCGGTATCAAAACTTTTCTTATATACCTACGGTATAAATGAGGAAAATAAAAATAAGTTTGGTATGTAATTATCTTACTGTAGAAGATAAGGAATCAATTATTTTCAAAGCGATAAGGGGGATTCGAGACGGTTACTTTCTCTCAATAGTGAGAATTATCAATGGAAAATTCGTTATTGACTATATGAGCCGCTTCTTTGGTTGTATGGAATGTTTTTTGTCGTACTTGATATTTTTGCCAGTCATTTCAGCTAATGCTAAGCAATGGGAAAACCTCAACTCGTCTTATTATCATCATAAAAGATTTATTCATAAAGAAGTTGAGATATTTATTTATAATAAAAATTAAGTCGCCTTTAAAGGATCAAACTAAGCTCCTTATTCGCTTCATGCTAAGGCTCAGAATCCATTATATAAAGCAAAGAAAAGATGATAGATGGATAGAAGAAAATCTGCTGTCAAGGAAATCGATAAAAAGGATACCTTAATATTTATTATTTGGATTTAAAGAAATAAATAACTCGAAAACGCAACCTTGGCCTTGGTACTTTCAGCCTTCACAGGCCTTCAAAGGGATTATAAGTGTCTGAGACATTTTACCCATTAAGGGTCTTCAAAAAGATTACATAGCGATTTCAAGATCACATGACAATAAGAAATGTTATGACCAGGTCAAACGCGACTCTTGATTTTGTGTATTTCTGCTAGTTATAGGCTCTAAACAGTTCACAAGGCGATACGAAATTATATGAGCGGGTCAAACGCGACCTTGGTCTTGTGCATTTCAGGATATCGGCAAACGATCGAGTCAGTATAGATCGAAACTGATATACCTTGTTATGCCTATTGGCATTATTATCTACATGCAAGTGTTGCATACATAGAGATATAAACTAGAGGAAGCATTGCCAATCTCAATACATTTCGAGACCTGAAGCATCATATTGGGGTTCTCAGGGGCTTTGTGTAACCTCATTGAAACCTCCTTCAAAAGTGAGTTAAGTTTATAATTATTTTCAATTGTTTTCAGCTTTCCGCACATTTTTGTATTTTGATTTGCATTTATAACGTTATACTATCTAATTTTTTCGTTATTTTGTACTGATTATTTGATTATATTTATTAGCGAAAGTGGTCAGGTTACTTTCTCGATGTTTTAAAGTTAATCCAACAGGGCCCCTCTAGTAATAATATCTCTATAGTTGAATATCATCCTATAGTAGATAACGTAGGTATTATCACTAATACAGAAAAATTAAAGGCGAAAAATATAAATTCTATTTGTGCATTGTAATCAGCAGTATTATTAAAAATATTTGCAATACCTTATTCTCCACGTGTAGGGTTTCTCATACGCCTTTTTTTCCTTTCTCCGAAAGGTTTATACTTGATCAGTGGAAATTTATGAAGCAATGTACATTATTTTTAACACTTACACAAAATCTTATTTTGAAAACTCTCATAAGCGTAATTTACGAATAAAAATACGAATAAAAAAAGTTGGGCACAGTTTCACATAGGCATCCTCACAAATTGGGACCCATTTCATCCTTACTCGTAAAATTAAACTTGCCTAATTTATATTAAAGTATAACCCTTCCCCTTAGGTAGTTTAGAGAAAATAAAAAAAATCTGGCACTAAGGTACGCACCCCGATGTGTGAATCCTTTTTCCACAATTCATTCCTTGCTTAATTTTTCGGTATATCCTATATAACTTGAGCAGTAGCGTCACAAAATGTAATTTTTTCCGGATTTTTAAATAAAATGCATATTTATCCCATAAGAGTATAAAAAACCTATTGCCATCATTCCAAAATCAACACTGCACAAATTTATACCCGCACATTTAAAGTCTGTTTTTGTTAATTTTCAGAGCATTTTCTTGATAATTGATTTTATGCCAAACTATTAAAAATGTTATAATATCGTACAGTAGGTATTATTAAATTATACCGTAGGTATAAAGAAAAAGTATTGTGCCTGCAAAAAAATCCGAACACCTGAATCAGGTCTTTTTAAGACCTCCTGATTAGTTTTCTCAAAGTTATCTGTCTGTATGTATGTGTGTCTGTGTGTGAGTGTATTTGTATCTGTAATAATCGTAGCTCCCAGTGCATATATGCTAGAGAGTTGAAACTTTGGACGAAAATCTCTATAGGTCAAGGTCTAGGTGTCACTGTGCTATTCGGAATAATTTTTTCGTAACATAACCCGTAAGTATGACTCAGTAAAAGTTTTAAAAAATCATAAAACGCGGAAGAATGTTGCGATCTATTTGATGTTTAGCACGCATGTAGCCATTGATAATAATAAAATATGTGCTAAGTTTCATTTTATTATCTGTATTAGTTCAATTTTTATAAGTTGACATGTGCACGTTTTTTTAAAAATTGTGAAAAATCGTCAAATAACTTAATTGAGTTGAAATTTAGTATAATTGAATACCTTTACTTAGTAAATAAGTACACCCATTTCGTTTCAATAAAAGTTTATCTATGATTTTAGTAGGATCATAAAAGTTAAGCAGCATCGAGTGTCGTTTGTGTCTGGATGGGTGTCCGCTGGAACACCCATCCAGGCACGGGTGTCCTAGTGGACACCTATCCAGTCCACTGGGAATGAAACGGATGTATTTACATTCTGAGGACGAGCGAAGTGATTCTGAAGTTAGGAGGAAGAGGAAAAGTTCTAAGGTATCCCGTACCCAATTTTTTTCTTTGACTTTATGAGTTGTAAGTTTTTTAAATTTGATTTCTCCCAGTTCAGTTGTAGTTAAATACTAAATGAAACTAATAGTCCAAGAGCCAGCCTTAAGAAATGTGACTTATTTTGTACTACTTCAAACTAAATGTTTCTGCAAATATGCCTTTAATTATGAAAGAAAAGCATAGTCTGCCTATCCAGAGTAGAGCCCTTCATATAGATGCGCTCACTCAAAATATTAGAAAATCGCACACATTCCCTAAGTGGTTGCCTGTAAGCCGTGTGCAAAACATGAATGCAACTTTTTTAAAGCTGATAAAATTTACTATAAAGTGAATATTTTTTTGTCAAAATCGCTTGAATTAAACTGAAGTTACATTTGTTAAAAGGCCAAAAATGCACAAAAAGCCAATATTTTTCCAAAGAAATTCGCTGATTTTGCATAAATTAAAAATTTTAAGTGTCTTTGAAAGAGCCATAACTTTGTTTGAAAATATCCGATTTTAATTATTGAACTCTCGTTTTAAGGAAATTTTACCAGCTTTACTAAAATGTTTTCTTCATGATTTGCACACGACCCACAGGAAACCACCGCTGATTTCAAGAAAAATAAAATTAGTGCGATTTTATAAAATTTTGAGCATGCGCAATCATATAAAGGGCTTCACTCTGGATAGGCAGACTATGTTTTTCTTCATAATTGAAGGTATATTTTCAGAATTATTTGGTTTGAAGTAGTACAAGATGAGTCAGATTTTTTCAGGTCCGGCTCTTGGACTATAAGCAAGAAGGACATTATAGTCTGGATCCGGCTATTAAATAATATAAGCACAATTTTTCTTTTGGTGTCCTCCATAGTAAATGTAAGATAGAAATTCTTTGTGCAGGGCAAATAACCCCAAAATTGATTCAGGAATGAATCCTTTTTGGAATAACTCGGGTCACAAGAACCCTGGAATTTCGAAGGATAAAAATATGATCGAATCACTGCTGGATATTAATTACATTTTTTGAATATTGAAATATAGAATTTAATTTGAAAAATACCTAATATCTGTTTATACGAATATTTTAACATAGTAGTGATTACATTTTCTAATAATGCTTTGATAATGTGTGATGCTTCGAATATTTTTGCATACAGCCGCGTTCACTTGTGTTGTTTATTTAACTTTATATTTAGTAATTTTATAAATTATTGCGTTGAGATTTAAAAATAATAAAACAAAGGGGACACAAAAGGGACAAATTGATTTTAAGAAGTACCGAGTACAAGGACATTAACCATAGATAAACCAAGAAAAGAAGTCCAACTAAAGACTAGTGAAGCCCAGTTCATTAGGGCAAAATAATCTTGGAAAAAGAAATTTAGAAAAAATGAAAGAGAAGTTTATCTTGTTGGATTCTAATTAAAGAAAGATAGAGAAGTAGTTAATTAACTCAACAAAACTTCGTTGTCAGTTTTTAAAGGATAGTTTTTGTAGTTCACAGTCTTTTTAGTTTTTGTGTTTCACAAATCCCCTGATCAAAACTGATTAAAAGAAAATATCTAATCAAAGTTAATTAAATTAGAATATATAATGGTAGTAAAGACCTGAATGATATCTAATGAACCTCACCTAAAACCTGTATTGATTATTTCTATTTTGATTCTAAAAGTTTTGGATTACTTCAGATTGCCAGATGGTTCTAGTCGTATCGCTATATACTTATTTTTCTGTGCATTCAGACAGGTAAGATTATGATAAGAGGTTCACCCGCAAAATCAAAACGAATTAATGTCTCAAGGAATATATTTTTTTGGGCGGCTGTAAAGTAGGCATTCAACATCCTCAAAAATGAAGGTGCAGTACGTTTTTTTACTGACTGCAACATTTTCGTTGTTTTGTTACAGTCGGCGAAAGTAAAATAAATAGTTTTTACTGTTTCTGGTGTAGTAGTTATTACAATGTTATAATATTACCTTCCTTGTTCATCTAATTTTTTTTGTTTATCAAAAAAAAACAATTGTACATGAAGTGAATTATGAAATATTTACTATCAAGTGTATAATAATCTCGGATAGTGATTCAGACATTGAAAATACGCCGCCAGAATTGAAACTTTTGGCTATCGAGGCGATCGAAAATAGTATACAGGCAAATTTTTATACAATATACTTTTTACTTTTCCTCATTTATACCGTAGGTATATAGGAAAAGTAATGTGTTTCCAAAAACACATTTTAATTTTTATTGGATCATAAAAATTAAGAAGCATTGAGCGTGGTCAGTGCTGAATGGGTGACCGCTCAGAATGATACGGATGTATTTAGTATCTAAAGACGAGCGAAGCGAGTCCGAAGGCGAGTTGCAGTATAAATTTGGCCAACTGTATTACTGAGGACTAGCGAGCAATACTTGATAATTGAGTAACTGCTAAGGATATAAAGCATAAACATAAACCTTAAGCAAAAATTTGTTTGTTGTTCCCAAAGGAATCAAACCTAGCATGCAGACTAGCGGGCCAGAATTATTTTGTAGTTATAAAGTTTTATAGGAAAAATAAAACTGCAAAAAAGATCGTCCGTATCAGTAGTCGAACCCAGGTACCCTGTCTATGAATACTTTGAATGCTCGTATCAACTCCGCGTCATTTTTATGGCCTCACTGGCCCAAAAACATCGTTAACGACTTTCACATTGAAATATGTAGCTTACTGCCCGTATTTTGGGTTTCCGAAAACTGACTACCTTTTTTGCGAACTCATCGTTGCTGTAAGTGGTCGTATTGGTTTCAGACCGGTTTGTATTGATTCATCGCCCCCCGAAAACAGGAAGGACACAATCTCCCCAAGAATTTTTTTTGTGTCCTCCCAAAATGTATTAAAAAATATTAATCCGTTAAAACGATAGCGAGTTTACAAGAATCTAACTATAAATACCTATATGAATATATAAAATATCGCGAAACGTATTTTTGGTGGCCGAGGACCTCTGAAACGGATGAGTGTCGTGGTCCGAGGTTCGACTCTCGCCATGATGCCTATCCTATTAGTGATTTTTTTTCTAAGAAAATTCGCTTAGAGGTAATATATTTTTTAGGGGGTGGAGATACCTTCGTCTGGCTTATAACAGTAATATTTTTACTGTTTTTTTTAATAATTTAAACTTTAGTATTTGGAAAACTGAGCTACTTATCGTAAAGTAAAATAAATTGATTTATTTAGTAGCTTAACTGCCAAACTTAGTACTAACTAAAGCAATATCTTGACAAACTCTAACATTTATAATTTTAGTACTGTCTTAACTCTAAAACACTACACTCTCTACTACCCCTCAGGGGGACAATTAAACAATTTTATGAAGAGTACTTTTTTCGAAAAGTGAAATTTAAGCCTACTTTACTCTTCGTCCATTTTTTAAAAAATTGCAGTTTTCGAGTCTACCGCAAAAAAGTAAAATGAAAAATCTTAGTTTAAAAACATGCAGGAGCTGTTATCAAGAATGATTTTTTTAATATGATTTTTTTGGCATTCACACGAATGACAAAATATATAGGCAACCCCATCTGTGGACACACTGATATAATATATATATATATATTATATATATATATATATATATATATATATATATATATATATATATATATATAATATATATAATATCCTTTTCATCAACAAAAAAATCACACAAAAAAAACGATTAAAGGTTTAACGAAAATGTTTACTTTTTAACCTCAAGTCTTGAACATTTCAAGTTCACACATGCCTAAACCTCGGTATTTAGGCTTTAAATTATCTCGTTTTTTCCATTTTCTCTTTGGTTTAATATTTGAAAGGAAAAAAATTCCATGTCTAATCCTCTTAAAAGGAAGTTAATGAAGTAATGAAAAAATAATTATAGGGATGTTGTAAGAGGAGTGGGAAAGGGACGATTTGCCTGTGAGAGGAAGGGTTAACTAGGCCTGTTCGTAATTTTAGAGCTGTGCTTAAAATTCTGTCAATGTTTCACTCAAAATGGAACAAGGGTTTGGATAAAAGGTTGTTTGTTTAGTTTAGTAACCAATATTGTCAATGTGTTTTTATAAAGTTGATATTGGAGTCTTTGAACACCCCTTCTATAGATTAAAGATCATTAATTATATTTGAGAGAGACTTCATAGCCTAAATGACCAAATGTTGGATATGTTAGTCATGAAATATACTCCGTCGCTTATAATTAAAGGCATTCTCGAACCAAGGAATAAGCACGTAACGTGGTTCGTACCTGGAACAGTCTAATTGGAAGCGTAGATTTTAGATCGGCTAGTGTTTACTAGAACTTCTGGCTGATACATGAATACGAAGTTGAATCTTGCTACTCGGAGACAAGTCATTCAGGCTTCTGGATTCACCTCATTTCGGAGTCACCAGCCCGCATCAAGACAATCATGTTTGGTTCAGACGTTCAGATTATTACCGAGCCAGAGGGGCCTATCACTCTTTTCGCACTGGTGTTTCGGCTGCATGCTAGAAATGTACAGGAATCATTGCTTAGTGCTGTGTGGCAATAAACACGGAGAATGTTACCAGTCAGAATTTGAAGAGGAGGATATTTTATTTTTATGGTCTACTAAAAACTATATAACAATTTACACTTTTTTATTGGCGCCGACAGTAAAAAAAAATATAAAACTTTCACAAACAGTAAAAAACGCACTTTGCCTACTTTTATAAGGATGTTAAGAGCCAACTTTAAAGCCGCCCAAAAACAATGTAATTAAAGAACCGGCTTATTCGGCCACATAATTAAGCTACCATTGAAGGTAATCATTCAACCAGGATCCCTTAACTATTTAAAAAAAGTTCTTCAATTTGCTCATTCAAGTATTTTTACTTTTCCTCATTTATACCGTAGGTATAGTAAAAGTATTGTGTTTGTAAAAGAAATCCGAAACCGGGATGAAACCGCAATTATCCGTTTTAGGCGTTTTTAAGGCCTCCTTAGTGGTTTTCGCAAAGTTGTCTGTCTGTATGTGTGTGTGTGTCTGTTAGCATCGTTGCTCCCAGTGTATTTATGCTAGAGAGTTTGGAAAATTGCACAAAAATATCAACTAAAGTCTACCGCTGTAGTTGTGCTATTCGGAAAATATTTTTAAGACGTCATTAACCCACAATAATGACTCAAACAAATTTTTGAAAAATCATTCAACGCGATAAATTATGCGTTCAGATTGTTATTTGGCACGCATTCATATGGTCATCCATGTATAAGACAAATATATATGCAAGGTTTCATCTCATTATCAGCATTAATTCAATTTTTATTGAATGACTTGCGTACTTTTTTTTTTAAATGTGAAAAAATTGAAAAATGGTCCGATTGAGTTGAAAGGTAATACAAGTGTATACCATCTCCTAATAAATAAGAACACTAAGTTTCGTTTCAATACAACAAGTATGTCAATGATTTTTGTTGGATCATAAAAATTAAGGAGCACTGAGCGTGGTCAATGCTTTATTGGTGACTGCTGAGAATGATACAGGTGCAAGACGAGCGAAGCAAATTCAAAGGCATGTTGCAGTATAAATATGGCGGACTGTATTTCTGAAGACGAGCAAAGCGGGACCGAAGCAGTGAGGATGAGCGTAGCGAATCCGATATACTGAGGAAAAGTTCCGAGGTAACCCGAACCCGATTTTTTATATACAATAAATATGATCTTCTGATCATATCGATTGAATATCAACTTATGCCAAACCCCCCCCCCCTCTCCCCATTAGGATACAACAAATTTTAAAGCACAATACTCACTCGTATAATATTGTACAGAACATTTATTAGCGAGTTTTGTAATTGGAATAAAATCAAATTAAAAATTAATTACAACTTTAATTAAGCTTATGTATCAATCGTGGATATTAATAATATAATTAACATGAAATTGAAACAAAAATATTTTTTAATTTATGTTAAAAAGAATATAAATTATTATTATGTTTGATATTTTAATTTTTTGAATAATTATTATAAATTAGGAAAATTTACATTTACTTTAATTCTGACAATGAATTGTTTAATTTATATATTTGAATTAATAAATGCCTTTTTAGTAATCTGGTTTTTAGTAAATTATATCAGCTTGCAACAACGGTAGTTTAGTAATGTATTTTTTTTTTATTGTATACATGATTTTAGATTTTTATTTTTCATTAAAGTTATTACTTAATTTTTCAACTTTTCTGTCTTAAAATTAATAAGGTTAATTTGTTTGTTTTTAAGTTTTATCCATCGCATTGTTGTAGACATAATGTGATTTTAAATACTTAATATTTCCATCGTTTATCAAATGCATTTTAAATTTAAATAGTTGATTCGAAGTATATTAAGGTCAGGGTACCAAAAGGTACAAATTGATACTTTTCCGAACGCAAACCAAGTACCATCCAAATGGATTGAATTCGACAGTGTTTTAAATAGTATTAAAATTAAACTTGGATTGAATAGTTGAAGGAAAACTTATCGATTCCATTAAAACTAAAGCATAAATGGAAAAGTTTGTGCACTTAGTTCTAATATCAAGTCTGATCACAAAAGTTTAAAAAATGTTTCTTCTAGTTCTGCAAAGTTGTTTTAACCAGTTTTTCCACAAACAATAACTCTAGTGTTAAAAACCAGTATCTATCTCACTTGATAGAGACGAAAGTTAAATTTTGCATAGGATGTAGCAAAATAATTTCTATTGTTGAGTCGTGCTGAGGTAGGAAGCATTTTCTCACACCGCGTATCGCCAAGGGTGAAAAAGAAAAAAAATCTCTTTTTCCCTGATAGAAAGCGAAATGTAAAAGTAGTTTTAAAGAAAAACTTAGTTGATAGCAAGTTTTTGATAAAGATTGCTTTGCTTCTTCTTCTCTTTAAATTTTTTGTTAGAATATTTGTCCTTCTTGTGACTAAAACTCGACCTGAATCAGTTTACAAGTTTCAGATTAATGCCATCCCAGTTCCTGAGCCATGTTGTTGGCCATATTGTAGGCTCTTTTCTTCGTTTCCTAATATTAGTTCATATAAGTGGCATTCTGCCGAGATAAAAGCAATACTAACTAGGTCGATTTTTTGCCAATTTTAATTTTGATCTGAGAAAGCGTTCGAGGTTATCGTGACTCATAGAAAAATCCTGGAAAAAATTACTTACGTACATATAATTATAATCATAATTAGTAAGTTCTCCCCTCTATGACCTCTATCTCATAAGATAATTTTTTGCAATTTCCCTGACAGTATCTTGTCCTAACCAGGTAAAAATAATATTTTTAAGAAAAAGTAAATAAAAGAACAGATTCTTGAACAATCCTAAGTATTACAATGCTAAGGGTGCTAAGTATTACAATCCTAAACCTAAGTATTGAAGGAGAGACATTCAAAAAGTTTTTACCTGATACAGGTTAGTCAGCAAGACATTATCTCTTAATAGAAATTTGGATGGATAATTTGGAAGAAAGTAATTATTTGATAGAGATAATGCGGAGTCATGCAAAGGTATTATATTAGTGAAGCACTGAGAGAGAGCATGTATCATAGAAATGTTTCTTATCTTCGCCATGCGATTTAATTAAATTTAAATGCTCTGAGGCTTATTGTCTATTCCTTGTACATAAGCTAAATGCCTCGACTATGTTCTGGTTAGGTTTTAGACCTAATCCTTTACCGAGGGTCAGACGGGACCGGTATTCAAGCTCTTGTTATCTTTAATTAGAGCATTTTCACTACATAATCACCTCAAGAATCTTTGACATTACTATGGAAACTTTGCACATTTAGATTCGTTAAACACGTATCATTGCTAAATAAAGCTTACTTGCTATTCAGTTTAAGTTGTAGATAGTATCTATATTTCTATTAATATCTATTCGGAACCGTTGTTATCCAAATTACTAATGTCGGTATTATTTTTTAACAGAAGCATACAAATAGGCTGCCAAATATAAAATTATTATTCCTAGTTTATTATTAATTTCATGAATTAGTTTCCAAGAACCAATTTCCATGACGTATTTTACCGTGCTTACGCATATTATATCTTTATTTGAAAAACGATAAAGCAACTTTTTTTAAAGTGCTATTTAAAGCCATCAAATCATATGAGCGGTACCTTCGATGTCGACCCTCGATGAGCTGCCAATGAGTCAGTAAATAAGGAAAACCTGATCACCAGACTGAAGAAATATTTTCCTAAGGGATGATTCACCTCACATCTTGAAGACCAGCGAAGTTGTGAACAAGTTACATACAAGTCACATACATGTATGTTTGTGTAAGTAAGTCGAAGTTCACCATTAATGATGCCTATAGAGCACTCGCCATTCGTGCGGAAACATGAGTTTTTCGCAGTTCTAGTGCAAATTTAAATGATAGTGTGTTCCTGATGCAACGCGTTACTCTAATTATTCTTAATTTTTCATCGTAGATAACAATTAATTATTAATTTCAAATTTGTTAGAATAATAAATAAAGGGCTTAATTATTTGCTGTATTCCTTCGCATTACTAGTTTTTATTTACTGATTTTGAAGATATTGAAGATTTTCATGGTTTTAAAACGCAAATTTAATACAACGACATCCTTTATCCTAATAATTAAGGATGATATTGCTCTTATATTCTGTTTAGCTCTCTAGGATAACTCTCGGCTTTCCTTTCAAATATTAAACAAATTAAAATGTTTTAAATAATATTAAATTTATTTTATCTAAAAGATTTTAGAGGTGAGTTAATATATATATATATAATATAATATATATATATATAATATATATAATAATACATATATTATGTGAAAACTATTTTTTTATGATCAGGTATCTCTAAAACGGACTCTTTGGCCACTCTCTTAGGTCTAATAAAAAATAAAAGCCATGAATAAAAAAAACTAAAAGGGAGTGGAAAGGACTGAATTAGTAATAAAAAATTTAATTGTTTTTCCCCCTGCTGATGATGGCGTTATGCCGAAACCGGTCCAGGGATATTCATATCCAACAGCAAGTATCGACGTTAGCTGATTGCTTCTTTAACTTGCGGTAAACACAACCTTTTTAATTTTTGTCATAAAAGAAATTGAGTTTGTAATGAACAGAAAGTATTGAATTTTCCTCGTAACAAAATTGCAAATGAGGAAAAGCTTGAGTGGCACGAGATGGACTCGGCACTGTAACCAAAATCCGGTTAGAGATCCCTGATTGAGAAAATATAGGTAGTACTAATGTTTTTCATGAGAGTTATGTGTTTACTCTCGGGGAAAAAGATCATTGTTAAGGTATATGTGGATGCTTAGTCGACTATAACCAATCCAGAGTTAATACGATTAATTTAAGTAAAAGAAAAACTTAAATAACTGAGAATCCTAAAGATTTAAAAAAAGTTTTTAAATTTGGTGGCATTATTTCTGTTTATTGTGATATTTTTTTTCTTCTTCAACGAAGAGGAAATGCGACGGTCTCTAGGAGAAAGCTTAATCCCTCGGAATCAAACCAGCAATTGCGATGTTGACTCTGATAAAACCAGATTATAATTCTTCTTTCCCAGTTTAATAGTAATCTGTATATTTGAGGGCAAGTAAAACAAATCCAGAATGATAGAGAGTTCTAGTAAATTATTTCAAAGAAAATTCGCTAACAGGACGCAAGGTTTTATAGATTTGCTATCACTATAAAATCCAGTTTATATTCATTTGATGTATTGCTTTATTAATATAAGTATAGGGAATTACAGGATATATATACATTGAAAGACCATATACTTAGTAGAAACTTACAAATTAAATTTTACAAATACATAAAATGTATTACTTTTAACTAAAGTAGATATGACAACTGTATTTGTAATTGCAAATGAATTGTAATATATACCTCATTACCTAAAGCTGTGGTACAAAATGATTTTGTAAAGTTTTTCATAATTTAAAAAAAAAAATAGTTTTAATTGTTACAGCCTTTGTTAAAACTGATTGTTAAACTCAAGCTGTACGTTTATACATTTGGTAAATCTATTTTAGAATAAAAATACAAATTATATAACTTTTATAAAGCAAATATTAGTTGTATCTCATAAGATGCGATAGATGTGACCGGATATAAATTAGATTTTCTTTTATTGTCAGATTATTAGTTTACAAGTTTATTGTGAGTTTTTACAAGAAATTCCATTAGGTGGCCAAAATAGATTCTTTACAGTCCAACCTTTAAGTCCTTTTAAAAAAGATAAAGCTATCCGATTTATAAAAAGAAGCTTTATATTTTTTTTAAAGTAATAAATTTATAAAGTTGTTATTGTGCAAGGTCATAGTTAAATAATAATATACATGTTATATATATATATAATATATATATAAATATATATATATATATATATATATATATATATATATATATATATATATATATATATATTATATGTGTGTGTGTGTGTGTGTGTGTGTGTGTGTGTGTGTGTTGTGTGTGTGCGTGGTGTATGTGTGTGTAAAGCTTGTCCACGGATTGAGTTGAAATGAAAGGAAAAAACAATTTTTGACAAATTCACTTCACTCTTTATAAAAGTTTTTGCTTGTTTTAACACAATAAAAAGTTTGTATGATGAACCTTGAACTCAAAAAGTGCTATGTCATTCTTTACGATGTCTTTTTGGTTTAGTATTGAAAATGGGGAGAAGGTAGAATGGAATTGAGACCCCTACTTCTTGTCCCACCTTTGTTAGCCTACTGTCCCAGATAGATAGGACAAAAATGGCTACCACAGAACTATGGCAAGCTAAGTAGGCTCGCGAAGGGAGGAGACCTCGAAGTAGTTATTCTCAGACGACTGGGACTAGTTTCTGCTTAACTGGACAATTCCAACGGACCCATTCAATTGGACTATTTTAAGAGGCATTTCTGGCTAATAACTCATTTATGACGTCATAAAAATGATAAAAAAATATTTATTTTACTATACAGTGGGGTGTAATATTATTAGTCAACGCTGCATATATTATTATATATATGTATACGTCTATATGACCCTTAACGAGCCTTATCGAGAGGCCTTAAGGCCCACACCTATCGGAGTAGGCCTGTGAGGCGAGGCAACAAAATTCCCTAAATACATGTCAAAATTTCATGTAAAAAATTATATTGAAATAACAAATAATACAGCACAACAATAATATAGCCGCAAAGCTGCTCGAGAGGCCCACGAAGCAGAGAAGCCGAAGACGTGTAGCTGCTTGGGGCCTGTTCTGGATTCCACGTGCTCCCTGTAGTTTCTATAATGCAATTAAGTCATTTTAACGCCTCCTCCTGAATTTCTTTTGGACGTCTTCCCTTACAAGTAAATTTTGTTTTTTTAAATTCGTTAATTAAAGATTAAAAAAGACTGATTTTACAAATTCGGAAATAAATCCAGTCCTTTTAGAACTCATAAGAATACTCTGGCTTTTAGAGACTTTTAAGATAATAGCATTAAGAGATACTTTGCTGCTTAAATGCGTTCTTAGCTTTAAAACAAAAGGAAGGAAATTAATAATTTATAAAAAAGCGAGCTTAAGATAAAGAGCCTTTTCATTTATAATCTAATTTCTATTTAATGAAATCAAATGAAAATCTCATTTGCTTTTTAATTTATTTATTGTATTTTAAGTCCCATTGGTTGTCATGACCTAATAATAATGTAAGCTCTCCGACAAACAACATCATTTTCGTACTTACTTATGTACAACATAACACCATTTAATGTTGCATATTGTCCATACCATACACACAAACTACATTCTCCTAGCGTTTCCAATCTATGGATTGAATACCAACCACAAACCAATATGGGGTGCTTTAATTATTTAGACGTAATTTTGTTGCTTAGATTAATACTAGTGTAGAATGAGAATAGAACACAATGAAATTCTGCTTATAAGAAGTATTTCCTGAAAAGTTACTCTAAGTATTTCATAAACATTACTTTATGGATGTGAGCACGAGTAAATAATTCCCCTTGGTGAGATAAACCTACCTTCGTTGGACGCCTCTAGGGAGGTGAAGAACCAGGGCCCCATTTAACAAAATTACAAGTCTTGTATAATACAAATAAAAAACTACAGGTTTACTAATAATTGTTTCACTAATGTACAAGAGTAGACTTGTAATTTCTAGCGGTTTTTATTTTATATTCCAAACCCTACATTCCAGAACCATTCCTTCCAATCCTCCACGGCGCCTTCGACGACAGTGGCCGCGTGACCTTCTTTTATAACCAATATTAATTTAAATTCAAAAACGCAAAACATTTCAGAAAATTCATCTATTCAAAAGTCAACTAATTTCTATTCCGCTAATTTAGTTCAAGCCAAATTTTTATATTATAAGTAAAATTTCAACATTTACCTAACCACGCCAAGGAGTATCACCACTGGGTGATTCCTCCTATCAAGACTGCCAAGTCACTTTTACCAACATTAGCACTATGTCAAATACATTTATTGTAGACAATAATCAATAAAGTTAAAAATAAAAAAATATTCTTGTTTTTACCAATAGCTTTTATATTTTGATTCCTTTGTAAAAGAAAATAATAATGGTGTTATTTATTTATTTAACTGTATACAATTTTATTAAAAAATGCTAGTAGGTTACAAGTTTTATGTTAGATCTTTAAGGAAACGAGCATATTTGTGTCAAACTCTAAACAATTTGATTATCTCCCCCACAAATCTTACAAACTATTGTACAAAACAACTTGTAACAACAAGTGTCAAAATTAGGCATTTCACAAATATCATTACAATTTATTGTAACCTACAAGAGTTTTTGTAAACAATATGTCAAAAAATTATCAAATCCCAGTTTCATTCATATTAGTAAATTACTTCGAATGTAATTATTTCAAAAATAAGAGAAGTAATATTTATAAAAAAACGTTTTACAAACTCATATTGAGCACTAGATTAGTAATAAACTAATAATTGGCGATAAAAACTAAGTTATATATTAATAAAATAAACTTGTAACTCAGTCTACCTGGGCTCGTACTTAGTTAGAAATTTTACAGTTGAATGTTACAAGTAATTGTAATAGACAAGGACATGTTGTTTATTAAATAGAAAAATGCTATTTACAAATGTACAACTGTAACCATTATAGTTTTTGTAACTTCGAGATTTTTAGTTTGTGAAACAGGCCCCAGGAACTCGAGGAGCATCTGCAAAACGAAAGATATCGAATGAAAAATGATACATCGAGGTATCGAATACTCTGTCCTCAACTGGCCAGTTTCACCGTGTAACAATTACATTTTTATTCTCGGTTCAAATATAAGGGAACCGGGATGAATAATCATAAAAATAATTTAGGAACAATTGATTAACACACTCTTGCACAATTCTTTCGCACTGTGCAATGTTGTTTGTAACTCTTAAAATGCATGTATTGTCTTAACATGTATCGACGTTTATGTTAAATAAAGTATTAAATCCACTCCAAGACACATTCATATAAGGACTGTAGTTGGCACTAAAAACTAAAAATTATATTTGTTACGTTTTGTGTAAATTTGTCCCTTGTTTTGTTTACCTTATTTTGTTTACCTTGTTTTTGTCATCCTTTTCCGTTTGTTTTTTCACGTCACTACACTTCACCATGTTATTTTCTAACCACCATTCATGATTTAATAACTAAATTATTATTTTTCACTTGTTAATTTTTTTAGTTTATTTTCGCCATTCCGTTTGTATTTGTTGACGTCGTTACCTGACATAACCTGACTTCGAGAACCTTTTCAAAACATGGCCACTCGGCAGTGTAGCCAACTTAATATCAATTCTGCTTCCGTTTCATCACTCTACTATCCTTACAGTACGAAGAAAGAAATTTACCTGTCTTTAGATCAGCTGTTTGGCAGCGTCTTGCCGTTTTTCACCTGTTGCTGTTACCTATTGTTCAAATCTGCCGGCTTTGCCAATTTGAGTTCTTTTATAGTGCTAATTCCACATTTTTCTGACTATTTTGCTGCCTACTTGGACTATTTGTACTGTGAAATTAGTTTGGACTATAAGTGTACTGTTTTTATGCCAAGAGAACAGTTGTTTGCTGATATCACATACCTACGTTGAACAGGTCAGACCGTTATTATTTATTCTCATCTAAGAAGACAAATACTGAATAATTTGCTTCAGACTTCGCAAATTATTGAAACTGAGTCAGGTTACGTGTTTACTTGGATTTCGGTATAATTCGTGTATATTTAACGTCAATCGCGAGTGACCCGTTTGTCACTAAATTTTGGATGCTAGGTTATTTTGCACCAAGAGCCTTCCAGAGAAAAACGTTTGTTCTCATATTTATCATTCGTATGGGATGCAGGACGATGCTTAATTAAGCGCTGCTTCCATAGTAGTTTCCATAGTAGTCTTCTGTTAAGATTTATTTTGTTGTTCGGTTGAGTCTGAAGGGCTCTTGAAGCTTTTCTTTTCTATCTGATATTATTACTATTAAAGTTAAATAATTAATATTTATTAAGCATTACGATGTTTGTAACCATACTATTATAATATACAATTCTGTTTATTAAGTTGAAATTGAGGGTATTGAGTTTTTCTTGCCTTCTAGTTTTAAGTCTGTTTTTCTTAGGTCTCATACTTGCCAAAGAGCTTAATCTAATAAAGTTTGAGACGTTTCTTTACAATATTAACTTACAATACCTGTTATAAAAATAATAGATAAATTTTGTTTAGAATTATTATTGTAAATAATAGATAAATTCGAATATACAAAAAAATATAAGTTTGTAAGCGAAAAATATTTTGAACACTTGATATTTGTGCGTGACACCTTGGAATGTAAGTAGCTTGTTACCTTTCTATATGTCTCAGGCACCATACAATTGTGTTAGTAACTATTTGTGTTTCAGCGAATTTCCTTTGGGAATAATTTCAAAACTCCGTAGTACATATTCAATGATAAAGAAGTTCTTTTCCCATTATTGTTAATACAGAGGAAAAAGAAATATAATTAAGTAAGTATAATTTTAGGGAAGGTACTTCTGTTGAAAAGGTCACCTTGAAATTCCCCGTGAAAAAAATTGTAAACTCGACTAACATAACATAACCTACCATGGTGAAGTCATCCTAACTAAGCGTATAACTAATGATATATTTTATTAAACGCGTTTTTGCCGTCTGCGACAGATTTATAGTTTATTATTGTTGCCGACTGTAAAAACTATGAAACTGTCGCTGTTTAAGTTCCTCAAATTTCCACTAAGTTGGCGCTAGTAATTTACTACAAGGTTATATTACCTTCCTTGTTATTCTTACTTATTTCAAATAAACAATCAAACGAACGTTTTTGTTAACAAAATTTTGTTATTTTCGGAAAGTGGTTTATTAATTATTTATTATCAAGTGTTTAATTAGCAAAGATAGTGATTTAGACATTGAAAATACGCCGCCAGAATTAAATTTTTGGCCAACGAGGCGATAAGAAAAAGTGTTCCGGCAAATTTTTACATAATACCTACTGTTTTTTTATTCTAAATAGTTGTTTACTATTACTACGCCAGAAAAATAGCATGTGCTATACGACTTGGAATGACATTTTTTACTATCTCGCTTCGCTAGACATTAAATATTGTCATCAAGGTAAAAAATCTTCACAATCTTCTAATATAATATACTATTAATTATGTATTATAATACAATAATCAATATCCTTGTAATGATAAGACAACAGTTATAACAGTGCAATAACAATAATACCTCTGTAATGCAATATTAATAATAATGAAATATTAACAAACACATGTTGTCAGGATAAATAAATAAATAAAATAAATAAATAAATAAACCATTTATTAGGTTCGTTCTTAATTTAACAAGACCTAATCAGCCGAAAGCTGTGGTAAAGATTATCTTAAGATTTTACTAAAGATTGTTAGTTTTATTTTATTTTATAAATGCATATATACAATTTATTTAACACAAAAATAATTTTATACTAAAGTTGCAATGCAGCATAGCATTTTATAATATTAAAAAACTTTATAAGGGTAGTTTTAGTCATTACCGACTAATGCATACATATTTTGCAAAAAATACTTCACCTTAGAGTATATATATTAATTTAACTTACTAAATAACGAACATCGTATATACACTTATAAAACACCATGAATGAATATCAATTAACAATATCATATTTAAATAGGTAAGCAATAAATAGGTATAAATATGTAAGCAATAAATATGTCAGGATAAGCGTGGGAGAAAATCTTTACTGAACACTACAAAGCTAAAGCATGACAGAGCGAAATAAATATCGCTCCAGAAATGAACCAATAAATCAACCTATCTTATTCCATTATAATGTTATGTGCCAAAACCGGCCAATAGAATTGTGTTATTAATTTAAAGAACAGACGGTTTATAAGATACATTCATGATAATACTAGTGATAAGATTTAAGTGATAAGTGACTAGATAATCCTTTAATTTTATCTGCAGAAACTTTCATAACTTTTTTTTCATAATTCATAACTTTTGATAAAGTTAAGTGTTAATGCGTTATGTATATGCGTAAAATATGTACGTTTTAGAACTGACAAGTCCTAAAACAATACAAAACAGTGTCTGTCTGAGAGAGAGTGAATGCAATTTCACCCAAAACTCTAAATCGTGTAAAAATCAAAATAACTGATATTTTGTTAGAGGTGTCTCAGAAAACGGTATTTAATTTTTTGTACAGCTAATGTCCTAAATCTTCTTTATTTCTAAATATATCCAAGCTATCTAATAATGTCATACTACCTTCTTTCAGCAACACATGTAACAACGCGAACTAATTTTATTATTTGCTATGACTTTCATCGATTATGTGCTTGTAAAACGAGCTGGGACACGTTTCACAAATGTACAAGTCTAGTAGTTACAAAAATTGTAAAAAAACAACTTGTAATGACAAATTTACATGTGTTACCAAAAATACACTTGTAGATTTGTAGCATTTTTTCTATTTAATAAACAACATTTTATTGTCTATTACAATTACTTGTAACATTCACTTGTAAAATTCATTTTATTAATATATAACTTAGTTTTTATCGCAAACGTTTAGTTTTTTAGAAATCTAGTGCTCAATATGAGTTTATGAAACGTTTTTTATACATATTACTTCTCGTATTTTAGAAATAATTAAATTTGAAATAATTTACACATATGAATGAAACTGGGTTTTAATAATATTTTGACACATTGTTTAAAAAAACTCTTGTTTATTGTCATTACAATAAACAATGATATTTGTCATCAAAACGCTTAATTTTGACAATTATTGCTGCAAATTGTTTTGTACAATAGTTTGTAAGATTTGAGGGAAAGATATTGAAATGTAATCGGAGTTTAATACTTGTAGTATACAAGACTTGTACTTTTGTGAAACGAGGCCAGTCTTCTGAGACAATTGCTCGCTAAATTTGACAGTACATCGTCTACCAGGTTTGTCCGGTATACCATGAACCACATCCTACTCACTTAATAGTGCAGAGCGGAATTATTTGTCTCCTAAATTGTTTTTTTATGATTATTCATCCTGGTTCCCTTAAATTCGAACCGAGAATAAAAATGTAATTGTTACACAGTGGAACTGGGCAGTAGAGGACAGAATATTCGATTGCTCGTCACATCATTTTACATTCGTAACCTTTCGTTTTGCAGATTATCCTCCTCTTTCTGGGGACGAATGGGGAAACACAATAAGTGACTCTAATATATCATATCTATCAATTACTCACAATTTATATTATCTCAGTACAGTTATCTTAATATTATCTTTTCTTATTATTTTCAAATATTTTATTATGTATTTCATATTTCATTCTAATATTATTTTATTTAATATTCTGTCCGGTATAGGTAAAATGGACACTCATCAGTGCTCTGGTGCCTTGGAAATATTTCCACCGGAAAAAATATCCCGGCCAACCTTTCCCACTTTTTCTGAGGGGCTCAGTGTTAAGGTTTTCTCAACCTGCCTTACACCATATGGAAGCTGAGTTTTTAGCAGACGATTCCTTGGTCTCCTTTAAGAAACTATCTATCTAGCATTATGCTAAAGGTGGAGTAATATTATTGCTTTGGAGAAATTAGCAATATTATCATCGTCTTGTATTAGCGTCACTCTTAGTCCATAGTCCTCTTCAAATTCTAGGAAGGTTCAGTGATTTTCTGTTCTATATTTAGACGATTACACTTTTTTAAGTTATAAGTATTTAGTCAAAAACAATTAAAGTGGTTGGAAAACCAAATCGTTTTGAAAAACAATAAAATATTTGAAGGGAAATAATTGATTTATTTTTGGCGTTGGAGGAGAGACACACTTCTCTATATACACATACTGCCACACAGAGATACCACTACATCAACGTTTATCTCTGATATTGAAGCAATCCCATCACGTCCAGTTTAATAGTGTCAACGAAATATTGACTATATTGTCGACAAAACTGACTCTTTTCCTTCCTACATTTCAAATTAAAATATTTTAAAATATCGGGTATGGGGTACCTCGGAACTATTTATTTTTACATCAGATACGCTACGCTTATTAAAAAATACACAAGTTCTTAAATTTATAATGCAACATGTATTCGGAATGTCAACTCAATAAGATTATTTTTTGATTTTACAATTTTTTTACAAAACGTACAAAAGTTTTCTGATAAAAATTGAACTAATCCTGATAATAAATAAAAACTTGGCACATATGTTTGTCTTATACATTGCTACATGTGTGGCAAATCTCATTTTGATTAAAACATTTTTCTTTGTTTTATGATTTTTTGAAATATTTGCTGAGTCATTATTGCTGTTTAATGACGTCATACAATTTTTTACTAACATATAACTTTTTCTATATACCTACGGTACAAATTAGGAAATGTAAATTTAATTAAATATAGCCCTGCTGCATTTTCCTTACTTTTTCTGTAATAATGAGATACCGATTTGTTATTTAATTGAATAGAGATATATCACTACTATCGTTAAGTTTAAAAATCCCTAAGGTCATAAGCATTTTCGGGATCGACCAATCAGAGAAGCCGCTGCCAACCCCTCTCTTGAAAAAGAAAAAAAATCCCTACTCCCATAACCCCTGTAGGGAAATAACCTCCTTCCCGGCATTCGTTCACTTCGTTTGTGGTTCTTCTTGTGTTTATTATTTCCCTTCACAATTCATTTTTTTCCACATTTGCATACTTCCTAAGTAATAAAACTACACAAAAGAAATGTAGAAACATCGCTAAGAAAACACGGGTAACATAACCTGATTTGTACAAAGTTTTTTCCCCGCTGCCTTTTTGTAGGGATTTTTTTTTTAGAATCGGTGGTGCCTAAACTGAGCTGTCAAGATTTTTAAAGTTGTCGACACACTGTAGAGGGGCAGTCTTAGCCTACCTCATTTTAGAGCTTTTCTTTATAGTGATCTGAAACCTAAGGGGATCTTCTAACCTTATTGAAACCTCATCTAAGATTGATTTAAGCTTGTAATAAATCAATTGTTATTCACAGCTTTCTGTACACTGTTTGTGATTTTATTGGTAGTTTAAACGTTCTGCAGTTTGATTTACTGCAGTTTTTACATTTTAAATTTAATGGCAGTTAAAGGTGATTAGGTTACTTTTTCGATGTTTCAAAATTCAATTGATATGGCCTGACTTGTAATAATAACTCTATGACCAAACCCAAATACTTAGGATGTGTTTGGAAGTACAACCTTTTTGCTTAAAAATTTTGAAGCTGCATGAAAAAAATGCAAAAAAACTTTAAGATCTTTTCTTCCTGCCTTAACCTATTAACACTTGTGACCCTAATGATTTGTTAAAACTTAAGTCTATGCCGATACTAGATGAAAGGGAGTATGCAATGTTAAGTGGTTGAGTATGCAAAATACTTGATCTAAATGTTTTACTATATGCACCTTATCTAACTCAATTATAATATTATTAGTATTAGTCTCCATTCTATAAGCAATTGTAATTGATAGACACTGGATGGGACGAAATAATTAAAACTACCACTTCTCTAAATGACTATATTTCGCCTGCTCCCGATATATATCTCGGAGAGAAAGACAGACCCATAGGAGAAAGGTTTGAGACATGAATATGCCTGAGAGCAGGCGAAATATAGTCATTTAGAGAAATGGTAGTTTTAATTATTTCGTCCCATCCAGTGTCTATCAATTACAATAACTCAATTATGTTTTCTTACTTCTAGAATGGAATACTATTTTTAAGACTGTGGGGGGGGGCATATGTGTACTTCTATATGGCCCTTTGACGCCATCAAATAATATATATTCTTCATCATTAAGACCTCCGCCCACAAAAAAATAACCTCTATCTCTATCCATAACCCCAACGTCAAAAGATAATTTCTTTGAAAATTCTCTAATAAAAACATATCACGCGTAAATGAAAAATATTTAGGTTTTAGTTTTATGACAACACTGATTTATTTTAAATGCTTACCGAGCAATAAAACATAGATCAAGTAATAGTATTATCTTTATCTGTTTGATTTTGAAAGGCGGCGGCAAAAATTTTCTCGTATGAAAATATTGAAGTTATATCTATTTGAAACGCACGAGTATTATATAACACGTCATATAATGTAGGTAATAAATACGCTCTATTATATTGTTTATTCAATATTATGCTTTCAATATTACTCCTAAATTACTCTAATAAAATTAATTGACAGCTTCAATGTATGATATGGGAGAAAGGCGTTGAACTCAGAAAAGCAGGGGTTTCCTCTATGTTAGATCTTGCTTCTGTGATTAACAGGTATTTCCCGCTACATGACACTTTAAAATACACTTGGGTTTTACGAGGGAAATTCTGTAACATAATAATTAAATTTCCTGTTCTAAAGGAAACCTCTCCAATAATGATGGTGAAATTTCGACAAGCGTTTCACTTAAATCGTTCTTATCTCTTCTTGTAGGATGCGTACTAGATCCTGTACGAGAATATTTTCTTCATTACTTTACTATTAGACATATTAGCATTCAATTCAATTCAATTTATTTCATTATAATATAAATACAATAATCACACAATATTTGAAGCAAATGATCTACGCGCCAACAAAAGCCCAAGCTTGTCCGTTGGCGCATTACAATCACAGTAAGCCTCCCTCTCTTTAAAAAATCAAAACGCCTTCGGCTTCTTTACCGCTCGGTGGCGCTGGTAATTTTAAAAAAGCATGCATTTAAAAAAAATTCGCCTGGCTCAGGGACATCCGGTCAGAATTTTTGTATTTGTTATTAAAATTTAACTTGACAAGAGAACTGTAGTTGCCTTGAATTTTTGATACGATGTGTCAAATCGCTCTCAAATATGAGATCATATTTGATCTTATTATATCTCATATTTGGCTCTCAAATATGAGAGCCAATATGATGGTTGAAATTAATTCTATGAGAGAAAACATTAATAGCGAAAATGGTTTCATTAACAACATTTTGTATTTTAATTAAAGTTTATGGCATGTTTTGTAAAATGTTAGGAATTTTATTTAGAACGGTTGGGATGAATGAAAATGGAGAAAAACTTTATACATGTGACAGCGGTATAAACAACAAGTTTAATTAAATCTGAGAAAATGCAATGAACTATTTCGTCTCATTTGTTTCGAATAGTAGCGGATAGTTCCATCGTTTTACATTTTATTTTTCGTCAATTAATAGAAAAAAGTGTGTTATAAATTATTTTTTTAGACAATAAATTTATGATGAAAATATTACTTTTCAGTTAGAGTTTTTTTCCTTATTTAATAATAATAATAATTATTATTTGTTATTTTTCATTAAATTTAACAAAGTAAAACAATAAAAATTTGTCATACATTAGGATATACACATATACGTACAATATTTTTTATATAAATACAGTTAAGAAAGATTACCTAAAGTAAAGCTTCAAGTTACTAAATCTATTTCTACATCTAATTAATTTTATTTCTTCTATTTTTACACTATTTACACTATTTAATAAAAAAACATCCTTTGAATAGAATGGATTGTCTGTTAAGTAGTTTTTTATATATTTTTGAAAATCATTTTCAGACATGTTTATAACTTTTAAATGTTTGACATGTTTTTTAACTTTTAATTTATATGATATAGTAAAAGTAAGGTGTTTTGACCTGAATCATCCGTTTCAGATATTTCCTATGTGATTGTTACAAAGTTTTCTATGATTGTGTGTGCTGTGCTTCATATTTTTCTAAGAATAGCGTGTATGCATTTTTTAATAGATTTTAATAATGTAAAAATATATTCAAATCACAAAACAAATAAGTATATTTGTTTTTATTTAATACACAAGTATACAAACGTTCATTTTAATGCGGTCATTATATTTAAGAAGTTAATTTGATAAATTTTGTTAAGGAACCTCAAGCGTGGTCAGTAGGTTGATGGGTGACCACTCAACTTTCTTTTTTGATAATAAGCAAAACAAGGCCAAAGATGTGCTATAATATAAATTAGATATTTTCCATATTACAAATGAGTCAGAAATAGTAAGGATGGGCATAACAAATTCCACAATGTAATGAGATACCCAATACCCAATTTTTATAAAAAATATATTATTTTTTAAGAAAAAGGGATTTTAAGGTATATTATAAACTAAGTTTCTGATAAATCCTGACTTTCATTATTTTCCCCAAGTAGTGAGATGAATAAATACTTAAAGGTTAAATAAATGTTATCATAAAAAACTTGACTCTCTTGCTTTTAATATTGAAATTTAATTTTTATACTCTCAATCAGAACTTAGATATTAACTATAGCAAAAATACTTTTGACTTTGTTATCAATACTTACATAATCGTGATTATCAAGTTACGCGATTAATGTACTTTACAGAATTTTAAGTTCTACAGTCTATCGTTTAGTTTAAAATTCCTAAGGTCATAAGCATTTTGGGGATTGACCTATCAGAGAAGCCGCTGCCAACCCCTCACTTGAAAAGAGGAGAAAACACCATAACCACTGTAGGGAAATAACCTTATTCCCGGCATTTGTTTACTTTGTTTGTGCTTCTTGTGTTTACATCGTTTTGAAAACTACTTTCAAATTAATCATAAGAATGATATTATAAAATAAAACTGCACAAATTAAATGTAAAAAAACGCCAATAAAATACAGGTAAAATAACCTGCTTAGTTTATATAGTTGTTTCCCGCTCCTTTCTGGCAGGGAATTTTTTTCTTTAGAATCGGCGGTGCCTAAACTGACCTGTCAAGAGTTTTAAAGTAGTCGATAGACTGTAGTGGACTTTATTTTAAAAAAAGAAAAACTAGCTGAAACGAAGCGTAATTAATCTATCTTAAAGACAGTGTTTCATTAATTTATAAATTATACATAATGTTGAAGTAAAATATAAATAAAATATTCTTACACATAATGTACTTAATTACGTATCAGTTCTAAGCTTTCAAAAATCAACGTCAAAATATTAATATGCAAATTGGACACAGTCTCCCTTTTCTATTAAAGGTTGAAATGTTAGACATAAATAGATGAAACTTAGGACATTTTTGTGTAAAGGGAACTACTTTTTCGCTCATTCTACTGATATACTTTTTCGAAGTGTTGTTAACTTCAGTAAATGTAGCGAAAATAAAAATCTGGTAGTAAGTTCCTCAGAACTTTTCCTCACCACATAACATTTACTAAAATCATTTTTCGGATTCGCCAAACTCGCCTTCTCCTGACTTCACTCTATGATGCTTAACTTTAATGATTCAACAAAACCCGTAAATATACTTGCCGTATTCAAACAAAACTTACTATAAAAAGTGATACCGTAGTTATACCGTATGTCAACAGTAATATAGTGTAACACACGGCTAAAATCAGTTGACATCGTAGAAAAATAACGCCAGGGAGCCAATGTGGTTTTTCCTCGATGATAAGCCACGCCTACCATATCAAATCGAACATACCTCATTGTTTCCTCATCACTATTTTCCCGCGCTGTTAAATGATTTTAGCAATGTGTTAAACTATAGTACTAAAGCGGTTTTATTACTTGGATAAAACCCAATGATGTTTAAGACATCTTGGAGAGTCTTCCAAGTTTGTTGCGTATACCTCGCCATAACAAATATATTTCTTTGCCTTTAGGTTTGGCTGTCATATGCTTTATTTTATTAAGGCATTTTTCCAGCACATGGGCTGGTTTTTCATTCCATCTACCTCATCAAAGGCAAAAGGACCTAACAGAAAGATATTGAATGCACCCCGCATTACCCCAATCATCTAAAAGGAGCATAACTGGTGTTCTGCGTGATAGCATTAACCCTTAAAATCTATGAACGTTAAAATTTCTTCATTCAGAATTTTTCAGAAATTTTTCGTAAAAAAATTCATTACGAACAGGAAAGTATTTAATATGATCTTTTTGTAATTTTCAATTTTACCATGTCATAAATTCCTTTCCCTTAACATCTTACGGATTTTTCTAACGTTTACATTTCCTGCCGATTCTGCCACGTCAAACACTATGAATTTTCTTTTTCAAAATTGTAGATTTCTTGAATTAAGGCGTCAGTGACTGAAATTATATTTTGTGCTAAAATAAGGTGCTGTAGATATGTTTGCCATGAGCACTTATAGTATTGAGTCCCCTTAACTGACGAAGTGAATAAAACATAACGGATGCAGTATTTGAAGGTAATCTAATTAAACTTTGGTAATTATAGAGTAATTGTAAGTTTTTTGATAAGCACCTTGATGAGGATAGCTCAGTGCTGAATCAATATTTATTGGTTCAGAACTTTATGATTTTAATCTGGATTTAATAGATCTGGGGTAGTTAGTTTTTCTTTAATTTTCATTCAGCTTCGAAACTAAATCTTGGTTAAATTTAAGTCCCTTAGCTAGGAATCGAACTCAAGAAGGAAGCCAACCCAAAACGCTGGCGCGCTGAACCAACTAGTCATTCCCAGGACTAAATTAAAGTGGAGGATTAAGTCTTCATAAAAAAAACAAATTTGTTTGATATATTAATACCTAATTCTTTTAGAGAGGCATGATAACAACGTATTAGCATAAGGTTTGATGCAGAGCTTTATTTGTGCTAGATTTATAATCACTTGATTAACCTTAGAAAATACTTTGAAAAGGAAAGTTACCTTGAATTAAACTAGAGAATGAAATATCACTTTTCTTTTGGCAGATTTGCCTCTTGCAGTGCAAAGCTCACTCGAATCCCCCTCGCTGAAATAATATCTTTGTAAACGACCTCTAATCCTTCCCTTAATGTTCCCATTTTATTTTTCTCATTTTTGTTATTTAGCCTTTTTTGTATTTTTAACTTTGGATTCTTCTATTTCGACTCGTTCCTACGGTGAAAAAGTTAAATTAATGGAGCTTTTTACCATTTCTAACGCACTTTTTATGTAAATTTAATCCAGGCTTTAAAAAAAACTTTTGTTGATTCGTGTCTATAATTACTATGGGGATGCGACAGCTAAAATTTAAACAATGAGTTTGTTAAAAAGCTGTAGTCACACGTTTTTGTTAATTTTAACGCAAAGAGGGGCTCTTATCCATTTGAAACATATTTTTTGTGTTTATTTTTGTTAATTCTTTGCCAGAGTATATTTACACATACTATTCGAATTATATTTACGCTCATATAAGAGCAGTTTTTTTTCAAATTTTATATTTATGAATCAATAAAATTCGACGAAAATATTTTTTGGATAAAAATTATATTTTTTATTCAATTGTAATTTTCAAATACCTTTTCTTTCTATTCTCCTAAAATTATAGAAAAAGTTATAGTAGAAAAAATATATGTGGATCGCTCTTGTATCCTTTAAACGTCCACATTCCTGCTAGATCAACAAATTTTATAATATATCGTAATCCTTGATAAGTCAAAAATGACAGTTAATGTCTACATATAAAATCATGATAGTAGAGCAAGTACCAAAGATAAATTTTTGTAACAAGTTTCAACTCTGTACCATAAACCCAAAGGGAGGTAGGAAGATAACAGACACCAAAACACACACATTTGCATACAGAGACAGAAAACTTGGTAAAAAACATTTGGGGGTCATAAACACTTATAACGATAATTAAATTAACATTAACTAACATATTACATTCCAATACACCTACTAGTATTAATTCCATATATAACCGCTTGTCTTCATCTTTAATTGTTTTTACCCAAAACGTTAGAGACTTAGAGATATGGGTGACCGCTGATATTAAAACGGATGCCACTACTGTCATAGAACAAGCGAAGCTTGTCAGAACATGTACAAATTTGGCTATTACCATATTCTAAAGACGACCAAAACGAGTATAAACGAATTACGATAAACATAGAGAATCCAATATTGAGAGAAAAAGAGACGAGATTAAACATTAGGTTAATCCATAATACAGACAAATCTGATTAAGTTAGATTAAATTTTACTTTCTGGTGTTTTAAGTGAATATAATTAACCATAGTTTCACTCGTGTTAATCCAAAACTCAGAGAATCACGTAATATATTAAAGCTAACTGGCTCTACTTGCCAGTGCCAGGCAGAAGTTTTAAAACTCTCTCGATGATTGAATACAGATAGTTAACAGAATCGTTGTTACATTTGATAATGCCTCACCACTCGAGATATAATTACTCACAAGGATAATATATATATATATATATATATATATATATAATATATATATATATATATATATATTCAGTTCATGCACCTCACTCAACTTTGGTAGTTGGTCAGTAATTAATAATCAGATTATTTAGCTAAAGTTTCGGCGACTATAATGTAGCCGTCAATCGGGGAAAACTAAAACATAGTACACACAATATATATCAAAAACATAGGTATTAATGTGGTATTAAAAAATAGATAATAAAACCATGAAAAATATGAATAGATGTAAAGACTTAAGTATAACTAAATTAAAGACTAGATTAACATGATATAAGTAAGCATCAAAATAATGCAGGAAAGCCAACAAAAGAGGAAATACTACGTGATAAGATAAAAGTAAATAAAGTGAAAATAGATAAGTAAGCAGATAACAGATATGAAGATATTAAGGGAAAAGGAAACTAATATATATATATATATATATATATATATATATATATATATATATATATATATATATATATATATATATATATATATATATATATATATATTATCCGCTTCTGACCTCAGTAAACGTGAATCTATTTTCTTATTTTTCTTTCGTCTGTCCTTTTGTATACATCTTATATTTGGTTTTAATTAATTTTCAATTAGATTTTATGTTTGTAATATCTTTTTTGACTCATATGAAAAAATAATATAGTTTACTTCATCTACCAAATTTATTTCGACCACACTTCTGGTCATAATTATGCTAGAATGGTGATAACAGGTATTTTACGAATTAGTATTATTATTTGAGGTAGTATCAAAATACCAGGGAGCATCTTTGTAGTCAGTATTTATAATAAATGTTCATAAAGATATAGTAGAAACAAATCTGTTATAAATAATAGATTATTATTTTTCGCATATATATATATATATATATATATATATATTTCGCATAAATTAAAGTATATCAAATTTATTTCTACTTTATCTTAATGTAAATTTATTATAACTACTAAAATAATAGTTACTCTCTGGTTTTCAATACTACCTAAAATAATAATAATTTGTAAAATACCTTTTATCACTATTCTTACATGATTATTGCTAGAAGTGTGGTCGAAATAATTCTTCTTACTTCTGAATCCCTACTAAAAACCTTTAAATCCGCGATAGCATTATTATTATACTAATATTATAAGAAAGTGTCTCTATGTATTGCTGTTATTTTGCTAATAACCTGAATTGATATAATTAAATACGACTTCCACAATTTACACACTTATTGTAAAATTTAGGTTAGTTATAAATCTAATTTTTAATCATTAACTTTTGTTTTTCTGCATTATTAGATTATGTACAAGAGGTTATAAAAATCTAATCAACTTCACCTCACAATAAGCTCTTAAGCTGAAGGTGACCTAGTTTTAGTAATAACTCGACTTAAAAATGTAGTAAACAGGCGGAAACCATAAACTATATACCATTATAATTTTATAACTCATCGTAAAGATAAAAATTTTAGTACGATTTTTGACATTTATTAAAAGTCTTAATTAAAGCTGCTGAAACAGTGTACTTTTCAATACACATTAAGTTGTATCAAAAATTGTATATCATAACTAAGTTGATCTATCGGAGTTTTGCTAGCATCCTCACGGCTTTAATCATATTATATAAATTATCAAGTCATTCAAAAGCTGATTCTCAGTGTGATTGTTGGCTCGGAAGTTTTCCTTATTATATCAGAATCGCTACGCTCATCTTTCCTACTTTGGTTTCGCTTCGCTCGTCCTCAGAATATACAATTCGTCAAATGTGTTCTGCAACACCTTTTAGAACTCGCTTTGCTCGTCCTCAGATGGTGAATACATTCATTTAATCCTCAGCGATCACCCATCTAGGCGTTGACTATGCTCGATGCTGCTTGACTTTTTTGATCCAACAAAAATCAAAGATATACTTCTCGTATTAAAACAAAACATAGTGTACTAATGTATTACGTAATAGTATACACTTGAACTGATTTTCTACTCGATTAGATTATTTACAGATTTTTACAAGTTTTAAAAAACATACACAAGTCATTTGATAAAGTTTGATAATGGCATAAAATTTATGTCAGCTTATATGAATATCAGTTGTCAGTCTTATACATAACCTCATGCGTGCCAAATCTCTATCTGATCGCATCATTTTTCCCGTTATATGTTTTTTTCAAAATTTTCGAAACTACAGCGGTAGACTGATTTTAGTACCTAGTTTCAACTTTCTAATTTTCTAGCATAAATACACTAGGAGCTTCGATGATAACAGAAAACACACATACAAACAGACAACTTTGTAAAAACCACGCAAGAGGCATGAAAAACACATAAAACAGATAAATCTGGTGACATCCCGGTTTCGGATTTTTTTTGCGAACACAATACTTTTCCTTTTATAACTACGGTATACATGAGGAAAAGTAAAAACGCAACTTAAGAAATGATTCTTTTAAGAAATACTTGAACTCTATATACCAAAGATATAGTTCAACCTTCTGACAAGCGTGACATTCATATTATGAAACATGAGACCGTTAATCCACGATTGTTGGACAAAAAAGTAAACCGCACCGGGTAGAATTGTGGAGCATTTGAAGGGGCCAAACAAAACTTACCACAAAAAAACTCGCTGAAAATTATGAACAGAAATATCTAGAACATGCAATTACGTTTCCGTTAATAGTCCAAAGGGAAGCACATGAGCTACCTCGAAAACTTTGAAATCTATATAGGGATATTAAAGAGCATTGTGATAATGCTTAAAGTCCGTTTGCAAAAAAATCTGACAACGGGATGTCATTGGAATTATCCGTTGCAAGGCCTCCTGAGTTGTTTTTGCAAAGCTTTGGGTCTGTATGTGTGTGTGTGCGTCTGAGCGTGTGTTTGTGACTGTGACTCATTTCAGAACCCAGTGTGTTTATGCTAAAGAGTTAAATCATTGTACAAAAAGCGGTCTACCGTTGTAGTTGTGCTCTGAATATAATTTGTTTATCACATAATTTATATGCATTAATGATTGAGCGAAAAATCGAAAAATCATAAAACGGGAAATAATGATGCGATCCGATTGAAATTTAGCACAAATGTTGCCATGGATAAGATTAAAATATGTGCTAAGTTTCATCGTATTATCAGCATTGGTTTAATTTTTATCAAATGACTTGTATACGTATTTTAAAAAATTGAAGAAAATCGGGAAATAATCTAATTGACTTACAATTTGGTTTAAGCATATACCATTACGTAAAAAATAAATCCACCATGTTTCGTTTTAATATGACAAATATATCTATGATTTTTGGTGGATCATAAAACTTTAACAGCATCGAGCGGGGTCAGTGTCTGGATGGATGACCGCTGGGAATGAAACGAATCTATTTACTATCTGAGGACGTGTGAAGCGAGTCCAAGGACGTTTTGCAGTATTAATTTAACGACTTGTATATTCTGAAGACGAGCGAAGCGAGCTCAAAGCTGGGAGGATGAGCGTAGCGAATCCTATCTAATGAGAAAAAGTTCCGAGGTAAATTGATTAAACAGCTTAATTTAATCAATTTTAAATTATTCTATTCTTATAAATTTATAAAAAATAATATATAAATCTATAGAGATTTTTATTTAATATAAAATTTAGGTCATACCAAATTTAAACTTAATCGTTTGGAAAAATCACGTACAAGGCTCGTGTAGAATAACTTCCTTAGCTTGTGCTGCTCCCTGACTGTTTTCTGTACTATTTGCCTTATTTATATTTTTTTTCAAATGCAGTGTTTTCAATTAATAAACGCAAGTGCTCAAACTTTGTTTTATTATTTATTTGTTTTTATTTAAATTAAATGTTAATAAAGTAGACAAAGATGTTCAAAATATAATGAAAAGTGTAAAATTAGGAAAAACGTTAAGATTTAGTGAAATTGGCTAAAAGCTTAATCGGGGTAAAAACTACAGTTTGAGGCAAGAATTGTGAATATAAGAAACACTTATTTTCTCCGTACACCAGGGCTTTTCTTGGCTTTCCCAGAGCGGCAATTATTGAGTATTTATTTACAAATTTATAATATAGACTAAGCCAGGTCTAAATCTGTTAAAAAGCTTTATTTAAATATTCCTTTATTATGAATGTAGACTTTGCATTTGTACGTTATATTTTTATAAAGTATACAGCCTCCGAAGCCGCGGTCGTATAGTACTGGACTTCGGCACCGGAGGTCCGAGGTTCACAGCCCGGGCTATGCTGTCAATTTTTATGAATAGAATTTGATGTAAAAAGATTTCGCTAACTTCAGCTTTACTTTGAGCATAGTAGATGTTACCCACTCTAGGTGGTTCCCGCAGTGCAAATACCCTAAAGGGCCGAAAGGCCCTAAAACGGGCATTATTATATATATATATATATATATATATAATATATATATATATATATATATATATATATATATATATATATATATATATATATATATTATATATATATATATATATATTATATTATATTATATTATATTATATTATATTCTATACTTTAAGTATACTTTAGTTATAGCACACTAGAAAATTATCAGTTATCTTAGAATACTAAAGTTGAGCGAGGTCAAAGTATTGTATTCTTAAGCTTTAAGTTAGCACGCAATCCTAAGGACAAGTTGCAAGTCATAACCATTTATACTAATAACCATCATTCATACCATAGGTATATAGAAAAAGTATTATGTTTGCAAAAAAATCCGAAACCGGGATGAAACCGGAATTATCCGTTTCGTTTTAAGGCCACCTCAGTGTTTTCCCCAAAGTTGTATGTCTGTATGTGTGTGAGTGTGGGTGTGTGTCTGGGTGTGTGTGCGTGTCTATTATCATCGTAGCACCCAGTGTATTTATGCTAAAGAGTTGAAATTTTGTACAAAAATCGGTCTACCACTGTATTTGTGCTATTCGGAAAATACTTTATTTATGACGTCATTAACCCGCTATAAGATTTGTTCCAATGCGATTTGTATCCATGATTTTTTTTGGACCATACAAATTAAGGAGGTCAGTGCTGTATGTGTGACCGCTGAGAATGATATGGATGCATTTACTATCTGAGGACGAGCGAAGCGAGTCTAAAACAGAGAGGATGGGCGTAGCGAATACGATGTAATGAGAAATGGTTCTGAGGTAACCTGTACCCGATTTATTTGTGTGAGTCCAGTGTAGCGTTACCGAAGTAATGATAATTTGATCTTTCGGTAATAATGACATTCAGGAGACGAGTGGAGCGAGTCCAAAGTCGTAAGGAGATACCTCGTATCCAATATTTTTACACATTCATACTTTTGGACAAAAAAAATTTAAAGAAATTAAATCATTTGTTACTAAATTAAAACAATACTTTTTTGATTTCAGTAGAAAGACAATTTTTTTCAGAATCATCTTTCATATATGAACTCAAGTAAGTACAAAATACATGGCTTGACGAGTGTAGAAACTTTATAGATCTTTTTACCAAGTTTATGTCTTAAGTGACTGTTAAAACTCATTTTATAAACATTGTAACCCTTAAAAAAAATAAATAAAAAAAAAAAAATAAAATAAAATCCTCTTTGTAAAAAAGCTTAAGAATTGTAAACTTTTTTCGATATGTTTAACTTATTATAAATATCGATCGACATACAAATATAACTGACTGAGAATTTTAAGTCTCGCAATATTTACAGCTTAAAGCTATCATTGCCAGACCATGAAGGTTAAGTTACGGGATTTCTTTATTCTTTGTTAGAATTTTTAGGTAAGAGTTTTATTCTGTTTATTTAAGGATATAATATTCTAGCTGTTCTAAGAACCCAGAACACGTATTGTTGCCTTAACTACGCCTTTAGGCGTATTTATTTTAAGTTTTCTTCCAAAGTTTTTTCCATGCATAGACAAATAATTCGTCTTGCATAATATAATGTTAATTTAAAACTTAAAGATACATCGTGCACATAATAAAGTCTAGTAGCGATAATGATAGTAATTAGGGAGAGTGATAGATCACCTAGCATGTACGCCACGTTTTAGGCCCTTTTTGCTAACTCCCTTAGATAGAAGATAGTGGTCAATCTAATAAGTTCTAGTGAAAGCATTTTTCGTCTAATCCGTAGCAGAAACATGACTTAAGAATAAGTTTCAATAGCTTCAATAACTAGAAAAAAACGAGCCCCACTGCCAGACTAAAGTATCCTGCTATCAAAACCAGACAGAAAAAGGCAGACAAATATATATTTAATTTTCTATACAGTATTCAAGGTACTACATTTTCCTGTACTCAGTTTCATTTAAGGTTGAGAATATTTTAGAGATCTCACTCCAAAATCTAGTACTTATTTGAAGTTTACTAGTACTTATTGAAAGTCCAACAGGATTTTAAGTATTTCTCAGATACTAAAACTTCTTTGTAAAAGGTCAAGTTGCCGTTGGGCCAAAAAGATATCAACGATTCCGCCTGTGCTTAAGCGTGGGCAATCAATAAAAAATAAATAAATTATGATTATTTAACACATCGAACAATCACTTTCTGCTAGATACACTAGAAATAGTATTTTTCAATTGAAAAATTAAAATAAACCTTAGAAGTAAAGATAATGGTGTACCTAGCACCTGAGATAATTAAAATAGCAGTCTACAAGCTTGGGAGTTTTTTTCTTTTCGTGGAGGCTGAGAGAAAATTCTATAATATCGTTTTATCTTATATCAAATTTTACTTTAGCTGGATTTTGTTTAATTTTTTTTAGTCTCTAAATTTTAATTGTATTATGTTTTTTTCACTCTTCCAGAAAATGATTTTTCAGGGTCGAGTGTATTTTCAAATGATTCTTGTTATGAAGTCGGGTTTATTAGTATCATATGTTTTAGCCATTTAATTCAACATTCGGGTATGGTGAACCCTATAGTGATAGTAATGAGGGAGAGGTGATAAATCACCAAGCAACTAGGCCACTTTGTTGGACCCCTTTTGCTAATTCCCTTAGATATAAGAGTGTCCTACCTTACTAGTTCTAGTGCAGGCATATTGGGTGCGCTAGGGGCTTTACTTTAAGTTTCTTTAGCTTTCACTAGCAACACTAGCCCCACTGCCAGACTTTGCTTTCCTGATCGTAAAAACACAAGGCAGAAACATGTATGTATATTTTTTTATATGAAGCTACTATTGAGGGACCTAAATTTTGTCTAAACACAGGTTCATTTAGGGTTAGAGATCTTTTATGACTTCCTGACATCGCACAGGCTCGGAACCACCGGTTTAACGTCCATTTCGAAGGACGGCACGTGAAAAGAATTCTATCCCTCGCATGAAAATCCTAGAGGCCCCGACTGGGATCGAACCCGGACCGTCTGGGTGGCAGGCGCACGTGCTAAACATTACACCACCAGGGAACTAAACCTTTAGCCTCACCAAACTCAACCCTTCACGTGATATAGTTGTTCGCATTTGTATTGATAAGTTATATTTAACGTCGACTGATCACATTTATGCACATATATTTAACTTATCAAATGATAGCGTACTCCCCTTTATAAGTATTTAGTATCTTAACATGTTATTTGATTTAGTGGATTGTGGCTTTTATTTTTATGTATATTGTTAAACAACGTTTGAGCAAAAAATAAATAACTCACAAGCTAGTTTTAAATATTTTTTTTAAATAAATAGCAGGTGTTGTGAGTCTCAGATGGAGAGAGTGAACAATAATTAATAGAACCAATAATTAAGTTATTTAGAACGTTAATCTGGTATGAATTATTAATAATGATGCGTGACACTCTTTGTCTAAGCGTAGACGAGAAACTGATTTATGGCTGGGGCTAAAACTAAGGCCCGTATTCAAAGACATTTTCCTAACATTCTCCTTAAGAAACAAGGAGAATGTTAGGAAAATGTCTTTGAATACGGGCCTAAGAATTCTGGCGGTTTTCTAGCTCTACTCACACAAAAATACAAGTACCTCACAGACAGACATACAAACATACAAAACCCAACAGCTGGGATTAAAATAGATGGAGTCACAGAAATCTTACTTGCTGTATCTATATATATATATTATATTTATAAAATTTACAGATATCTTGCTACTAATATCTTACGGTAAAGTATTCGAAGGAATCCTGTCAAAGATTGTAATTTAGATTCAGTGGATTAAAAACGTTTTTAATGAAGTGAAACATTCATCTCATTTCATTTTTTTTTTCTTCATACTTTGAAGAGACATAGTTTTATTTGAATTATTAATATAAAAAGAAAATTTTCAAAAGCGACCTTGTCTTGTCTGATAATTTATGAATTTTGTTGTAAACAGCCGTCTCTCGTTTACATTACCTACAATAGTTTTTTAACTCATCCAAAGACTGTACAAAGCATTATTAAAAAAAGTAATTAAAAATTCAAATATAACTTTGAATTCCAGCTTGAAACTGGGTCGAGGACCTTCTTGTGAACCCTATCGATCATTTTACACTTAAAAATATACATTAAGAAAGTGAAGAAAGAAAAACTTCAAAATAAATAAATAAATCCCCAATTTTATAAGGTCCCAATTTAAAAAAACGCTTTTCCTAAAACAATAAACCTTAGCTTTTTTATAAGGAACCAATTAATTTGCCCCAATATTTTTTATATCAATTTCAAACCTTTTTTTTCAATATCTCGTTTTAATTTTATTGTTTTTGAATTTTATTTATTTTTTATTTCATTTATTATATTTGTCTAATGTCTGTAATGGAAACGATGTTATAATTTTGTCTTTCCTTGGCTTATTTCCTTTTATAAATTTAGGTCAAAGTATATATTTATTATTTTAATAGAAGAAATACATTTTTTTTTAAAAAAATGTTAGTGATTTTTATTTAAGGGGGCTACTTATACTTTTTAATATTTTTTAGAGTAAACATAGTTTGTAGATTTTTTTATTTGGTAAAATATAGCTGGAATAAATCTTATATAAACATCAGCATATTAAGAAGGGATTATGAGGCAAGCAATAAAAATTACTTTTTTATAAATATGCTTTTTTTATCTCCAATTTTACTTTCTCTAAGAGTTTAATAAATAGAAAAGGTATAGTGGATATTTGATTATGTATCCTATAAGTAATTTCTCGAAACGATTCTTTAATGTTTTTTTTAAATAACGTCTTTTCTATAAGACATTATAGGAAATATACTTTAATATTATTAGTATTCGTCTCCATTGTATATAATGGTGACGAATATTATACGACGAATTGTATATGAGTGTCTTTAAATAAATTAAAAAGGAAATATACTTAAAAACCTTAGGATAAAATTGTGTTTTAAAATCAGTCATGAAATGATTGACGCAATTATTTTTGATTTGTTTTAAAAGTTTGAAGTAATGTCATTTTAATAAGCCCTGCAGTATTTATTCCAAAATTTATGTTCTTTCTCTCATAGGACTTGTTTTTTGTGCCAAGTTTCAAAATTGAAATTCATCAGCAGTTTGAGATGTAGCGTGTTTAATAGAAATGTGTAGATCCATACATATATACATACATACAGACACCAATTTTTTTAACTTTGAAATTTGTAGGTGACAAAAACCTTTATAGGTACCTTTATTCTTAAATTATTAAAGCTTTTGAGGAGGAATAGGTCCAAAATAAAAAAAAAAATAATAATTTTGCCAAGCTTTCGATATAATTTTATTTTTTTCAAGGCTTAACGTTTATTGTGTTAAGTCTTGAAAAAGATAAAATTATATCAAAAGCTTGCCAAAATTAGTTTTTTTTAATATTATTTTGGACCCATTCTTCCTCAAATGCATTAATAATTTGTAGGTGCTGAAACGACATCTGATAAAACAATTAAAAGTTACATATTTTGCTATTGCAATACATCATCTTCTTTTTTGATGCTGGGAAGCAATAAATCCAAGATAAAAGCATTCCAGCTTTTTTAAAGTCTAATATTCTATAATAAGTATTTATTAAATTTTAAACTTCAAAGGCAAAATCATTTCATAAAATAAAACTTTAATTTCGTAAAAGTAAAGAGGAAAAAGTTGAATTTTTTCACTCTTTTACGGTAATAATTTAAGGAGCCGTAAAAATGACCTGAATAGCAAAGCACAGGAAATCACATTAAACTTTAACAGGCAATTTTCCGGAGAGTTATTTTCCATGACTCTAAAATGTTTTTCTTTAGTTTGAACCACATTATTATATTTTTCTAACTGGTTAACCCCCCCCCCTCCCCTACAACCCATTAGGTATATTAAATTTATTTATAATAGTGACTATAAAATGTTAAGTTAAAAATCTTAAGTTGATTTGAATTTCTTTATTTAAACAAGCCACGTTAGGCAATATTCTTCAAAACAATGTGCTAACAATGTAGTGGTGATCACAAAGTTCAGAAGAGTGCCACAAATTCGTTCAAAAACATAGCTATATGAACACACACACACAAATATATATTATATATATATATATATATATATATATATATATATATATATATATATATATATTATATTATTATTATTATTATTATTATTATTAAAATATATATAACAATGGATGGGTCGTAATAACTTTCGTAAAAAATTAAGTTAATATAAATCAAAGCGGCATATGTTTGCCAATAATGTGAGGTATGAAATAAAAATATCTCATTTACCGATTTTTTTACCTTGATTATACTGAAAACATTTAAAATTATAATCGAAACCATTTGTCGTTTTTAAACAATTTGATTGAAGTGTAAAAATTGTAGTTAAACAATGATTTTAAACGTCGAGTTGAAATTAATGTGACAGGTAACACAATTCCCAAGCACTCCACCTGACATGTTTATTAACTAAGTTTTTGGGGGAAACTTTTGACCGTGAATTTCCCCAGTGACATACATTGCTCAAAACGTAGTTATATGTTTTGGAAAAATGAAGTTTTTTGAGTTAAGTTTCCTAGTTTCCTAATTTATAATTAAGTCTTGAAAAATGTTTATTTATATGTCACTTTTCCCCATTTAATTTAACTGAGGAAATATTTATTTTAACTGAAAAAATATATTTTTTTACTGAGGAAAGATTTAGTTTAACTGAGAAAAAACTTATGACTACCAAAAAGTCACTGGTCAAAAAGATCCTAGACCTAGTCCGGGTAGAAAGTATTTTCTGACCGGCACCAATTGAGCGGATTGTGCAATAGATTTCTTATCGCAGTGTAAATGTGGTCAATCCTAGAACCCAATCCTAATTAAAAATAAATAAATAAAAAAAAAAGTATAAACATGGTCAATCCCAGAACCCAATCCTAATTAAAAATAAATAAATAAAAAAATTAAAGTATAAACAGGTGGAATTCATCTCCACTTCCGACACCCCAACGACGATTTTTTATACGAAAATATTCATCTGACATCCCAACGACGTAATTTTGTTACGAAAATATTCATCTGACATTTCAAAGACGTAATTTTGTTACGAAAATATTCATCTCCATATCAGACATTATAACGATGTAATTTTGTTACGATAATATTCATCTCCGTATCAGACATTATAACGACGTAATTTTGTTACGAAAATATTCATCTCCATATCTGACATCCCAACGACGTAATTTTGTTACGAAAATATTCATCTCCAAATCTGACATCCCAACGACGTAATTTTGTTACGAAAATATTCATCTCCCCATCTGACATCCCAGCGACGTAATTTTATTACGAAAATATTCATCTCCATATCTGATATCCCAACGACGTAATTTTGTTACGAAAATGTTCATCTTCCTATCAGACATTATAACGATGTAATTTTGTTACGATAATATTCATCTCCGTATCAGACATTATAACGACGTAATTTTGTTACGAAAATATTCATCTCCATATCTGACATCCCAACGACGTAATTTTGTTACGAAAATATTCATCTCCAAATCTGACATCCCAACGACGTAATTTTGTTACGAAAATATTCATCTCCCCATCTGACATCCCAGCGACGTAATTTTATTACGAAAATATTCATCTCCATATCTGATATCCCAACGACGTAATTTTGTTACGAAAATGTTCATCTTCCTATCAGACATTATAACGACGTAATTTTGTTAGAAAATATTCATTTCCATTTCCGACAACCCAGCGACGTAATTTTGTTACAAAAATTGGCTAAACCAGAGCACGTTGTCATTTTAATTTAAATGAATAAACTGAAAAATAAATTAAATCATTTATCACTGAGTCAATTCAGTGATTTATATTTCTTTCCGAGGAACTCCACTTCAATGTTTTTCTTAGTAATAAATTTTATCAAATTTATTTTAACCTGTAACATTTATTCGACTAATATAAATAAATCAAACCAAAAAGGTATTTTCTGTTTGCAGAGGGGTCACACGTGGGGTGTCTTTAAAATAATTAAATTTGGTTTTGAAGTTTTCAGTCTGATATGGTTTCAAGCGTGGGTTGACATCATTACCTATCACTGGAGCTTGGTGCTTATATTTAGCAAATATAGAAATAAATTTTTACCCTAACTAGGTACTTAACGGTGAAATTTATTATGATGAGTGTATTAAAAATAAAAATAACTGAATGCTAATTGTAGAGCTATAAATCTTATAGAGGAGGCGTTTCTTTGAACTAATTGCTTGTTTACATTTATTCAAGGCGTTGTTTTTATTTTTGATGTACTAACTGCAGTCGGTATATAGAAAAAGAATTGTGTTTTTCTTAATAATACTGAACCGATGTTTCAGCAGTATGCTACTACTAATTTGATTTTACTTTTTCTCAAATGTACCGTAGGTATATAGGAAAATATAGTGTTTCCAAAAAAATCAGAAAATTCTATTTCACTGGAATTATCCGTTTAAGGTGTTTTAATGCCTCTTAAGTTGTTTTTACGAAGTTTTTTGTCTGTGTGTGTGTGTTTATTATAATTGTACCTCCTAGTGTATTTATGCTAGAGTTGAATCATTGTACAAAAATCAATCTACTCCTGTAGATGTTCTATTCGGGAAATATTCTTTATGACGTCACTATCCCTCAATAACTCAGGGAAAATTTCAAAAAATTATAAAACGTTAATAAAAGATGTGATTAAATTGAAGTTTTGCACGAATTTAGCCATGTATTAGACTAACTCATGTGTAAGTTTAATCACATTATCAGCATTACTATATTTTTTTTTTATCAAATAGGCAGTATACGTATTTAAATAAATTAGGAAAATAATACGTATTAACAATTGGAAAATAATCCATAAAGGAACCATGGAAATTCATGCTCTTCTGCCTAGATTAGATGAAATATACCTACACTTGAAATTAAAAGGAGTAGAACAATTAGGGGGCTGGCAAGAAGGGCCCAACGACGTGGCCTACTTGCCTGGTAGATACTACCATTCTCTCCATATTACTACTACTAATATTACACAATTTGTTCCTTAAACAATGCAAAACATAAGCCGACAATTTAAGAATTTTTAATGAATAATCAAACTCATTTTATCAAAATATGGTTTAATTTTATAATTTAGAAGTGAATAAAAAATGAAATGTTATTTATTTTGAAGCCAATAATATGTTTTATCATGAGCTGGAAAGAGCTGTTTGTTTGAAGTATTAAGTGTATGTCGTTTATTGGTAAAAAGGAGTTTATAGTCTAATAAATACACGGTACGTTCGTAGAATATATATCTGTTGAATAATATCTTCCTTTGTATGCAAAGAGCCAAAACATATTACATTTTTATAGGAGCTTTAATAGGAAATGAATACGCTAGCTACGCAGCTCAGGTTCCCGAATTTAATACCTTCATTCATACTCACAATATTTCCGAGTAAAACGGTGTAAAACGAGCTGGAGTGGGAACATTTTATTTCCGAATATGTATTTAATATATGTTTTCTATTGAAGGTATTTTCCTCAATATTGTTAAACAAAAAATAGAAGTTTAAGACTGGGAAAATTTACGCATTGTTTACAATATTGGTTTAGTGTGTTTGTTACGGCTTAAATGGTGTTGGATGTGTGTAAATGATGGTTTTCGAGTATGTATATTTTTGATTCTAAATATGTATCCGTGTGTATCTTAATGTAATATTTTTATATAAAAACCTGGTGTAAATTCGGAGGGACAAAATAAGTGTAACTAATACCTTTTTGTGCCGTCTGAAGATGGAAACTGAACTGGCACTCTTTACTGGTCATTCTTTGAATTCTGAACTGGCACGGTTTAATGATACACCGAATTAACTGTTTCTTTAGCGTATAGTTGGATGAGTTAGAGGGCGGACCTGATAAGAACCGATGAGACCATATAGCGTTTGCACACGGAGCAATTTTCGAAAGAAGCACCGAATGTATTCCATAGACCGAGTGATGTCCGAAAGAAGAGCCGTTTCTTTTACAAAAATCGCTTTCACGGAGCACACTTAACACGTCAACCAGTAAGGGAAGTCAACATTATTTTGTCAAGTTCAAGAATATAGCTTACACATTTTAGAATGTAGAATGTATGCGTGACGCAGACATCACTTTACAAAAACGCATAGACATCATAATATAAACCTATAAATCTTAACAATTGTGACTAATCAGTTTATTTAAATCTGTTTTTTTGGATTACGAGCGAAAAGCACAATATTATGCACATATACAAACTGGAAGGAAAGGAAATCATAAGAGAAGTTTTTTCCGTTCTTGGCTAAACTTTTGTCATCTCTTACTTCCTCCAAAGTCCTACCATAAAAATTCCATAAAATTTAATTTTTGCTAAAAATAATTTTTCATGCAAATTTTTGGGCAGTAGTTTCAAAATATTTGACGTAGTTAATAGTTCGTTCTTTACTAAATTTACTCAGATTTCTAACGAGACCAATTTCACCTTTATAACTTGAACAGTTTAAACGCTATTAACAATTTTATGATGCGAGGGCAAATATTTTTTAAAAATATTAAATTTAACCTTGTGGGAAAACGGTAGGAGATCGGGGTTCATATTATAGAACATTTTTTGTTCCCTTTGAGGAGTACTATCACCTCCTTCTTTGGTGGACACTTTATATGAAAAACCCTGTCTATGTACACAAAAAATTTACTGTCTTTATTGTTATTATTATTATTATTAATGATTGGGGTTGGAGTCGACGATAGACCCTATGTGCACTGCGACTGGAAGTCTATTGTACAATCCTCTCAATTAGTCCAGGTACGAATAATCCTTTTCCCCGGACTAGGGCTAGGATCTTTTTGACCAGTGATTCATTGGTAGAGTCAAACTTAGTGAGAGAATGTGTCCTGTCTTTACTCCCAAAAAGTATATTATTTTTTAGGCGGAGAAAAGAGAAAGGGGAAAACATAGAAGACCCTCTCTCCTCTAAACTTACATTTAATGTTAAATTTTAGGGTACTCCTCTAAGTAAACATTGTGCTAGGTTATATTTAAGTTCATTAAATATATTCTGAAATGTATCATACTATCAATCACCTAAATTCGAAATTTAGGGAACATGTTACACTATTATACTAAATAGTTTGATAATTGGAAGCCACCTTCGTGGCCCAGTGGTCCAGGTCACTTGACACTACAGAGATCTGGGGTTCGCATCCCAGGTTATGCTGTCAGTTTATATAGGATTATTATTAAAATAAATTGATGTCAACTTTAGATCACACTTTGGTGTAATCTAAGATTACTCTGAGGTTCCCGCAGAAGTTACCCCTGATGGGGCGCAAGGATATAAATGGGCATTATTATTATTATTATCATTTTCTTGTGTTTTATCGTCTAAAGACGGCATAAAGATGACATCGGGACAGTCATTCTTTAAGGGTTTAGTAAAGTCAGTTTAATTTTTAGTAGTATTCATTGCAAGTAGTTTATACAGATATTTGAGTACATTTATGATAATGCAGAGATAAAAGTAGAGATAAACGGTAAATTCAGATATGTCAAGATTGGACGAGGTCTCAGACAAGGCGATATTCCTTCAGGAAAAATATTTACATCTGTCCTTGAAAAAATGTTTAAAAAACTAGATTGGAAAACCTTTGGGATTCAAGTAAATGGTGAGATGCTTAATAAGTTAAAGTTTGTAGATGATGTCTGCTTGATCGGGAAAACGATGGAAGAAATCATGCAAATGCTCTCAGAATTAACCAAGGAAGCTAAGAAAGTCGGGCTTAAAATTAACTTAGATAAAACCAAAATCATGGCAATAAATCACAATAGAAATGTAACAATGAATATAGATAATAAGACAATAGAGGAAGTGAATGAATTTGTATATCTTGGCCAACTAATAACAAAAGAAAATAACTTTGAAAAGGAAGTAAATAGGAGAATAGGACTAGCTTGGAGAGCCTATAATACTTACAGGATACTGTTTAGATCTGATGCAGAAGTAGCGAAGAAACGGAAACTGTGGGAAAGCGTGGTAAAGCCTGTACTTATTTATGGTTGTGAGTCATGGATAATAAACGAGAAAATACTGAATAAACTAAGAGTAACAATAAGGAAGATGGAAAGAAGTATGTTGAAAATTAGATGGAGTGACAAGAAGACAAACAAATGGATCAGAGAGAGGTCAGGCTTAGAGGATATAGGTAAGGTAGTAATTGAAAAGAAATGGAGATGGATAGGCCACATAGTAAGATCTAGTGATGATAGGTGGAGCAGGAAAGTGATGGATTGGTGGCCGATGGAATATAAGAGAAAAAGAGGAAGGCCAAAGAGTAAATGGGATGATGAGATGAGAAAGTGTTGTGGAGGAGTTGTATGGAAGAGAGTCGCTATGGATAGGATAGAATGGAAAAGAATGAAGCAAGTTTATTTACAGGTCTGGTTGTCTAAAGAATAATGCAAGTAATTATATTTATTAGCCTAATTATGTTCGAGAAAAAATCCATATTTTAATTAATTTATTTATTTTGTTCATTATAATTAATATAATAATTAAATTAATCCTTCTTTTATTTAATATTATGATTAAATAAATATAATAATCTAAAATAAAAAAAAAAATGCATGTTTAATTTAAGGCTAGTTGTTATGATTTAGTTATAATGTTATTAAACCTAGTTATTAATAAGTAATATCCTTTAAGTATTTTATTAATTTTATTTAAAAATGAAGTAATTAAAATTAATTAATTAAAATTTAAAAAAAAATAAAAAAATAAAAATAAAATAAATAAAAATGTTCATAATATCATTTTGTACATTAATAAATCTTGTAATCCATTAAAAGTTAATTATTTTAGTTGTTAAATTTGTATTAAGTTTAATTATACGATATATATATGTATTTAATTAAATTTAAGTTTTAACAAGTTTAAAAATAAATTAAAAAATAAAATTAAAAGTAAAGCGTGAATAGAATTAAAGGTAAAAGTCCTCAGCTTTATGCTGATTTAAATAAATATTCATGTAATTAAATTACACATTTATGTTGTATTTTTTTTCATATGTTTGTTTGTTATTTATTTAAATAAACGGATATTATTATTATTATTATTATTATTATTCATTGCAAGTAATGTAGTTTGTCCTGGGATACTGTGTTTGGAATCATATAAAAATTCTTTGACTATTGTACATGTTTGCAGAATCACAGATTTTTGCATTGGTAATTATACACTTTCTTTAAGACCGAGGGTAGTGATACTAGTAGTAAGATACGTTAGTATTATCTCTGTGCTGGTATAGTTGTAACTATCTTTAATTTCCAGAGGTTTTGAATTTCTGTTACCAGCTGCTGATATTATTTTGCTTTAGTTCTATTATTATTATTGGTATATTTCTAAAGAAGTATACAACTTTAATTGGTTTATTTTAAATTAGTTTTCCCTACAGTATAGGTGCCCCTTTTTCTTGTTAAAGCTTTTAGATAATGACGTAATTATATAGAGTTTACTTAAAAATTCGAACTATTTACATCACCAATTATTGTCGGTTTACCACATTAGTACAAAAAAATCACTATTTAATACACATTGTAATTCCTCCATGTAACCATCAGTTTACCAGGACATTTATTTCATTAGAAAAACAGGACAGTTAGGAGATTGCGGTGGAGCTTGCAGTGGAGATTTCTCTATACAGTTCAATTTAGGATGAAGGGGATCGAGAGATTTACTAACCTCATTGAGTACAGCATATATCTACTTTATGAAATAGATCCTCTGAAATAAGTCGGAGAGCTAAATTTTATCTCTATGTTATGGAAATAAAATTCAGTATACCTAATTTGATTGATTGATTTGTATTAAGGATCAAGAACTGTGAACAAAACATTGAATTAAATCGTTTAATCACTTGTATAGTTTTTATAGTGTGACATACGGCTAAAATCAGTTGACACCGTGGAATGTAATGCCAGGGACCCAATGAGGTTATTCCTGGATGTTAAACCACACCCACCATTTCAAAACGAATCAACCTCATTGGTTCCTCAACACTATTTTATCACGCTGTCAACTGATTTTAGCTATGTGATATAATCACCAATGTTTAATGTCAATCGACTATCAACGGAAAACTGTTGGGACACTCTATCAGAATTGCCGTATACAACAGTTTTAACCCCGGTATAGGGTCAAAACCGCAATGTTTGAAAAATGTTTGAAAATCGCAGAGTTCTAACAGGAAATAATTATTAAGTTATAGGGTAGTAAACTGTATTGACTCAAAAAATTTTTGCAGGTATGTTAAAATTATAAAATATCATCCTGACACAAAAAATATCTTTATCATCGACCCCACTATATCATACGATGCCTTTGATTTAATAATAATATATTTATTTAAAACAGGTACAAATAATGTTTTGATCAAGTCAAAAAAAGAAGAGATTAAAGAGAAAAGAATATAACTTAAATTTATAAAAATTCATCAACAGAATAAAACATATTTTCAATCAGAAAATCTTTAAGATTATTTTTAAATTTCTTTTTCGGCAAGAGAACCATTTCAATGTTTAATTTATTTATCATTTTTATTCTAACATATTGGCGTGATGTTCTGGTGAGTTTTAAACGATGAGCAAGTAAGTTAATTTTGGCTATGTTTCTGGTTGCATAATTATGTTGCTTAATGACTAGTTGGCTATACTTGCTATTAGTTTTAATTGTCGCAGCCAAGATAAAAATGACAGGGAGCGTAAGCACTTTCAGCTTTTTAAACAGAGGTATGCAACTTTCATCCCATTTAGCTTTACACATAGCTCTGATAGCTTTCTTCTGCACGAGTAGGAACTCTTTGGCATGTGGCGAGTTGCCCAAAGCCGTAACACAGTATGTTAGACTAGAGTGAAAATAAGCATAATATACCTTGAGTAATGTACTTGTATCTAGCGATAAGCTTAGCTTTAATAGAAGATAAACAACCAAGGATAATCTTATTATAAGGGCATCACACTGAGGTTTCCAACATAATGAGTAGTCAATATATATTCCTAAAATTTTTAGACTTTTATCTCTTTGTTCAGTTCTTTTTAAGGTATGTAATTAAGCTGTTGATTCTTATCCTCATTATGCTGTAGCTTGATTGCATTAAACCAGTTTTTTACCCAATGGATGACATTTTTCATGTTATTTATTATTATACTTTTACTAGATCCAGAAATAAATAGATTAGTATCATCACATTACTTACAACACTTTGCTTCCACTTCAGGTAGGTCATTAATATATAAAATAAACAGTAGTGGCCCTAACACCGATCCCTGTGGTACACAATGCTTTACATCAAGAAAATGTGAGTCTTCTCCTTTAAATCGCGTGCTCTGTTTTCTATCTCTAAGGTAAGCTACGAAGAGGTCCAAAGCTATTCCTCTTACTCCATAATGTTCAAGTTTCTTGATAAGGATCTCATGAAATACGCAATCAAATGCTTTGCTTAAGTCACAGGCTTCCACCAGAATATCTGCATCATCTTTAAGTGCCTTCATAATATTACCTAAAAGATATCTAATAGCGGTTTGGGTCGACAATCCTTTCCGAAAACCAAATTGGTTGTTATTAATAATACTAAATCTATTCAGGTATGAATCAAGCCTGTTTTTAATTATTGTTGTAACTATCAGTAAGGAAGCTTGTCTGGTTCTTCACAGTTATATTCTTATAACAGAGTATTAATCACTAAAATATTAATATTTATAATAAAAAATTATAAGGGCCTCTGAAACGGATTTGTATCGTGATTTGAGGTTCTACTATCACCTATGACGCCTATCTTATTAGCGAATTTTTTTCCACAGGAAATTCATTAAAAGAAAACAAGTAGACATTTGTATTTACTTATTCAACCTCTCTATAGGGGAGCACAAATGCTACATCAAATGTATTTAAGTAGTAAATTTACAAAATCCTAGCTTTTTATCATTACGCTTTATTTCCCTTTTCATTTTCTTTTGTCCCCTTATTATTTTGCCTTTTTTTATTTGAATGAAAGAAAAATAAAGATAAAAGTGGTCTTTCACAAGGGGATTCATTAAGCTCACTTTTACTTTTCTTTGAATGACCTTGGAAGCTTCTTTCATTATGAAGGACTAAAAATAATCAAAATTGACTCCACATTTTCTCTAATTTTCCTTTTATATGGAGACGAAATGGATTTCTATGTAGCTTTTGAATGACTCCTAGATGAAACTAGATGTTTTAAAAAAGTGCTGAAATTTTTACACATTAGCCGAAGATGTAAAAAAATATGGCTTATGCCAGCATAAAAAAAAATGTTTTATGCCTCATAAACTGGGTAGTAGTAAAACTATGGCAATAATTCAATAATTACCTCTTATATTTTGCTGATTTTAAAATTTATTATTGTATTTCTTTTAAAAAATTAAGAAATTTTATGTAACAAGTAATAATGCTACTTCTCAGGTTATAAGGCATAAACCGGAAACTTGAATAATAAATGTTTAAAAAATTTTAAGGAAGAAAGCACGAATTTCAATGAAAATCCACATTGCTTACGGAATTCATCCGGCCAGAAGTGTTTAGTCGCTATAAACTTGTTGTTGGTATATTGATAGATATAAAAGGATTAATCATGGAAGCATCACTAGTATTAAGATGAAGTCCTCATATTAAGTAGATTAAGTCTGATAGTAATTTAAAAATACAATGAGATCTGAGTTACTGTTTTATTAGATAGAGTGGTTATTTATGGCTAGTCTGAGGACCCTTTCTTACAGATTTGAGACTGTTAGGGCTAGGCCCGGGTACTTTGAAGAAGCAGTACTCGTAGGCAGTCTCGGTCTAGATACGAGAGAGTGTTAGTCGTCAGACAGTTATTATTAACTAACTCTACATAAATCGACTGCACTTTGGCCACTGTCAGAAATGGTCTTTCTAAAACGAGTTTCTAATAATATATGATAATTAAGAAAATGATCAACTTTGCCAGCATTCAAACTTAGAAATTCACGGACACTTGTGCCAGAATTAATTTGTATGTTTAAACTTAAACAAGTGAAAACAGTTATTATTTATTTGAGGAACCAGGATCAGAACTGAGTGTCAAGTTAAACAAATCCCAAAGGTTTTTTGTCACGAGGCTAGGAATTGGAATACTACCTAGCGTACTACCTAATACAGTTTCAGTCTACAGGATTTAGAAATGCATAATTTAATTATTATTATTTTACTGTTATAAGCAAATCAGTTAGTTAGTATCGGATAATCATTATTATGCTAAATAAAACTTTAACGAGTCACAACATATACTTAAGTCGCTACCTAATTTTCATATACGCCCACAAGATCCTATTAGTTTCTTAAAAGTGCTTTAGCTACTAAACTAAATTAATTATACTTTTAGTGTTTTTTCTAGTAGTAATAATATGGAGGGAGAGAGTGGTAGCAACTACCAGGCAAGTAGGCTACTTTATTAGGCCCTTTTTGCCAGCTCCCTAAGATAGTATTCTACTCCTTTTAATTTCAAGTGTAGGTATATTTCATCTAATCTAGACAGAAGAGCCGTGAATTTTAATGGTTCCTCTCATGATTTTGTTCAAGCAATCATACATATTTTCACTGACTCTTATAGTCTAGTGAAAACTAGAAATAACACGTGCCCTCGCTTTTAAACCAATCCTTCATACACTTTAAACTACAAGGCAAACACACTATAGTATTATAATGAATCTACAATGAGGGTCCTAAATATTGTCTATACCCAGTTTCATTTAGGGTAAGGGATCTTTAACGAGTATCTAAGAACGCACATGCTCGAGACCACCGGCTTTAAGTCCCTTCTAAAGGACGTGGTACACAGAATTTGTATCCCTCTCTTAAAAATCCCAAAAGCCCGTGGTGGGATTGAACTCATGATTAAATAATCTCGGAAGTATAGTCCATTCATTCTGTGTATTGGCCGCGTACCTTAACCACTTCACCATAGGTGACTCTAGTCTCTTTTCCTAAGTATGACAATTTATATTTGAAAATTCGTATGATTATAGACGTAAAAACAAGTTTTTCGTCCTTGGTAATGTTTATAAGTTTAGTAAATACGTCTTTCAACACTCTAAATACACAGCACAGCTAAATACTTCCAACGTCATAATTTATCTGATTGTTTTTAAATTATAGTGACTACATACAATGTTAATAATTTTAAATGCTTATATTTGACACACATAAACTTGATGAAAAACTAATTTAACTTTTTTCTCTTTAAATCCGTTTCTAACTAATTATCTTCACAACTTAAATTAGTTTATTTAACTTTTATTAGCTAGCTAGTGCTCCTTGAAAACCTGCGTCGTCATAGTAAAAAAATAACTTTTCATCCTCCGAGTTCCCCTCCTGGATTTATAAAGAGGAGAATAATTTTCAAAGCTTAAAAGCCACGCCCTTTTATCTTTTTTGTTAACATTAACCACGTTTTAGAACCTAAAGACTTCAAAATATTCTGGAAAATTTCCTTTGAAATTCCTTCTTTCTATCTCAAAGATATTTTCTTTCTTGTTTTCGGTTTATAACTACTTTTATCTTCATTCTTTATGGATTTTTAAAGAAAATGCGTATTTTCATCCTGTAGGTCGTATAAAGCTATGGCCATCCTTCCGAAATCAGCGGTGCACAACAAAATTAATCGAAACATTTTTCCACGTGTATAAATTTTCGACAAATTTGCCGAGTCAGTATTGCCATTTAATGACGTCATAAACAATTATTTTCCGAATAGCACAATTAGACCTAAAATTGATTTTTGTAGCAACGATAATAATAAAGACACACTCATACAGATAGACCACTTTTTCATAATCACTCAGGTGGTCTCAGAAACACCTGAAACAGTTATTCAGGTAATTTTAGTTTTTTTTTTTATTTTAAGTGCCAACACAATACTTTTCCATTGACCTACGGTACTGGCGAGGAAAAGTAATAATTTTCTAGTTCAAGTAGTTTGCACTATAGTAGCTTAGTATAGAGTCAACATACACTATAGATATAAACATAGATAATATTTGATATTGTAAACACAAAATATACGTAAACCATGTTATTATATAGTATATAGGTTGTTTGTTGTGTTTTACTCACCCTAATCTAAATGTAAATATTGAACGATGTTATCAGGATATTGAAACTTCAAAGATAATAAATTTTAAATATTCAAATATTCTAAAATCCTTGAATAATAAATAAAAAAATCGGATACGGGGTACCTCGGATCTTTCCTCATCAAATTATAATTTTTCCGCATTTAATGATTCTTTGAAATTTTTACTGAGTTATTATTGCAAGTCTATGAAGTCATAAAAAATATTTTTTGAACAGCACAACTACAGCAGTAGACTGATTTTTGTACAATGTTTCAACTCACTAGTATGGACATTTTTACTTTTTCTCATTGATAAATAGGTCTATAGGAAAAGTATTGTGTTTGCGAAAAAATCCGAAACCGGGATGAAACTGGAATTATCCGTTTCAGGCCTTTTCAGGCCTTCTAAGTGGTTTTCGCAAAGTTTTCTGTCTGTATATGTGTGTGTGTCTGTTATCATCGTAGCGCCTATTGTATTTATGCTAGAGAGTTGAAATTTTGTACAAACGTCAGTCTACCGCAGATATTAACGAAAACATGAAAAACGGTACACGTTTTTGTCCACTATGATCGCACATGTGATACAAAGTTAGGAATTTTTTTTTTTGTGGGGTATCCTTAAACATATCAAATCAAATTCCCAAACTAAAATTTCAGCCATTTAAAAATTTCCAAAAAACTTGACTATATACTTAAGTATAAAAATCTAGAGACGACTATTTTTTATTTGAAAGCTTAGTTAATTATTATAGAACAAAAAAATGTTTTTTGTGGATCTGAAATTTGTTGTTATAATGTTTCCTGTCTTAATAAAAGCAATAAGCCGCCTAAAACCAATCAAATACAAAAAGAGTGGATAAAAGGATAAATTAACTTGAAATCAAAGACGAACCTTGTTGATCTGTAATCTGCCAGCATCTTCTTCCTTTAAAAAAAATATAAATTTATTTCAATTGGACCAATCATTTTTTGGAATCTATTTGTCCTTAGTCTTACCATTCAGGATTTAGTAACCCAAATAATTCCATTCATTTGTATTCCATTCAGTCCGCCCCGCGTGTTGTATCTTGTGTTTTGAACTCAATTAAGTGAGTTAGAAAAAAGAAGCTGTACAAACATTAGAATTATAAAAAGCTTTCCTTTGTCGCTGTGGTAACATCACGTTTGTCTTTGTTACATGAGTAAATAATGCGGTTAACATTGTCAAAATTGGATGATTTTGAAACTCATATAGTATTCATTGGCTGTTTACTTGTACGGCAAATATATTTATAGCATCACGACAAATACCCTCTGCAAAAACTGGTAGGCTAATTAAGTAAGAGACAAAACATAAGTTATAAGAAACTATAGCAAAAAATTCTGGTAAAAAAATAAAACAATATTTTAATATAATTTGTCTAGAAATAATTGAAAATTTATGTTTTTCATGAGTTTGAAAATATAATAATATGTGTTTAATCAAAATTAAAATTAAAACCTTATTATCTATCTGGTCAAAAATTATACCCGAACAATATATGTGAGTTCTCTGACTGAATTCGTCGTTTTTCTGTACTTTGAAGCAGTTAGGTTCCGCTTTCGGTTATTAATTTCTGTGAGATCAATGCAAAGTTACTCCTACTCAAAAGAAATCGTTTGTACTGCTCACTCAAATATTGGATCCTTATTATTTTTCTGCATTCATGTTTCTTGGTGTATCTATGCATTTGTCAAGAACCAAGAGAGTATCCTCTTATTAGACAGGAATGTCAAATTATTCTCCTATTTGTCAAAGATGTCAAGATTACCCTCTTATTTGTCAAAGATGTCAAGATTACCCTCTTATTTGTTAAAGATGTCAAGATTACCCTCTTATTTGTCAAAGATGTCAAGATTACCCTCTTATTTGTCAAATACGTCAAGATCATCCTCTTATTAATCAGTCAACTTTCGATTTTTTTTATACTTTAACAATATTAGTGTAGATAATTTGACACTACCATGTTTTGCAAAACATAAATAGTTGGCAGAATACAATTGTGTGATAGACACCTTAGAAATGAACAAAAATGCAAAGATATATTTCGGAACTATTCCATCATTCGACATTCGGGTATTGGTTCCCAGATGGATTGCATTTTGCTTCTTACATTTCCTAGGTGTCTTTTGTTCATTTGTATTGTGCCAACTATTCATGTTTTTGTAAAAACTTGGTAGTATTAAATTATATATGTTTTGCTTGCCAAGCATGATGGCGGCAATGGACCACTGACTGCTTGTCTCAGGTAAGTACTTCACATTAAATTCTTCGGACATGTCATTATGTCGAGCCATCAAGTATGACGAATGTCGAATGATGGAACAGTTCCCAGATGTAGCATTGCTTTTTGCTTGATACACTTCCTAGGTTTTTCTCGCTCAATTGTATTGTGTCAAATATTTTTTGTTTCGACAATGATTTTGTGATATTGCACATTCCATAAAATAAATAAAAAAACTAAAATATTCAAATAACTTGTTTAATTATACTTTGCTTAGTATCAAATTATAATAGTATAATATTACATATCATAGTTAATATATATAGCTATGGTTTCTCTGCTTAATCAATTTACATTCAATTAAATCAAAGCAATATTTAGGCTGACAATAAATAGAAGCACACATTTTTAATGAAATTTAATTATTATTAAAAGTCAGGTACCTCGGAATTTAACCTTACCACGTCAGATTTGCTACACTTATCCACCCTACTTCTAACTCGCTTCGCTCGTTCTCGGAATATACAACTTTATTTATACTGCCACTCGTTTTCGGACTTGCTTCGCTCGTCCTTAGATAGTATAAACATTAGCAGTCACCCATCCAGCCACTGACCTCGCTTGATGCTGCTTAACTTTTATGGTCCAACATAAACTATAATATACTTGCAGTCTAAAAAATAAACTTAGTATACTTATTTTTTGTGTAATACTTATGCGATACTTACTAAATTTTAACTAAATAAGATTATTTTCTGATTTTTTGTAATTTTTAAAAAAGATATTCAAGTCATTCGATAAAAATTGATTTGCAAATAATAAGTTGAAATTTGGTACATATGTTGATCCTGTATGACTACATGGGTGCTAAAATTGAAACCAATCAAAACATTTCCGCACTCAAGAATTTCTGATGTGTTTATTTCCGATTAATGACGCCATAAAACTTTATTTTCCGGATACCACAGCTTGATTTAAAGAATGATTTGTAAGTTTCATCACTATAATATTAATACACTGAAAGGTTCGATGATAACACACACTCAAATACAGACAGATAACTTGATGATAACTACTCAAGAGGTCTTTAAACACCTGAAACGGAGTTTCGGATTATGTTGAAAAAACACAATACTTTTCCCATATACCTACGGCATAAATGAGGAAAAGAAAAAAAGGAGTTAATAAATAATGGAGCACAAAAAAATTAAGACATAAAAAATATGTAAAGGTTAAAAACGTAAAATTAAAATTTTTGTGGTTTCTTCAGCCATGAAGTATGGAGAAAACTCTGATGAAAAGATAATTAGAAATGAGACGAGGGGGGAAAATTCCTGTGGAGGCAAGTAGCAGAACCTACCCCTTCTACTCCGCTTTCAAAGTCTGTTGCGGCTTCGTCACGAGGCTTTTCGAATTAAGCGACTATGTGGTTTTGACTTTAAATATTTTAACTTGGATAAAGACTCTAAAAAAAAGGTACACATAATTAATTTTAAAGCTACTCAAAAATTCCAAAACTTGTTTTAAAAAGGTAGAGAAGGTTTTTTTTTAATAAAATCTCACCTAAAGAAGAAGTGAGTTAAATTTAAAATGCACGTATTGTATTCTGGGGATTATTACATAAAAACCAGAAGATGAAATATATTATATATTCTGTTTCATCTTGAATAGGGAAATGTGATTAACCCTTTGTTTCCTCAACAAGATATTATGTTACTATTCTCTAATTACATTAGCTAACTTCTTTCACGTACATAGTTTTACCTAAAAAGAGAATTTCTTCTTATCCAGCACGAGATACATATTGTCACATATTTATTACGAATGTGCTCGCGCACGTATTCTTTTAGCAAATGTTTAAAGAAAAAATGAGCTTATAAGGCTAAGTTATAGTAACATATAAACCAAGTAGGGAAACTCCTACACTAACATCTGTAAAAAAATTTAAACATGCGTGATCAGCTGATTGCTGGATCAAAAATTAAAAATAGCTAAAATTGGAATAACTGCGCATGAGCCTTTTAGGATTTACGTTTTTTTACTTAGTTTTATTGGCTTCCCTGATAACATTAGGTGAGTTAACAGAGGTGAGTCCCTCTCTGCAGCACAAGGCGTAAGCCTTTTAGCAGAGAGGTATCCTTAATATTAGAATATAATTATTTATTTTTTGTAATTTATTCAATAAAGGTATTTAAAATAAAAAAAAAGTTTTACTTTTAATCGTGTTTTCTTACTTTAATATGTACGTTATAGTTTATTGATTTTGAAATAAATTCTGTGAAATAATTGTTAAAATAAATTAGTTTAAAAAAAGAGAAAATATAGTAAAGGTAAAGTACCTAAATCTTTTTATTAAAATTTTAAAGAACATCCAGACAAAAATGTATTACCTTAAATATAACTTAAAATCACGATTGATTTTAAAATATTCAAAAATGTTTGGTTAAAGTTGTAAAATAACTAATTAAAATTAATATTTGAAGGGGAAGAAACAAATATCACTAAAAAAATGTACTAAGTTAAATAGTGCACTTGAAAAAATAGTTTAATTACCGCTCGCTTAAGTAATTTAAAAAACCTAGAATTTAAAGATTCGCACTTAAACCTCTATTGGATGTGACAAAACGTACTTTTAACACAAATTATTAACATTTTACACTAAATTGTACAAATAAATGCAATAAAAACAAAAATTTTGAATACCGTAAATATTTTTTTTTATATTACTACAATGGCCGCGCTCATAGAAAAATTTGAGCCAACTCCCTGGTGGACAAAATGTCAACTACAAGCCAGGTCTGACAGAAATCGTGTTTGTTTCCCTACTTGGTTTATATATAACTTAAGGTTGAGGTTATTGAGGGTGTAGGGGTGGGCGTGGATTTATGTATTTATTTACGTATGTACGAGATTTTTCTTCGGGACACGATAACTTTAGAACGCTTTTTCAGATTGAAATGAAACTTGGTAAAAAATAACCTTGTTAATGTCCCGAACCTTATTGTTTAAGAATTATGTGTGACGCCATTAATCCACTATAATGACGTACTAAACATATCAAAAAGTCACATATCTTTGATAAACTATGTTTGTTTAACAAAAATACGAAGTTAAATTTTATTATAAGATTAGTTTCGGGTTTATTGATTGTAAACAAATCACATTTTTTTACTATTACATTTGAAAATTCGCTTATACAAACAAGTAATATGACAAAATTATAGAGGGCAACGAGGGGCCGCAAAGCTGCCCCCTCGTCAACGCCACGCAGTGGCTTCTTGATTTCGCAAGATACAGCGTTGTTATTATCGGCTGCCGATGTTCTAGTGTTACCTTTTTACTCTTGGCCTAGCCCTACTGTAAAATTTTGGGGCACTCTTTATATAACGAAAGAAGCCACAGCAGTATTTTTTTATTCAAATTTGTCTACTATTTATTTCGTTTTGAGTCTGATTATCTTCTTTTTGAAGAAGCTTTCATTTGCAATGACTATCTTGTATAACTTGCACGTTTATAGTTATTGAAAATTTACCTTGTAGAAAATCCTGCCGTCTTGAATAACACTAAAGAGACCAATCTTTAGAGATAATTTGCTATTTTTTAAAACGCTTAAACTAGTTTCGCTACGTTTGAAGACTTTTGTAATCCTTAAACGTCTGTTTATTTTAAAGCCATTGCATACATACAAGAGTATAAAATGTGATGCAATACTTGTATAAAAAAATCTTTTCCGGGTTTCTTGAAACTTTTCCTCATCACATCGGATTCGCTACACTCATCTTTCCTACTTCGGACTCGATTCACTCGTCATTAGAAAATATACGAATCACCAAAGTTATACTAAAATACATCTTCGGACTCGCTTCACTCGTCATCAGAATACATACGAATCACCAAAGTTATACTAAAATACATCTTCGGACTCGATTTGCACGTCCTGATATAATTATTATATCAAATTATTACAATAAAATATTATAGTTTTAATTTCCAGCGGCGGTCAAATGCAGCCTATTTTGATAACTCTACAAAAAACCACACACTGCACATGTATATAATAAATATATATATATATATATATATATATATATATAATATATATATATATAATATATATAATATATTACATATTGACGTACTAAAAGATACTTGATGTACTTGTCTTAGTACACTTATCTTTCGTCTTGTGTATCTACAATCTACACGTATGTATTCGTGTATCTTCCTCTATATACACTTATTTTTTGTAAAAAATAAAAAAATATGTTTTAATTAAACTTGGTACAAAAATCAACCTTCGGGAGGACATGAACAAAAGGGTTTTTGAAAACCACGTTTTTGTGACGTCATTTACCCGGTTTGCTGAGTCAGTAAAATCAAAAATATTGGCAAAATTCAAGGTTAATATTTTTCGCCGCAAAAAGGTCAATATTTATGTTTTTTGAGACGCTGAATCAAATGAAAACGGTGCAAAGTCAAAACGACCTCTCTAAAGTGACCAAAAAATCGAAAAAATTCCGAAAACCAAAATTATGGATTGTATTTTTCCTTTGAAATATACAATTGAGTAACTGCTTAGGTTCTAAATCATGAACCGGAACCTTAAGCAAGAAATGGGTTGTTAAGCACGGAAACACGCATTCTAAATAAAATTCGCCAGACAGCGGACTACCGCGCCAGAATTATTTAGTAGTTGTAAACTTATATAATGCAAAAAGCTATAAAAAATTATCATTCTATCCAGGATTGTACGCATCTAACCAGGAAGTACGGGAACGCGCATCCAAAGGAAATTCGTCTGACATGCGGACTACCGCGCCAGAATTTTTAAAAGCTGTATACAAGTTATTCGATAGAAATTGAACTAATGCTAATAATAAGATAAAACTTAGTTATAATTATATCCGTGCCATATCTCAACCCGATCGAAACATTTTTCTTCGTTTCATAAACTTTTGAATTTTTTTCTGTCAATAATGCGGGTTAATTACGTTAAAAAAATGCCGGATAGTACAACTAGATCTTAAGATTTATTTTTGAACCAAGTTTAAGCTCTCAGCATAAATACGTTGGAAGCTACGACGATAACAGACACGCACACACATACATTAACCCCAATTTTAAGCCGGATATCGAAACTTCTTTTTCTCTTAAGATTATAAGAAAGCAACTTTGAGAAGCAAACGAGATCCCATGTCTGTTAGAATTCTAGTCTTCTATTTGTTCAAAGATGAATTCTGTCGAAATCCTCCTGTTATTTCTGGTTCGTTAGATTGCCTGTAGATAAAGCAGATGTAAGAGAGATAAATGCGTATCAATAGAGATAAAAGAGCTTTATCAAGCCTGGATGCAGGTCCCTTTAGAAAGTTATTTTATATTACTGTTATTCGAATACTCATAGACGATACAAAGCGTACTTGATGACTTTCCACTTAGACCGCCTTAAAAGTGAAAAGTGTCTAGAGTTTTGTCGAATTTTGCAACTTTTCTAAAATTTCTCTACTATTACCGATGTAGTAATTTTTTTACATATTTCATACCATCCGCCACTTTCTAGTTTAACCAAATTTTATTTACTTTATTTTATTTTATTTATAATTTTCCTAAGATTAAATAAAAATAATGTACGGGGTCAGGGTACCTCTCTTTTCTCAACTTTGAAAGAGTTGAAATTCAAAATAATTCACGTAGTTAATAAGTACGTCAATTATAAACTACGTATTAGAAAAGAAGACATAAATTATAATGAGATATTAAATAGATTACACTTGAATCATTGTCTCATCTGAGGACTATTTAAGATCTGATTTACTTTCTCTCTTTTTCTAAACATTTGTAATATACCTGCTTGACACATATATTGTCCACAACAAATATAGTCCTTGTTAAAAAGTAAAAAAAACAATATTTGAAAGAGTCGCTTATAATAAAATTCCTAAAGAGTTAAATTGTTATTTGAAATATTACAAAACAATATATTTTACAAAAGATGTATTTTTTAATAAAAATAATTTGGATCAATGTATTTATTCATAACACTGTTACAAATGTTACAAAAAATAATATACCTGGACCGCCTGTTGCTACTTATACGTAATTTAAATTAATTCAAAACTAATATAAAATTATTGACCAAACTATTTGAAAAAGATAATATACGGCCGAAAGCTCAAACTTCCTTTTTTTTACCTATCTGACCACTACCTCATAAAATTATCTTGTTTGAATATTTTTTTTTAAAAAATATAGCATATTTTTCCTATTTTGAAATACAGGCTTTTTAAAAGGTTTTGAACAAAATATCTTTTTAAATGGCTGTAGCAAATAAAAATGTATTGTAGGCGTTTAATGTATTAAGGCTGTGAAATTTTAATATGACTCGTTTTTTTACAATTTTGAAATATGCTTAAGTCTTTATTTTCTCATTTCCTGCTTTTGTTTTTAAAATTATTTTAATCCATACTAATATTTTTATTAAGTCATCTGTTTTTTTTTTTTAAATTATTTTTAAATTTGGCAGAGTTATCAGTTATCTCCTTCGCCATATTCTTTTCATCTTCTTTTCCGTTATCACTCAAAAAATGTATATGTCGAAGTTAAATATACAACTTGTTTGGTTTTAGTTCTACTAATGGTATGTCTCACTATCACGAAGCTGGTAATTATTCCTTAAAGTTAGAATTTTGCTTTTACTGAAGAATTTTCATATGTAGGAGAGAAAGACTTTTGTATATATATTCCTTCCCCGATAGTTTATACACAATGATTGACACTAAATTTTCTGTACTTGAGGTATATAATATATAATATATATATATATATATATATATATATATAATATATATATATATATATATATACTGCATATACATTTAAATGTTTTTTTTTATTACCATAACAGGAGCCTTGCTATGACTCTTCATTTTTCTAAATAACCACCGGTTTCGCATTACACGGTGATCTTTTATTTTTTTTTATTTTTCTTTTTTGCATTTTGTTTTAGCTTTAGCATTTTTCATGAATAATTATGATTTTTTTTCTTTAATCGTTAAGTTCTTTTTCTTTTTCGTAGCAATCTTCTGTTTATCGCTATTTCTCATTTAAGTTTTAATAATTAAATACTAAAAATTTTTATTTATTTTTTTCATCTAAAAAGAACTTCTAATAGATTATTGTAAATTTGAATGTTTAAAAACTTATAGTTTTGAAAATAAACGAAAATAAATTAATTTAAATTAATACAGAGATTGATTTATATGAATTATTTATGCATCAGTTTGTGGATACGAACACGTGGTTCAGGTGTTGCCGCTCTGAGTAATTGCTCCTCGTCGAAACAAATATAACCCCCCACGTCTTCTGCAAGAAATTGCAGCTTCGTTATAATTGCTCTAAAATTTCCTTTATATTTCTTTCTTTATAACCAATTTAGAACTTTTACCATCTGAGAGCTACATAATAATATTAATTGCCATTAAACCTTTTTAAAGATTATAAAACATAGTTTATAAATGCATGTTTTAGAGGTGTATGTTTGTATAAATTTTTTCTTTTAATATTTATTATATAATATTAATATTATAAACTAATATAATAATATTATTAATAGTATAATATAATAATATTTATAATACTTAAATAGTAATTAATAATTATACTACTAATTGATAATATTTTATAATACTTTAAATAGTATCTAATAATTATATACTTAATTAATAATATTTAATACTTTTAAATAGTGTATAATAATTATTAACTAATATTATAACTTATATTACTTAATATACTTATTTTTAAGGTTATATTATACTTATATTTAGACCCAGCTATTAATTGAATTAAATCATGATAAAATGTGTTAAAAAATTTGAAACAAATCTAAGCAAATATGGAGGGAAATTTTATTTATCGCTTCCACTTGTTTTCACATATTTTCCCTTAACTAACTCCCTACAATATTTATCATTCTATGTTTTAATGGATTGTTTTTTAACCCCCCCCCCCTCCCCTATCTAAATGAGTTGTTAGTATTTTGCGTTTTTTGACAAAATTGCTAATGGGAAAGGATGCATTGTAGGTGACGCCATACATAGTTAACTAACGCATTTCCTTTAAAAATCGTTAATGGGATGAGTCGCATTCCGAGCATGATTTGGCATGACTTGGATTTGATAAATTAGGCATAAGTTAAAAACTGCTAATAGCATGGTTTGGTACGTGGCCAACAGCAGGTGTTGTAACCGTCACCATGTGTTTATCTTACGTCCGCACCTAAATTCTAAAGGCTTTGGATTCTGTGCTCGTGCTTTGAGCAGGAAATGATTAGATCTTTGAACAACAAAACAAAACATCGGATACGTGGTACTCGCGTCGCTCGTCCACATTATTTCGTACTCGCATCGCTCGTCCTCAAAACACGAAACACATTATATTTAATTTACTTTATTTTAAGGCTCGCACCACTCGATCCTAAAACTAAACGACTAACAGGTTGTTCAATATTCCTCAGGACGTAAAAAAACACCTAAACAGATTATTCAGGAGAAAATTTCAGTTTTAGATTTTGAGTCTAAGCCCAATATATTTCCTATTTACCATCTAAATAGATAAAGAAAAGTAAGAATGTCTCCGATATGTATATAGATATAGCATATTGCAAGGCACCAGCGATGCAATTAATTCTGGGGTCTCAGCACTCCCTGATAGCAATACACCATGTTGTTAAGTTTGCATAAAATTATAATCATTAAGTAATGTAAATCGTGTAAATCTGATATTTATATTTTCTTAAAGAATTATTTTTCATCTGAAAACACTATTGTAAGGAGGGTTGTTGTACTTATCAACCTACGCGATCTGTTACATATCACTTAAAATGTTATATCTTCTGAAATATTCCGCCCCTTAAAGACAGCTGTGAAATATTTGTAGTAAAATGTTACTCAGGCGTAGGAGTGTGACATTTCTTCAACGTTATAGAACATAAAATTAAGATAAGTCCCATGTGTAGAATCCATGTATTTATTTACCAAAGGATAGATTTTTACTTTCTCGTGTACATATCAACAAAAATGTTATATCAACAAAATTATTTTAATTATTCAATTCAATAAAAATAATTCAAATTCTTCATTATTCTTGTCATATCAAAAAAAAAATGTTGATACAAAAGAATTATCTTTAGTAAAATTACTTTGGTTGAAATTTGGTGTTTTTAACTGTAGCGAAAACAATTTCGGGTGGTGAAAACAATCTTGTCCATCGTTTTAAGTATCGTATTAAACGATAATATTTACAAGCTTTAAATAGAATTGAGAAACGTTTTTCTTACCTTCAATGACCCTTATAGACTTATTATAGATCTATTAAAGAAGTCTTAAAGCCTCCCTAAGGATTTCTGAATGATTATTTAAGAGAGTTACAAGGTCTTCTTAAAGATATCTTGAAGACCCTATAAAACGCCTTCAGGCCTCCCTAAGGATTTCTGAATGATTATTTAAGAGAGTTACATAGTCTCCTTAAAGGTATCTTGAAGACCCTAAAAAACGTATTAAGACTCTCTTAAAGATTTGTTAATATTTCATTAAAACACCTTAATGTCTCCCTTTGGATTTTTAAAGATTATTTAAGAGAGATGCTAAGTCTCTTTTAAGGTATCTTCAAGATCCTATAAACAGCCTTAATACTCTCTTAATGATTTCTTAATGATTATTTAAAACGCCTTAAGGCCTCCTTAAGGATTTTTAAAGATTCTTATTGGCAGCCTTAAGGTCTTCTTAAGGATACCTCAAGAAAACGTCTTTGAATTTGGGTCTTAGTATCATTAGTTTTTGTCACCAAATAAGGAATAGAAGGAAAATGAGAAAATATTTGTAATGCGCATCAAAAATAACCTTTAGGGCTATAAATGTATTGATTAATCTAAAACCAGACTATATTCAGAAATATTACAAAAATAGATGTTGTTAAAAGACGTGCCTGTGTCGCTAGTTTTGTAATGTTGAGTGAAAGGAAATAAAGTGAAAATCTGACATATACTTGTGTCATGGATTGATGACAAGACTTTTGTCATCTGATGAAACGTACTCTACTAAAGCTATTTAAGATGTTTGCATATTAGTCTTGTATGAGATATTTTACTTAATAGCATTCAACTTAATGCTAGACATATGTAGCTGTCTGTCTGTAGACATACGAACTATAGATATAGCATACATTTTATCTCATTGATCTAAAACTGTCAAAATCAGCCGGCTTAATTGGATAATTGGAAATTTCCGTCTGGTTTCTCCAGCTACTTCCCACTCACCTTCGATTCATCTATTAAATTAGTTGATTTCGGACTGGTGAATTTGAAGATAGACCATTAATCGGTCTTATTATCTCTGCCTCTATTAACCGAAATTATTATTTTGCTATCTTTTACGAAACAAATTAATGGAGGAAATCCAGTTGTCACATACATTCAGTGATTCATGTACAACGATTGTTTACGTAATAAAGCTCTCAGTCATAACAAAAGCTAGCGTACTTAAATCAAGCTTAAATAAGCACAATGCTCTAATATTGTTTACGATGTATACTAAATTTAAAACATTTGGAAAAGGCGAATTGATTTGAAAATATGTAATATTAAATTATGTAACATGAGGCTGAATTGTCTGAAGAGAAATAATAAAGCGAAGTCATTCAAAACAACTTTATTAGAAGAGTTAAAATTACTAAACTAAACCCTTAATTAAATTTACTAAATTCATAATTGTGACATAAAAGGATATTACTAGAGGTGAGAAACCCTATTTCAATAGATTAAAAAGCATAGAACAATTTTTTAGTGGATCTCAAGTGCTCTGTATATCATCATTATAACCTCCTTCCATAATAGGTTAAGGTTATATTATCGGTCTTTCATACATATTGGTGTTTTTTCTATATTAAACATTCTGTTATAAAATTTTCTTTAATTTTTCACTGTTGATATTATTAATTGCTATTCGATGGTCTTCAGGTTAATAAAGTTTAATATTAATAAATGATTGATTCTAATTTCTATTTTATTGATTTGATCCTCAGTCCAAGTGGCTGAAAAATTGGAATCTTTTATTTCTTATAATATAGAGTTTTACACTAGCTTTGAATTGACGATTGAGACATTTTATTCTGTCTTATAAGCCATTGTAACGTTTCATTCGTAAAATTAAAAGTCCATTAAAATAATATACTTTAACAAATGTTTTCTTCCTGACTTACACACGACCCACAGGGAACCACTTATTGAAAGAAAACTGATAGCTGTGGGATTTTCAAATATTTTGAGCGAGCGCATTCATACGAAGGGCTCCACTCTGAACAAGCTATGCTTTTCCTTCATAATTAAAGGTATATTTTCAGAAACATTTTGTTTGAAGTAGTACGAAATAAGTCACATTTTTTAGGCCTGGCTCTTGAACTATTATCTGCTATAATTAGGAAATACAGATATTCCGTGGTTTAGTATTTTATTTTTAACTTTACGTGAGTTTTTTGTATTCGCTAATTTGTATAACCTTAAACTTATATACGTCTGAATATTATGTATAGGTAATAAACTTTTGCTTTCATATAGGTTAAGTTGAGTTTTGTATGTTAAATATTAACATGTTTCTATAACAGTTTCTTTAAAACAACTTGACTTAGTGCCCTACTTGAGTTTAAGGTATATTAACTATATTAACTTATATACTTTGCTGTTAAGCAAATTTGCAAGTAAGTTTTTCTATCTAATTTTTAACTTAAAAAAATTGGATGACTTAAAATACCACGAGGAATGTACTGGTCGTAAAAAATATAAAGTCATTCCTAGATCTAGAACTAATTACCAAAAATTATAATGAATGCCTCATTATAATGGGGAATTCCACTTGAAATGCTCATGTGCACAGCATAATGTAATTATACACGTGTCTATTTGTCTCTCTTCAGTTTTAAGTTCAAATCCTACCACAGAATGGTCAATAATTAAACCTTTTTGCAAAAGCAGCATTCAAAGGCTATGTATCTTTATAGGAATTTCCCCTACCAAATTATCTTTTAAACGAACATCAGTGAGTTTTTCATTCGACGGCTAAATGACACGATATTTGATTGTTTGTTTTTACGTATCGAAATAATAATAACAATGCCCGTTTTAGAGCCTATCGGCCCTTCAGGGTATTAGCTCTGCGGGAACCACCTCGAGTGGGTCACATCTACTAAACTAAAAGTAAAGCTAAAGTTGGCGAAATCTTTTTACATCAAATTCTGTTCATAAAAACTAAGAGCATGGCCCGGGCTGTGAACCCCGGACCTTTGGTGCCGAAGTCCAGTACTATACGATCACGGCTACGAAGGCAGACGTATCGAAATAACAGCCATAAAAAATGACCAATGTTGATCAAATTTGATGTGCGTGTAGTACTAATTACATGTCAGAACTAAATATTTTTTAGATGAAATTCAAAAATATTTTCAAAATGGCGGCCAATACGGCGGACCACTTAAAAATCAATTTTGTGTGAAAAAAATCAAGTTAAAAAAAGATGTTAAATAAAAAATAAAATGGTGGCAAAAATGGCGAACTTAAAAAAATAATTAAAATTGAATATGCGGAGTAATTTATTGTTGAAAAGCTCTTGATTAGTAGAAAAAAGTGGTTCATAACAAAGTCCCAAAATTCAACATGGCGGCAATAATTTTATTTAATTATTAGATTTTATAAGAATTTACAAGATAAAGATCAATTGTAATGTACTTTAGTTACTTTGTGAGCGATGCGAATACTTTTTTCTGTTTATTAATAATAAACGCAACCTCGCGAGCGAAGTGAGTCCCTGTTTACTATGTAAAATTCTAAACATACGCAATCTAGTGAGCCTAGCAAGCCTTTATTTTTTATACGTAATTCACTATGCATAAATAAGCTATTCTACTATGTTTAATTATTACTATATGCAATCTAGCGAGCGTTTATACTATGCATTATGATAAATATGCGCAATCTAGCGAGCGTTTATACTATGTATAGGATAAGTATGCGCAATCTAGTGAGCGAAGAGAGTCTTTGTTAGTATGTAATATTATAACCGGTTCGATATGTCCACTCTAAGTTGAAAAATATATGACAAATTACCGGAAACCAAAATTAAATCTTTAATTCTTTAAATCATTTTAAATTTATTACAGCCGATAAAAAATAAATTTCGAGTAGAGTGTCGTGTTCAATGTTTTTTGGACTGCTGAATCAATTAAAACTGGCCTGAAGCTGATTCGACCATTTAAAAAAAAAGTCAAACAATGGGTAATCAATTTTCGGAAACCCTAAAATACGGCCAGTAAACTACATATTTTAAGTGGGAAATCGTTTACGATCTTTCTTGGACACTTAAGTTGAATAAAAATGATCCAGAGTTGATTTTGATCATTTGAAATTCTCAAAACAAGAATACCTAGGTTCAAATTCTGGTAAGGACGATACATTTTTATCGTTCTAAAATAATTTTGGCACGGTAATCCATATGTTGGCCGAATTTTATTTGGAATGTTTCTGTGCTTAACAAGTAATTTCTTGCTTTAAGTTTCAGTTTATGTTTTATAACCTAAGGAGTTACTTAATTATCAAGCACTGCTAGTAACTCATATTGACTATATTTTTCTAATGAAAAACTCTAAGACCGTTAAAGATAAACACTAACTGAGCTTTAATTTAGGGTAAATAGTGCACATTGCCATACTACCATAAATGATAACTATGCGCCTTTCCTTAAAAGAAGTCACAAGCAGTGCTTGATAATTGATTTACTGCTTAGGTTATACAGCATAAACCGGAACCTTAAGCAAGAAATTGGTTGTTAAGCACAGAAACATGCATTCCAAAGGAAATTCGCGCGGCATCCGGACCATCGCGCCAAAATTTTTATGGGAAATAACTATCCAAAGAACTAGGATTACTACTTTATGTGTGTCCCTGATCTTATGTGTGTTGCAATCTTATCTGTTAACGATCCTCCTTAGAAATGTGTGCTGGTAACTACGTTATAAACCATCAGTATTATTTAAGGAATTAAGACTGTTGAACTTTATATTTAGCAAGGTTAAAAGTTATCTACTCAGGTATTTACCACATTACTGTTATATTAGCTTACTTAAATCTACATTTCTTTGTACTTTGATGCTTTTAATTTAAATCTAGCTTTACAACTCTATAAAATTAAGAAAATCAAGTTACATCAAATTCTTCTTGAATATCAGTGAATTATTTTATAAAACTTTGGTATCTTCAAAGGCATTCTGGTCCTATCGATTTAGGTTTGTGTGCGTTTAAAGCGAAACCACAAAACTTTGTGGCGTATTTTGTCTTCTTATCATCCATTTTGTGGTTGAATTTTGAGACGGAATTTTAACGGTTTGACCCTTGTTGGGTATTTTAGAGTATTTACGACGTAGTATTATTAAAGTTTTATGATTCGGTCGTTACCTAACTAGAAAGTTTAGTTAAACAATGCAAAATAATTAGCGCTTTCCTACGCTAATTAGTATATTCTGTTCTTTAAAATTTTATATTTCATAAGTATACTTGATATTGATTCCCACTTACACCGACTTTGATTCCCAATTAAAATGAAACAGTAAATTATTGTGACTTTTAAGTTTATGGTTTTAATTTTCTGACTTTATTTTTAAGTTTATGATTTTCGCTTGTTTTAGGAACTATTGATGGATATTTGCCAATAGCCGGCTCAGTTTATTTATTTATTTTTGATAGATAATGTTTAGTGGAGAGACGTGGTTGTTGGTGTTATTTATAGTAAATTATTCATATACTTTTATAAACCTAGCTTAATTTTTACAAAAGTTTATAATAACGATTTACTATTTAGGAAAAGAACGACTTTAATTCTACAATGTTTTTTTTATATATATTTTTTAAATTTTTTAAACAGGAACATTATATTTCAATCCATTTGGATCATCTTAAGGAAAGACTAAAAAACAAAAGTACAAAAATATTACCGAAAACTATAGTAGAGTAGAATAATAGTTATTCTATTCCATACTGAAAATACTATATGTTATTCTATTCTATAGTTATACTGAAAACATACAAAAGTACAAAATACAAAATAACAAGACAGGAACAAATCATTAATTTCAAGTATTAAATTAAACTTGACAAATCATACTTACAATAAAACTACTAAAAAGCTAAATTAACAATAAATAAAAATAAACTAAGAAAAAATTAACCTTATGACAAAGGTAAAAAGGTTATAAACAAAAGGAACCAAAAGGAGAGGTAACAAAACAAACAACAAATACAAAACTTAAGATGTCGGATCTTCTTGTGTGGTTTTTAAGAATATCTTAAACAGAGGTGATGAAGATACTTCTTTTTGATCATTGATATTTACCACAGAATCATTATAAGATGACAAGTAAATTTCCAAAACTTCCAAAGCCTTTTGTTTCCGGCTGTAGTTCTGGTAGTGCAGCACATGGAAATAACTGTCGTTGAAGCTGTGTTTAAATTTAGTCGTATGTTTAGCGAAAGCTGAGTCTCCAATATATCTTTCTCTTTTTCTTTTCTTATCCTCGAGATCCTCATCTATATCTTTCTTTTTCTGTTTCTTGTAAGTTTATATTAGTTTTGAGTATATGTTCTATATCATCTGAAACTGTTTTTAGTTTACTCTCCTCCTCTTCTAGTTTCTTTATTTTTCTTATCGATCCTTCGTGCTCATTTTTCCTCTGCTCAAATTCTCTCCCAGTTTTACCAATATACTCTGCTGTAAATCCAGTTCCTGAACACTTTATCTTGTAAACACCACTCCTTTTCAGTCTATCTGGTTTCTCTAACTTAAAATTAATCAGTCTGCTTTGTAGAGTATTGTTAACATAACGATTTAGTTTGATATTATCTCATAACCAATGTTTACATCTACAGAAAACTAAATAAAGTTTAAGCCAACAATAAAAACAATTAACAATTAAAACAAGAGAAACAAAAGATAAAATTGAAATATTCTGATGTAATAAGACTTAAATGTGAGAAGTCTTAAATGACTTGAAATATTCGAGACTTATCGCGATAAATTACTTATTTTTAAAAAAATATTTTACTATTCTTTTTATGGGAAAAACTTTATTTTGTTTTCTTAAGATGTTACGAAAATCCAACAAAATTATTTGTTATTAATATATATTGTATAACTAATGATTGTTAAGTAGCTATATGTTAATTTGGAATGAAGTTCTACGAAATATTAGTAGCCTTTATAAAGAAAATATTAATGTAAAATAGAAATACGTAATCAGGGAAATAATTCGTGTTAAAAATAATAATAACAGTCAGTTTTTAAACATTTTAAGATTTTAAATAGTAAAGTACACACTTGTTTGTATTGTTAATTTAAATGATAAGATAAAGCTTTACATATAAATAGATTATATCGTTCTTTTTTGACAAAAAAGAAGATGTAATTGTTTTAGGGAAACGTTTTCTTTTGTAAGAATGACAATTATATTTAATTAAACTCTTGTTGATTTTAAAATTTTCCTCCAAGCTGGAAATATCTTGGTTTCATAAAACTTTTTATTCCTTTATGTGTAGCATAAATTTAACATTTTCTTTTTCTATGAAAATCTTAATTAAATATTTTTTTTAAAAAAAGCTGGGTTTCACAAAGAACTGCCGGTTAATAATTATATATTTCATCCCTGTTTTCATAATTTTCTCGCCCTAAACTTTAATTTTCGCATAATCATTTATTTTGGCCAAGGTCCGTTAATAAGGTTGTTCTTACAAAGCTAAAGGAGAATCAGAGCGTGAAATCTGGCATTGTATCTTTAAAGTAAAAATAACCGGGAAGATTTGGCCCTGTTATTTTTTAAAAATAAATTATTTGTAAGGAAAAATGAGTTGTGGAGTTTCAAGTAATGAAATAAAACAGAGTCTCTCCACTAATGATATATATTTGACATAGCCAGCTTTCAATCTTAACAGATCATCCTCAGTGCCGGCGAGTAGCGAAAAAAAGAGTTAGGAGACAGCGGTAACAGTTTTGTCCAGAGGTATGTATATAGCTGACTGACGGGAACCGAGTAGCCGCCACAAACGCGCTTTGTATCAGCGTTATCTCGCCACTTTCACCCCTCTTATTAAGTGCCTTATCACCTTTTTCTTTGACGTTCTTCAAAATCTCCACATTTCCCATATTTGACATAGCCAGCTTACAATCTGAACCGATCATCATCAGTGCCTAAACAACAAAGTAAAAATATATCACATAAAATACTCTAAAAAAAATAACGTAATAGAATAAAAAGCAATACAATACAATGAAATGAATGCCAAATTAAAAGAAAAAATTAATAAATTTTTTGACACAGAAATGGAATACCATAAAAATTTTGGAAAATGTAGAGATTTTGAAGAACGTCAACAAAAATGGTGATAAGGCCTTAATAAGAGGGGCGAAAGTGGCGAGAAAACGCTGATACAAAGCGCGTTGGTGGCGGCTACTTGGTAATATTCGTTTTGTTCTTCTTTGCCCTAAATTGAGTAAAAAGGAGGTACAAAGAATAAACCTACTATTTGTTCTTCGTTGACTCAAATTGAGTGAAGTGGAGGTACGAAAAATTGATCTGTTTATTGTTTTTCTTTACTAAAAATTGGATAAAGAGGAGGTGCAAGAAATAAATATACCATTTGCTCTTCGTTGAATCATATTTGTTTCTAATTGGGTAAAACATGGATAATCATTAATACTACTCTTGTTAACATTGGACCCCTTTACTATAGAAGAAGTATGGGACCCTCCCCTTTGGGCCCTTTTAGGTCAAATCCTCCTCGGGCTGTTTTGGCTCAGTCCGCCACTAATTGATATATATAATCATATGGTAAAGTAAGTTGATAAAACTTCTCTATCACATTCCTCAAAATTTTTCTCATCTTCTCTTCTCACTACGCTTATTCTCACTACTTTGTACTCGCTTTGCACTAACAATAGCAATAACTGTATGAATTTAACTTCCCCTGTACGCGCTACGACACGAAGGGGAATATTTCCTGAAATATCGTGTTTCCAAGTTATCTCATTACATGCATCAATTCGCATTGTGACGAACCAGGAAAACATACCAAGTTCTAAAAATAAATTTTATCAGTTAAACTTCACTAAAGCTATTTAATTATTCTTTGACAAAGAGGTCTTTTTTTATTAACTTTTTTTTATTAAGATAAGTTTATCGTGAATCATAAAATAAATATGTATATTTACGTTACATAAATATATAACTTATATATAAGAATGTTTAAATTTATGTTACTTTCTGGATTAGAAATGTTTCTTACTTCGCTTCGTTCATCTATATAAATAGATGCATAAAAGACTGATTCATTTATTGAACCAACGCTTTACCCAATTAGAAAGAAATTAGATTCAACGAAGAACAAGTATATTTATTCCTTGCACCTCCTTTTGATCAAATATTGAACAAAGAAAAACAATAAACAGATCTATTTTTTGTACCTCCACAACAATCAATTGGAGTCAACGAAAACAAATAGTAGATTTATTCCTTGTACCTCCTTTTTACTCAATTTACGGCAAAGAAAAACAAAACGAGGATTTATTCATTGCACCCAGGCTTTACCAAGTTTGAGACAAAGAGGAAGAAAAAGCAGATTTATTCCTTGTACTTAGTTTTACTTCATTTGAGACAAAAAAACGGATTTATTTCTTGTACCTCTGCTTCACCCAAGAGTGGGACATGACATTAAGTCGAGCCAAGAATGATGACGAATGTCGAATGATGGAACAGTTCCCAGATGCTTGTTACATTTTCTAGGTGTCTCTCGCACAATTATATTGTATCAAATATTCATGTTTTGCAAAACTTGATCGTTCAATGTTTATAAAATTGTAAAAAATAATTTGTAAACTAAATATACTAACAGATATATGAGTGAACAAGATTTGATTTATATACATTACGTGAGCAAAAACCTATAGATCAATCAAACTTATTAAAATTCGATTAGTGTTAATATGAAATTTAATTATAGCTATCTAATAATAAATGTTGTACAGACTTACTTTAATAAACACATCCCATATCTAACTAGTTACAAACGATTAGATGCCCCCGAGTTAGAAATGTAATCAACACTATATAAAATTGGTGGGATGTTCTAAATTGAAAACATATCACAGTGACAGGCTTTTGTTTTAAATGAAGTTTTCACTATGTTGTGTAAACCACAACTCTCTTATGTTATTTTTACCCTTCCACTGTGTTTATATGTCGGCAAATAAATTTAAATCGATCTCACTTTTTAGAAATGATTTGGAACCCTGATATTAGTAATTTTGTGAAAATCCAATTTAAAGTACTTATTTTGAATGCTATAATATTAGATTTTGTAAACACGGGCAGGCTGAGAGGTAGAAAAGTTGAAAATGTTGTGTAACCTACACCAACGGGAAAAGCGAAACAAAAATTAATTGAAAAAGTATAAAAAGAATATCTAGTTAGAGAGAAGCCCTTTGTCAACATCTTCTCCACCAAAAGTTTTTACTGTCATAATTGTGATTAAATTGAAGTGTTTTTTCTTCCCTTCCCAGTACTATCAAAATTCAAGGGAACCAATTAACTTGACATTGTTGATCAAAGAAAAACGTACTGTCAATTTGAAAACTATCCCATTGTTCTTTAAAGTAGAATCAAAGAAAAGTCTAGCTAAATCAAAGGAATGCAACGACCTTTTGTATGATTGAGTTAGAAAAAAGTTAGCAATTTTTTACTTTTCCTCATTCATACCGTATGTATATAGGAATATTATTGTGATACAAAAAAAACCCCAAAACCGAGATGAAACCGAAATTATCCGTTTAATGTGTTTTTAAGGCCTCTTAAGTGGTTTTCACAAAGTTGTCAGCCTGAATGTGAGCCTGTTATCATCGGTAGCTCCCAGTGTATTTATGCTAGAGAGTTGAAACTTTGATGCAAAAATAAGTCTACCCCTGCAGTTGTGCTGTTCCAAAAATATTTTTTATGACGTCATTAATTCACAATTATGACTCAGTAAAAATCTTTTTGAAACAGTTTAAGAAATGTTTTACTTATTTTAACACTTTACTAAAGATATTATACATATAACATATATATATATATATATATATATATATTATATATATATATATATATATATATATATATATATATATAAATTCCTTTTTTTTTGCTTGACTATATATTATATATTTAAATACTGAATATTTTTAATTCAAGTCCTTTTAAAAGATTTTATCTAGTAACACCTGTAATATTTTAAATGGGACATGTAATAAAATAAATGATTTTTTGATAGGGTTATTACCTTAAAAAGAAAACATATCTATTTTTAGTGAATTTAATAATCCGTTTATAAACTGAGCAACAAAATTTTTCTTGGAAAATTTGCTTTATTACGTTAACTTTTAAAATTCTTCTTCTGTTTTTTAATCATTTAACATCAATGAATACAATGATGTTTGAACTGTTTATTGAATAAAACCTACACAAAAAGATGAATGAGCAAATTTAAAAAAAGAAATATTTATAATACGTTACCAGGGGAAATTACAATAGAGAATTTGCTATAAATTGAAATACACAATTATTTCCCTATTAAAAAGAAGGAAAATTACTTAGTGTTTGACATTTTGTCTGTCGGGTAAAAAGCCAAAGAAAAACTATTGGAAACCATTGTGTTAAACTCTATTTTGATGGAAATTTGTGGTTCGAAAACAACTCTAAGTTAAAGATAGAAAACTAGCTCAGAAACTAAAAAAGCTTTTAAGTCATAAATCTTGACAAGAAAATACCCCGTGTTTTAACAGCTTGAGAATAAATCTTGAAAATGTGTTGAATGAAGGATTCCGGTAGGGTCTCATTATTGGGCTGGTTCTAGTGACTTGCTTGTGACAATAATTTTACCGATGTATATGGTATTATCAGGCCACTCTCATTGGTTCCTCAACAATATTTTCCTACGCTGTTATCTGATTATAACCGTGAGTTATGCTATAGCGTAAAGTTTATAACCGTTGTGCTCCAGAACACTTGATCGATATGTTTATACCGTTTATGAGCTATGAACTTTTAATTTCTCTATGAGTCAACAAATCATCAAGATAATTTGTTGAATTTGCCCACTAGCTAAATAATCCTTCACTTACCTTATTATAGTTAATTAAATAAGTCTCTTTTTCCATATTTCTTGGTGTTTTAACATTTTTTTATCAAGAATAAAATAAATAAATGTTAAAAAAAACTGCTTTAGTTTTATAAACAAAATATAAAGGGCTTTATCATAATTTTTAATATAAATTCGAGGAAATGTAAAAATTAAAAAAAAAAAAACTTGGGAATAGCTCTAAAATGAAAATATTATTTAAATAAAAACCTTATTTTAAAACATGCAAAATAAATAGGTAAGTGAATGGTCAATTTAGTTCATATTAAGGTCCAGTGGGTTTTATAATGGAGGAAAACTACCCAAAAAATTAATTTGTTTTGCCTTTACTCTGTTTAGTATTCAGTAAACCAAGATTGAGCGAGGTTATTATGGTTTAAATGTGAAATTGGAAAATTTATTTAAAACCCTTTTTAAGTTAAGTCTTAGTGACATTTACGAGTAAAAAGAAAACGTTTTTACTGTTTTTAATTTATAAGTAAGAAATTCTGTTTTTTTTAAGAAAATAAAGATCGAAAGTGGAAACAAGCTTATATTTTATTTATGAAATAGTATAGGAAACTGGGGTAGCTTTATCGCTAGTTTGAAGCTAATGCTCGATATTTCGAAATCTGTGCAGGCTAGAAAATTGGTTAAGATCTTGTAAGTTCCTGAAAAATTATTTAGAAAAAGCATTATTCTAGCACTAGAATTTTTTCCAGATGATCAGGAAGGTTGTGATTTACGTGAATCAACTAAGATTCAAAGTCTTTGAAAACTATTACTTTATTTTAATACATACACTAAGTTAAGGGCAAGAGAACAACAGAAAACAAGGTACTACTCTTGGGGAGATTAGTGCTCTTATCAAAGAGACCAATACTCAGAGGGAGGTTATAACAGCTCTTATTATTCCTTGAGTAGCTAGGTGCCATAACTGTACATTAGTGACGTCATTTTTTATTTTTCATAATAATTACAATTTGACGTGAATATTACATTATTTTCCCTCTATTTTGTCTTAAATTAAGTAAAATTAATTTAAAATATGTTGTTATTATCTATTGCATATATTCTGTAATTATCTGTGTTGAATAAAGTGGTTAAATGTGGCGTCAGTGAAAAATGCATGCCGTTTGTAGAGTGCGTGCTACAATAGGGGTTGTAGAGGGGTTGGGGAGTTTCTAGTCCCTATTTTGGGAGACTATAATAGGGGTATCACATGTAGAAAAGTGATACATATATTTATAAATTTAGTCTTTAATTTATAGATTCAACTAATCTAAAACTAATTTTAAGAAACATATTTATTTATTGCATGTAAATTTATAATTATTATTATTTATTGCTTACCTATTTAAATATGATATTGTTAATTGATATTCATTTATGGTGTTTTATAAGTGTATATACGATGTTTGTTATTTAGTAAGTTAAATTGATATATATACTCTAAGGTGAAGTATTTTTTGCAAAATATGTATGCATTAGTCGGTAATGACTGAAATTACCCTTATAAAGTTTTAATATTATAAAATGCTGCATTGCAACTTTAGTATAAAATTAATTTTGTGTTAAATAAATTGTATATATGCATTTATAAAATAAAATAAAATTAACAATCTTTTGTAAAATCTTAAGATAATCTTTACCACAGCTTTCGGCTGATTAGGTCTTGTTAAATTAAGAACTAATAAATGGTTTATTTATTTATTTATTTATTTATAATAGGGGTAAGTACAGTTATTGCCCCTTACGGAAACTGTCTCACTTCCAGACCCCTTATTATTGTGTTATTTTGACTATGTACTTTCTCTCTGTATTAGTATCTTTGACTCCAATACATAAGTGTTATCATGTGTACGTCAACATAAAAGATGAAGGAGGCAAGAGCCATCAAGACTGTAATATTCCGACTATATCTAGCGCTTTTAAGTGTCTAAGTTGTACAATAAGTTGCGACGCACGCGACCTTAACAGAGTATTTAATTTGTATACCGCAGCATAAACAACGAAAATACCTCAGCATAAACAACGAAAATACCGCAGCATAAACAATGAAAATACCGCAGCATAAACAACGAAAATACCGCTGCATAAACAACGAAAATACCGCAGCATAAAGGACTCTGTATAGATGCATTAATAAATATAGAATAAAATTTATCAAAACATCTGAAAGTTTTCTCCAAATATAAATTAATGCATAGGCATCACCATTAAATGCGTTGGCTTTCGAGGTCATTGTATACAAGATTTAGGTCACCCGATGGAGACCGCATCTGTTTAGATGATTTAGTTTCTGCTGTAGCAATCATTTTCAGGGACGCAGGACATTATGAATGAAAACACATTGCTCTACAGAACTGAACATTATGCATTTTAGTTTCGTCGAGATACAGCCTTGAAGATGTTTTTTCCAGTAGCAGTGAAACGTTGGAGTCGTCATCTACACTAATATTGACACCACTGGAAACTTTTTATAAATAAGTTAATTCAGTTCACAACAATATTATTTTAAACATTTCGCCTTTACAAAAAAAGAAATAAAATAAATGGAACGATAGTTTCTATACCATTTTAACCTCTAATTACCACCCAGATTTATGGAGACGAATAGACATACTAAAGTATAAATTCTAGCTAAATGTAACGGGGATCTTTTTACCCTTGTAAGAGTTTGCCTTAGTGTTCATTTAGACTTTCGCAAGCTAATGTAACGAGGTTTGGAAATTAAACCAGGTTAAACTAACAGAAAATTCTCCTTATTTCTTTGAAGGAGTGAAATTCTGGTTGGAAGTAACATTTCGACTAATGACGTTTATTTATTTTTCTTCTTGCCAGTTAATAAGTGCTTTAGGCAAATATCAGAATGTAAGTTTCATCTTGGTTGAGACATCTAGGATTTGATAGGTATTTTAAACCACTAGTTTCCAGTTCGAGCGATATTAGTAATTCGTAAAACATACCAATGAATCTGATAGAAACGGTTTTGTCCTATTTATTAGATCTCAAAAAGAGGCTTGAGTAGCAAAAAAGTGAAAAAAATAGCTAAATATTTAGAGCTAGTTTTTGTTTTTTTACATTTCTGTATCTATAGGTAATAAAGTCTATATTAACTATGTTCTGCTTAAAGAAAATACCGTCATTTAGTCCTTTTAACAAAAGCATTTATGGCCTTTAGAAATGGCGAAAATTAACCAAAAAAAACACATTTTTAGAGTGTTTTGTACACATTTAACTCTGTTTTTCCTTAACTAGAAAACAGATTGACTATACTTTCCTTAAATACAACACTTCACTGAACAATTTAGTACCAGTTAAATTCCACAGTCCTTTTAGATAAGACATTTATAGTCTTTATAAAGTCCCCAAAATAAGTAAAATGTTGTATTGTTTTTCGCTCAATTTTGCTACTTAAGTAGTTTTTTGCCACTCAAGTCTCTTTAGAAGGTCCAAAAAATAGGAAAAAAATAAAAAATAACGTTTCTATTTGATACACCGGTGTAAAATATCTCTAGATATAAATAAACTTGGGTTCAGGAAACATTATTACCATGGCAATGTGTTTTCACAAAAAATACAAAACCCCTTAAATTTTTAAAAAATTAAATTAAATTATCCCTTTCAGATTTTTTTGATTTTTACATAGTTATCTATCTGTATGGGTGTAGATCTTTTGTTCGTTTGGTTATAGGTCTATTAGGCATGATAAAGCTTCTATTCCCAAAAGAAAGTGTTGAATATAGCTTAATACTTATATTATTATCGTATTCCCAGTATTAGTATGTTAGTGAGTTGAATCTTGATACGAAAATAAAGTTTTAGGTCAAAACCTGCTACCAGGAAATTAGTTTTTACGACGTTATTAACAGCAATAAGCAACTTAAGAGATTTTGTTGCCCCTAATTGGCTTAAAGATCAATTTGTAAGTTAGATCTTGGTTGATAGGAACAGTTTGGATCGTTCAGCAAGTAGTCATAATAGGAGTTGTGTGAATTTTGTTCTAGGGTTGTAAGTATGTTTATATCCATTATCTATGTGTAGTATATTTGACACGTGGAATATTTTAAAGGAAATGCATAAATAAAATTACTTAATCTTTTATAATCAAATAAATATATAAATAAATGAATATTGTTTGTTCGTTTGGTTATAGATCCATTAGGCATGATAAAGCTTCCATTTCCTGCCTCCGTTTCGTGAGGCTGAAAAAAGTAAAATATTACATAACTTTTTGTTGAATCATCTTTAAAAAAAAAATAATTATATGTTTGCCCATAAAGGAAAATGACGCAGACGTCTGCTATTTTTACATTTTATTCAAAATTAGACTCACTTTATACATTCCCTCGGCATTTTGTTTTACTAAAATTACCTCCATAAAGAGTCACTGTCATAAAATTATGAATGAGAAAGATCTTTACTACGAAAGCAAGAAATGACTTCAGTTTAATTAAAACTCTAATAAAAGAACTGTCACAGTTTTTACACATTCTACGCCCACCTAGAAAAAAACTTTTACTCAACTTTCAAGCAACTTTTTTTTATGAATACACAACGCTTTTTCTTTTTATTAAAAGGCTAATGTGGAAGAAGATTGCAAAAGAAAATTACAGTAAAACTGAAAGACGTGATTTTCTTTTCGAGATTTCAATGAGTGTAGCGTTGACCCTGTGACTTGACGGTCGAACGGAATTCAAGGTTTTATGAAAAGTGTCACAAGGAGAAAAATTTAACACTTGTAAAAGCAAAAGTTTTTAAAATAACCTCGAGATAATTTTTAAGTCTTCAGCTACTTTTTGCTTCTTAATTAATTGAGGGTTTTTGCGGATATTACATGTTATTTGCCACCGTTTGGATTTATTTTGCATTAAAGTATGATTGATGTGTTTACTTTGGTGTAAGGGACCTACTCATAATATTTCTGTTAAGAGGGATATAGGTTATTTAGTTTAGACACAATATAATTGTGCGAGATATATATAATTACAACAATATAATTGTGTCAACTATTCATATTTTGCAAAACTCGGTAGTGTCATATGATATTTATTTCAATGAACCTAAAATGTATGCGATTTTTTGGAATTTTGAGCGTATGCAAGGACCCCACTCTTGATAGTCAGACTATGTTTTTTCTTCATTATTTAAGCTATACTTTAAAAAAATGTTAAAAACAGTAAAAAAATAAGAGAGATTTTCAGGTCTAGCTTTAGACTATTGAAATGATAAGGTGTGGAGAGCGCGGAATAATTGTAGCAATGTACCTAGAATCATTCTTATCGGCTTTTTCACGCTTGTAAAACTCTTGTCTTTTATATGAAAGCGATTTTCATAAAACCTTCAACATCGATTTTCACGATGTTACTTTGAAATATAGCATAACTTTCCCTGTAATAGATTTAGAGAAGTCATAATAAGTGTTTAACCGTCTAGGAAAAAAGATCTCACTTGTAATGCTTCCCTGAAGCGGTTAGCAAGTATTTTGTTGCCAATATTTGAAAATTTTAACTGAATTTTCTTATTCGTTGTTTCGCAGTAAAATCGCTGTTTCATACGGTTAAGAAAATTCTGTTTGCAATTTCATTCATTCTAAAGTGCATTCTTTAGAAAATATATTACTAAATAAATAAAAAGTCTTTCACAAATTTAAAACTAAGGAAAACCAAAAGTAAACCAATAGAGGTCAACGTGAAACTCATGTCGTCGCCTGTTGCTCAATTTTCCTACGGGGAAATAACCCTTACTATTAAAAATACTAAAAAATAACTAACTAAAAAAGAAGCACAAATTACTCCAAACATATAAATAAAATATGGTTTTGGTTACACAAAATAAATATTGAGTACATTTCCTAATAAACAAATTGTTTTAAAAACAATTACTAAGTAATTAAAATAGACTAATGCTTTTTACAGGTCTCTCCAAACGCAAATTAATAGAAATTTTGACTTTCTGACACTTGGCAAAGATTGAATTTTATCCAAGAGTGGCAGCAAGTCACCAGCTGGTTGGATGTCATCTCAGCTGTGAACTCATTTATTTGCACATTGTCAAGGATTTTACTTTCCACCACATGTCATTCAATGGAAAACAAGTAATTGATAATAATAACGAGATACAAATTTAGTCCATATTTAAAACAAAACCTTCGGCCTCTCGGCCGCTACGTGTTGTTGCCCCTGGGAGCCTAAACTTTTTCACGTTTAATAGTTATTCATAATTGTGGCCGAGTCAAGAATGTCGACATAGAAAAGTGTTTTCTCGAGAATATGTTGAATTAGTAGGCATTGTATACCGACCTAATGAAAAACTCATTCATGAATTTATTTGACGTTTCAGCATTGCGCCTGCAACAATAGGAAAAGGTTAAAACATTTATATATTCGATCACAATGTACCTTGAAGTGAGGCTCTGAAGCTACGCATCGCTATAAGTACTAAAAACAGGTGTTTTCCACACTACTCTGGATAAGAGGAAGGTAATGTAACATTATTTCCTCTTTTCTTAGAAAAATGGAATCTATAAATACTTCCGAGTTTATTACGTGAGTTAGAAGTCCCCCCCCCCCGGGGGAGGGTTGAATGACACTGCTATTGTACTGAAGAAACCTATTAATTGGTTTTCTTTCCATTCAATAAAACTCAAGTGTCAAGTTTCAATTCATCATTATTTTATTATTCAATAAAGATTTTTCTTCTTATCTAACCTTAAACTCAAATTAAGGTTATACATAATAAGGATCTAAAAATACACTAAGTCTATTGTTTCATATTAACAGATTTATTTCCATTGTCACATAATATTACTCCAATAATTTACATCCATTGTCATCCCATACATCTTGCGGTCCGCAAGTCAGGCGAATTTCTTTTGGTATGCGTGCTTTCTTGCACACAAGACTGATAGTTAAAATTAGATTGTTCCAGTAGCATAATTAAACAAATAAAACAAAATAAATAAAATTTATATGACTTTCAAACTTACGAACACACACGCACACATATATATAAATAAATAAATAAATAATATAATATATATATATATATTTATATATATATATATATATATATATATATATATATATATATATATATATATATATATATATATATATTATATGTGTGTATATATATATATATATATATATATGTATATATATATATATATATATATATATATATATATATTATATATATATATATATATGTGTGTGTGTGTGTGTGTGTGTAGCGATTGCCTATTTAAGGTGGCCATATTGTGCTTAAGCCGGTCTTAATTGATTTAGAATTTTAAGGCCAATGTTTACAAATAATAAGCTGTGTAACTTCCCCAAAAGTTCACAATTAGCTATGTTTAGTTTCAATACTAGAGTAATCGTGTATACATAGTAGATTTTTTTAAACACGCACACATAAGTAATTACTGAAAAATCAGTTATTTAATTTGTCCTAAATAATTGGCAAATGAAGTTACTAGGTAAAAAACTTGATTAAGCTTAGGATAGTAATGATGTACTAAGAATGAACAAAAAAGTTTGATCTTATGAGGAAAAAAATCCGAGGTACCCTTTACCCGGTTTTTACATATAACATAGGATTAAGTAATTAGTAGTGCAATAATTTGATTTTTCAATCTAACAAAACCTAGTATTTTTGCAACATACCTACTGGTAGTTCCGAAATGGTGTAACATTAAGTTTGAAGTAATAGAAGTATTAGCTGGCCTCATGTAAGACGGCAATTACTTTAAGTAGTTTGGTTTTGTATGAAAATTGGATTAAAACTGGAGCGGTTGTCACTCGTAACAATTTTCTTTCTTAACATAAGCTTAGCTTAACACTTTTCTTGATTAAATTTTATTTTAAAAAATTTCAATAAAGTCAATTCAATATTGAAAAATTTACCATCAATGTAAAAACGAATATAAAAATATATCAAAAGAAAATAATTTTTACTTTCCTTATCTACTACCGTAGTTATAAAGAAAAGGTTTGTGTTCCCCCTAAAAATCCCAAACATAGGTCTTATCATAATTATCCGTTTCAGGTATTGTCACTACTGTGTCACGCATATCTCCCGCAATGTTTATGTTAGTGAGTCAAAACTTGGCATGAAAATCAGACTTTAGACCTACTTATGCTGCCCGGATAATGATACTTATTGTCTACAATAATCAGTCATCAATTGTGTTATCAAAACTTTCAAAATCATGCAATTATGCCAGATTTGTATGTTTTTATTTTAAATTGAATCAAAAGAGTTTTTATTGATATTCCCTTTGGTTAAAAGAGATAAAGAAATATATTTATAATTTTTCCAACTTTAAGAACATTTCATAAAATATCTTACCAAAATGAAATTGACACTACCTAACTGATTTTTCATTTAATACGTTTTTAAAAAGTCTATAAAGAAACGATATAGAAACGATAAATTTAAAATAAGCAAAAGTAATAAAGTATGGTGAAAAGTTTGGAAATCCGGAGGAAACACAGATAGCTTAAATTTGGCAGAATATTCTGAAATATGGAAATCAGGTTCAGTCGGCTGGGTTTGCCAGAAACTTTGGTCGTATTTATTATTCTTTTATAGTGTTATAGAAACTCAATAACTTTCACTGTATTTTCAATGTTTTAAAGATATTGCTTTTTTTTGCTGTTACAGTTTATCCTGAGATATTGTTAAATCTTTAAGAAATTTTATAAATTTATAATATATTAGCAACAATCTGCCTATATAGATCTTGATTTCTTTATTTATCTTAGATTATTTTTGTAAAAACCAAGTGTCCGAATTTCTACGTTGGGTGAAAGTTACTGTCAACTTTCACCCAATCAACTATGGAGGAAAATCCCCTCCCCCATAGTGACTCACAGACTGACACACCTCTATTTTGATGAGAAAATAGAGGTGTGCCACTCCGTCTTGTCAAATCCGTTGCCTTGACTTAACGCAGATCGAACTTGAGTGAATTTAGACATAGTGTTTGCCTAAATCCATTTTAAGATCTAGCAATGCATACATCTTTATTTATAACTTGTTTATAATTATTATTAAACAAATACATTTTTATTCCATAAACTGTTATTGTTGATTCCTTGTAAAAGCTTAAATATAGTATAATATAATAGTGTTCAAATAGCCGCCTCCTTGGCCGAGGTTGTAAAATATATATACTGACCCCTGACACTACGGAGGTCTTGAGTTCACATCCTTAGGTTACTTCTCATTTTTTATAAGATTATTAAACTGCGTAGGCTTCCACGGTTTTTTGTCATAAAGATTTAGGTCTTCTGGTAGTGACCGCGTCAGTGTAGATGAAGAATCCAATTCTTCTTTCTACATCTATATTGTAAATATAGATACATAGGGATTCTTTATGTACATTGAACCGGAAGACCTAAATATTTATAAGATTATTAAACTGCGTAGGCTTCCAAGGTTTTTTGTCATAAAGATTTAGGTCTTCTGGTGGTGACCGCGTCAGTGTAGATGAAGAATCCAATTCTTCTTTCTACATCTATATTGTAAATGTAGATACATAGGGATTCTTTACCTACATTGACGCGGTCACTTCCGAAAGACCTATCTTTATAAGATTATTGTTCAAATAAATTCTCGCCAACATAAAAGTACGCTAAGAGCGTAACGGTTTCCATTCCCATCTGAGCTGGTTCCTGCAAGAGTTATCCTGACGAGCTGCAAGACTCTTAACAAGCATTATTATTTAAGTATTATAAGTGGTCTAAAAATAATATAAGACAAGAAAGCTTTTTGTCTCGCTCTCAGAGCTTGTTTGTTGGTGATAGTGTTATGTTGTATAATATGTAATAGTTTATTTATTGCTACTATTTTATAATTATGTATATTGAAAAAGACTAGATATATAGTCGAAAGCTTGTTAAATCGATTTTTTATTCTTTTTAGACCATTTCCATCTAAAAAACTTATAACCCTTAATACTGGGGTCTCTAACCTTTTAATATTTTTTAAAAATATTATTGCAAATAATTTTGATAGACATTTGTTGAGATTTAAAATATTTATAGACACTATAGTAGACAAGGAACGTGGAAAAGAAATTCAAAACGTTAAAGCATGTACCAGAAACATATACATGAAAACGCTAGTAGGCAACGAAAGCTCTAGTACAATTTTTACTCCGCGCCTGTTTATTGTCACTCTTTAAGCTATAAGCTAATATAAATAATTATAGTTGCCTTAATACTATATAATTTATGAATATAGTTTGTTTACATCCGTCATTCATATTATGTTATCATAGAGTAGGTAATGTTTATTTAAATCTTGAGTTTGAGCGCTGCACGGCAGAAGAATTACATCTTAAGGCATTGTAGTATCATAAGATTCTATAAGACCAGTAAGTCAATCCAAGGCCTTGGGCAAAATTTCAATTTGAATGACGCGAATACTAAAGACTGAAGTAATGCGCTCTTAAGGGTTTGATCACCCTTAAGAGAAAATTAGGAGACAAATTCTGAGGTACATTGTACCCAATTATTCACTTTTCCATACCTACTACGAATGTATAATGAAATAGAATTGTTTTATAACCTAATTACCATGAAGAAGAGATTTTAATGTGTTAAACATTGTCTGAAAAAGAACTAAAACAAAATAAAGAACTAAAAGAGTTAATACGTATGAATAAATTAAATAAAGTAAATAAATTGTTACCTTGATACAAACACAAAGAAATGTAAAGAAATTTCACCAAACCCTTTAGAGAGGAGATTGAAGAGAAACCTGGTTTGGGCTAAACCAGGTAAAGGGCTAAAAACCCTATTCATTAATATTCAGTATTATTCCATGGTGAATGATATCCCTCAATAGAGTTTGGGCTCTATAATACCTCAAGGTCCCTATTCGTCAAAGAGTCCGTGTCTGTGTATGAAGCTTGGCATAAATTACCCCAATTTTTCAACCCATAGTGTATGTAAATTTGAATGAGGTATTTTTTCAATTTATTTTCTTTTTCCTTTTTACATATTAAGTATTTTAAATCTTTAATAATATTAAATTAATGTAATAAATGTATGTTTTAAAGGATTATTAAGACCAATTTCCTTTAATGTTAAAAAAAATAAGGCTATATTATTTTCCTTTAATATGTGTGTTTTCCAAAGTAAAAATTGTCGGAAAGTCAAGATAAAATGTGATTGGTTAATTTGTTAGAATTTTTTCAATTCCCCGTAATAAAAATTAAAAGGTAAATATTGAGAAATTTGTTACCAAAGATTATTGTTGTATCATATAGGGTATTAAAAAGTATATATCAAGGTTAGTAGGTTTATATATATATATATATATATATATAATATATATATATATATATATATATATATATATATATATATTGGTGTGTGTGTGTAGTCAGGTTAGCCTTGTATTAAAGAATTTTCAATACTCGTTAAGGAAAACAAGCTATAATAAAATTTAAACTTAGATCTTTTAGATCATTACCTGAGGTAAATGGAGCAAAAAAAAAATAATAAAAGCCAATTTATGTCTTCAAATTATTAACTTAGAATATAACTTAATCGCATTTTCACATCATACATTAAAAAATAGGTTGCCACACTTTATAATAACTTCTGTTTCATTTCTAAATTATCAGAACTCACAAGTTCCACGTGCCGGCCAACTTTTTTTCTTACTAGCCACAGATGTGTTGAGATAATATTAGAGTATAGGAATCTTAAATATAGCGTTAAAAATCATAAAATTTAGTTAACAATAATTTTTTGTTACTAGATTTTTTAAGTGACACATCGAGGTGTTTAATTTCTCAGATGATGGCTTTCAAACATACATTTTAAACGTTTGTGTTGGTACAGATGTTTCTTCAATATATTAAGAGTTCTTTCTTCCATTGTCATTGTAAAATATTTTCGTATTTGGCAAAACCTAATTTGGTTACTGTACCGTAATTTAAAAAAACGGTATGGACATACATATATTAATATACAACTCTATCTTCGAATTTTGGGATCTTAAATGAATAATTTTATGAAGAAAGGTAAATTTTATATTCGTCTATTTCAATGCTTCCCTTTTAATTAAAGGATAAGAAAGAAAAAGAAGGATGATAAGATATAAGCAGCTAAAACATTGCTTACATCTTGAATTACAAAGAAATTAATCTTATTGGATTTATTAAAAAGACAAAATATTTCTAAATGAGAATTCCGTGAGACATTTCTTTCATAATTAGGTTAAAAATCAGTGACTAGAAAAAATGTCTTTTCAATGACTAATTCAAGCGTTGAAATTTTTGAGCATCAAAAGAAAATAATCTTAAGGGAAATTGTAAAGAAAATACAACTTAATAGAAAATTTCAACAAGTTTGCCGGCAATTCAGTAATGTTTGAGATAAATATTTTAGGAAAATTTTAAAGCAAATTTTTTCAAAGAGAAAATTAGGCCCACATAAAATATGAAAGCATTAGGTGAATAAAACCTGAAAATTATTACATCAACTTTGTTTACTGTTTTATTTTTACTTTGCTTGTTGGTAGATAAATTTGCAAATAACATTATGACTGCTTGTTGGTAGAAAAATTTGCGAGTAAAATTTTTACTTTGCTTGTTGGTAGAAAAATTTGCGAGTAAAATTTTTACTTTGCTTGTCGGTAGATAAATTTGCGAGCAATATTTTAATTTGCTTTTTGGTAAATAAATTTGCGAGTAACATTTATACTTTTCTTCACCCACTTCCTAAGATAAGCTAATACTAGAATTTTATCAAAAATATTTTTTTTTGGTGTCTATAAGACGTATTGATTGGTTTTTATCATAGTGTCGTTTTAAGTTTATATCCTCTTTAAATTATCCGTGCTCAACTATAATTTTCTTGTTTTCGTTTCTGGTTTGTGCTTTCAAATGTCTGAATTTCTTTCACATGTTCCTTATCTATCATTGTATCTATAAAAATGCCAAATCTCAAGAAAATTCTCTTACAATTATGAGCAATAAATATTTAAATAATAATACATGGCGTGGTGTCTAGGAACATAAAATAACCGCATCAAATGCGCTACAATAACCCTGACCACTTTGCACGTTATGACAGTAAACACATCCTTTCAGTTCAACGGTCATTTATCTTGGAAATAACCTCACTCGTTATTAGTGTTATATATTTCAGAGTATCATTAAGTGTAGCACTATGTTTTATTTCAACACGTAGTTTATGAACGGTTTTTATGTGATCACTAATAGTCCAAGAGCAGAACCTGAAAAAATGTGACTCATTTTGTACTACTTCAAACCATTTTTTTTTAAAAAACCTTAAATCATAAAGAATAAACATAGTCTGTTTATCCAGAGTGGAGCACTTCATATGATTGCGCATGCTCAAAATTGTATACAATCGCACAAATTTTAGTTTTATCAAAATAAATGGTCACCTGTGGGTCGTGTGCAAAACATGAATAGATTTTTTAAAGATGATAAAAAGTCTAATAAAACGAGTATTCAATAATCAAAATTAGATATCTACAACTAAAGTTATGGCTCTTTCAAAAACACCAAAAAATGTTAATTTATCCTTAGCGAAGTTTTTTTTTTAAAATATTTACTTTTGTGAATTTTTTTGGGCATTTAACAAATATCATAACTTTAATAGTAGTTATTCAATTTTGACGAATAAACACTCGATTTAAAAGAAATTATATCAGCTTTAACAAATGTTTTTTTTTGTGTTTTGCATACAACCCACAGAGAACCACTTATAGCAAGAAAACTGGAATTTGTGCGATTTTCAAATATTTTGAGCGAGTGCATTCATATGAAGGGCACCACTCTGGATAGGCAGACTATGCTTTTCCTTCATAATGTAAGGTATATTTTCAGAAATATTTGTTTTGAAGTAGTACAAAATTATTCACATTTTTTAGGCCCAACTCTTGAACTACAATGTTAGAGAACCACTAATATTAACATTGAGCACTCACATTAGTGATATAAAAACCGTTGGTATAAAAACCATTAAAATGGAACATAGTACACACATACTAATAATGGCACATAATAATAGTTTTAAAATGGATTTATATAGGAATATACTTGTACTAACTTTCAACTCGGATTAATGGATAACATTTCGGTTATGAATTTGGAGCTTTTTTTATTATTAACTATAAAGCCTGCTTTAGTATTTCAATAGACGGAGGTTGTTGTACTTTAATAGTTTGGGTTGTGGTCATGAGTTACCTCCAGACATAACTGTACTCTAAAGTTTTATTATATTTAAAACGACATAGTTATATTTGCTAGAGTACCCTTAGTTTGCTGAAATCTATTTATGATTGTAAACAAGTGAACATATTTAGTGAGTCAAAAAATTAATATTTTACAGAGTATAAAACAACTTGACTTTCTATTCACTCAAATGTAAGCTGGGAATTATTCAAGTAAAAATGTGATTCTATACAAATTTCCAAATGTATATTTTTATAGACCTGTGATTTACATGTATTTCCATCTATATGAAATAAAAGCAGGTATCTCTCAAATATTCTCAAGTTGCCAGGAATGTTCTTTGTTCTCTAGAAGCGCAGAATAAATCGAATTTCAAGATTTTAACAAACCTTTACACGAGAGAGACTTGGATTTTAGTACCATTCTACTCCTTGTAACTTTGCTGTTTCTGAAAAATGTAATATAAAAACAAAAATGCTAATATATTCATTTCAGATAAATACTTCACAATATATTAAGTTTATATTTCCTTTAGATTTATAAAATATATCCAACTAAAAATAGTAAACACACTAAAGAACTATAATAATGTATCCTATATTGAAATATAATGGAGATACAAGACTACCAATAACTTAACAAATTATAATAAACTGCGTAGGCTTCCGCGGTTGTTGTCATGAAGATTTTGGTCTTACGATGGTAACCGCGTCATTGTAGATAAAGAATCCAACGTTTCGCTTCCACTGTCGGAGGCATCTTCAGGGATTTAGGACATCATGGAATGTTTTACAAAAAAAACTGAACTCAAGTTCATTTCTTTGTAGAGCATTCTATGATGTACTTCATCCCTGAAGATGCCTCCTACAATAGAAGCGAAACGTCAGATTCTTCATCTACATTGACACGGTCACCACTGGAAGCCCTGAAGCTTTAATAAATCATGGAGATGCATCATGCGATGACTTTTCACCAGATTAATTTTCTTATCAAGTTTCCCGTTGTAAAATACATTAGAGCGAAAAATTAGTTTCACCCCGAAGAAATTATTCTCAATCTCGTTGACTCCAACAAACACCAATTACTTCACCTTCAGCGCAATTTTTATAAACTTCCAGTATGGGGTACCTTGGTACTTTTTCTTATCACGTACGATTCGCTTAGCTCATCCTCCTGACTTCAGAATCGCTTCGCTCGTCCTCAGAATATTCAAGTCGTTACATTTATGCTACAACACGTTATCGGACTTGCTTCTCTCGTCATCAGGTAGTAAATCCATCCGCTTCATTTTCAGCGGACACCCACCAAGTCACTGAACACGCGCAATGCTGCTTAAATTTTATGATACAACAAAACTTGTCGTATTGAAACAAATGTACTTATTTATTACGTAAATGTTATTACTTGCACTAAATTTCACCTGAATTAGATCATTGTACAATTTTACAAGTATTTAAAATTATAAGTTATCTGATTAAAACTTACTTAATGCTCATAATGAAAGGAAACTTGACACATTTGTTAGTCTTATATATATTTTTTCAAACCTTTATTTTTAAAATACACAATTAGGCTGAACTTCGGTATACGGTGCACCCTGTTATCAATACTATACATCGATATATTTTTAGTTTAGAGATGTGACGTAGGAATAATCGCTATATGCCTTTTCTTTTACGTTTATGAACATATTTTATTATTTTTTTAAATGTTTTTTTTGTTGTTTGTGTTTTTTTTATTTGTTGTAAAATGGTTTATAACTATTTTCATATTTTTTTTATGTTTTTATAATGTTTTAACTATGTTTTCATAAGAATAATCGATGTTACGCCACATCTAATTTTAAGTTACGCGTATTTTTTACGTATTTTTGTGTTTGTTATTTTCAGGTTTTTTATTATATTTTTGTTGTTAATGTTTTCATTTATTTATTGTATGGTTTTTTTAAATGTTTTAATTATAAATAATAATTTAACGACGCTGCTTAAGTGCTCAGTTCTCGTTTACGTGTCGCGTAACTAAAAATATATCGATATATAGTATTGATAACAAGGTGCACCGTATACCGAAGATTTACCCACAATTATTATTTTACCTATGTAAAATTAACCAGGTTTATCCCTTCACAAAAGATAAAAAAATACCTTGTGCCGTGGAGGGAAAAACATATGGCTACATACGAACCACATCTCAATCTGATCGCAACATTTGTCCGTGTTCTTTAATTTTTTCAAAATGTTTGTTCAGTCATTATTGCGGCTTAATGGCGTCATAATAATATTTACCTATAGATTGACTTTTGTACAAAGTTTCAAATCTCTAGCATACATACACTGAGTGCTGCAATGAAAAGAGACACAGACACACATACACAAACAGAAACGATACTCACACATATAGACAGAAAACTTTATTAAAACTACGTTTTGGATTTTTAGTAAACACAATACTTTACCTATAAACCTACGGCATTAATGAGGAAAAGTATGAATTCTTTCACTGCAAATAACTATTTTCACTCTCACATTTTATCTTTCTAAACATGACACTGTTTCCTTTTTATTTAATATTAATGGGTTCTATATTTTACGTGACTTGTGTTTTCTTTTAATACTTCTCTCATCGTTAAAGGATTTAGAAATATTGAATGTCTACTCTTTTTATTAAATTTTGTCTTTTATGTACAAGATCTACTTTTTTACAGGAAACAATAACTCTCAAAGGCTTTCTCAAATCGAAACGAAACCTTGAAAATCGCGAGGTGTTAAGGAAGTTACGAGGAGTGATGTTTTAAAAAATGATGACGTCATCTACCCAAGTTAAGGCATCATAAAAATAGTTAAACCTGAAATGTCCGTAAAGCAAAGAAAGAAAAACAAGCAAAATAATAATACTTATATATTTTCCTATATTTAAAACTTTAATATGTGTATTTTAATGAAATAAAATCATGTACGTAGTCAGAAAGTAATAAGAAAGATGTTAGTGTCGAATAATGAAAAGGATTAGAATGTAAAGGTGAAACGCTAGATAGCGATGTGATTTTGATTTCCCCCGGGTCTGACCGAGTTTCCTCAAAGCTTTATTACCACATCTGTTATTACCTCATGCTATCCGTCATTATACTTGGTAAAATCTCTTTATCCGCAGATTGTTCCTATACACTTGTTGTGGAAAAACAACAATTAGATTCATTCATAGAGATATTATTACTTGAGGTGGCCAATTGGTTGAATTTTGAAACATCCAAAAAAATAACCAGGCCACCTTTGCTAAAAATATAAGAAAATATTCAGAATGAAATTACAGTAACTTATATAGAAGAACGTTAAAAATACAAAGTCTAAACTCAAACAATGTGCTGTAAGCCGAAAACAATTGATTTATTATAACCTTTACCCAATCTTAATGGAGGTTTGAAAAAGGTTACGCAGAGCCCCTGAGAGCCCCAAAACGATGATTCAGGACTTTCAATGTATTGAGATACTTTATGCCCCCTCTATATGCCCATAGCATATATCTCTATGGATTCATAACTGTAGGCTGAATCCAGGCTGTCATAAGTTCGGTCAATTTTAACAAAACACATTACATTCCGCTTGAGGTATAAATCAGGATGATTTATAACTCAGCTTGGTGGTTCAATCTGATAGAGGTTATAAGGTGATTCAGTTGAAGGGTTTTTATGAATGCAACAGTTTGTTTTCTATGTTAGGTTATAGTCCGGCATTGACGTCATTGCAGGAATAAACAGAGAATTTTCAACGTTAACCGACTATATCAATCCCTGCAAAGACGTCACACGTCATTATTAAACAAATCAGGTTATAACCACCGAAAGCGTATGGTTTGTTTACATAAAATTAAATCATCTTTTCTAACATCTCGGTCGATGCTCGCTATTTTTACCAAGGATGTTGAATAAAGGGGATGACGCATTAAGGAACATTTTTGACCCCATAGAAGTTGTATGAGATAGAGAAACAGGAGCAAACTTACCTTCCCTTAGGTTATAATTAAAAAAAGTCGCCAAACGCAGGTTATGTAGATAGGTTGTTATACAATTCTTGGTTGTCGAGTTTGCATTTAAAAACATTTAAATGACCACCCTTTATTGTTTTAAGGTTATACAAACAATAAAATATTAATATACGAAGTGGTAACAAGCAATATTAACAAAAAGAAACAGTTAAAAAGTATGAACTTTTTTTCTATTTTTTTATAGCCTTCGCAAGCAAAGCAATGGGAAACCCATTGAGAGTTAAGTTTGCCCTAAATTTTAAGACCTGCGCTGTTATAAGGATCATAAGCATGCGCAGTTTGTACCAAGCATGTGCAGTTGGTTTTTGACGTGTGTTTCGTGTTAAATTCTTCTCTATGGTTTGATTTTCGATGGGGTCACTTTGTTGAATGGCAATTCGACTTAGTGCGTCATCCCCTTTATTCAACATCCTTAATTTTTACTATTAAGGTTACGTCTTGTCATTAGGAGAAGTTCACTTACTACAGCAACATACGAACTACACTTATACCACCTTATAGGGATTTGTACATCCTTAAAAATATCGATTTTAAACGCTTTACCTTATAATAATGTAAAGGTGCAATAATTGTAAATGTAATAACCTTTTTTTTATATTTCCTTTTACTTATGTAAATTAGGCTGATACCTGTTCATTGTAAATAAATAAATAGTGCATGGGAAATTAGTTGTAGAATAAATTGGTTCGAAAGATATTAAGCCGGTCTAGGCTCCCTCTCTAAATCCAAAACGTCTTTTTCTCTCGGTAATATTCTATTTTTGTTTCAACTTAATTTTCAAGAAAGCTCTATACAAAAAAAAACTAAGCTTAATTAGTAAGAAAACTAAGTTGAAAGACTGAGAGCCCGTTGAAAGATAAGTTTGCAAGCTTCGAGTTTCAATTAACTTGGCATTGTCTGATGAGTTTATTCCTAGTCATTATACAGACTTTTCTCTGTACTTTTCATTTCATACAAGCAACTTAGCATCTAACATGTTTTTTTTTTTTCTAGACTCACTTTTAAACTTGCTTATACTTCCCCTTTACTATGTACATAAAGGAAAGTGTTATGTTTACCATAAAATACCTAATACTGAATAATGGTTAAGATCTTGTTGCAAGAGTGGGGGAAGGAGAGGGAAAAATTAGGATGAATATCATTAAATACTACAAAGTTTTGTCAAACATGAATACCTGACACATTATAATTGTACCAGTGACACAATATATAATTGTGCCAAAGTGATATGCTGCCTCTGGGAAATGTTTCATCATTCGTCATTTGTAATAATTGATGGTTCTTCATGATTCTGTCCTACTTTGTTTCGTTACGTTTAACTTGTCAGGGCGCTGACTGAGCCTTAAATTTAATTGTGGTATTCAATTAAATTTCATAAGAATATTGTTGGATATTAGTCCTACATATGTATTTTGTGTATTTTCAAATTCATATTTATGCGCCCTTCTTTAAATCTCTGTGTAGATTTCTCTTTTTTCTCTAAGTAGTTGGCAACACTGAACTAAGTAAAATAAGCTGTTGCTTCTAAGTTCTGTTACCCTTTTGAACAATGACGTGATTGTAAAGGTTTTCCGGTGTACTTTTTGACTTTTAAGTAAAGAACTCAGCCTTCTTTAAGTTTTCTTCTCTATTTAAGTGGTATGTTAGCCTTCTCCTCTCGTGTGAGTACCCTCTATTTATATAAGTGAATTAGTGGCTCAAAACTCTCGAGTCATGAACACCGCATGGGGTTGCTCTTGTACGAGGCTTGATTGAAGCCAATCATCTCTATTTTCTTCTCTCTTATGGCCTAATACCTATTAGGTTCATCCTCCTTGCGAGTTTCTACAGGTGAGTTGTCAGGCCCGCAGGTAGACACTCACCCAACTCTTCACCATCTCGTCAGGTACACCGGCTACACATCTTTCCTACGTGCTAGGGCAAACCTAAAAATTCTCTCTCTTATATGATGTACTTATTTCCTACGTGCTGGAGCAAGACTCAGACCCAGCAATTATTATACCAGGTACTCTCTGTACATTAAAGAGCATACACAACTACTGTTTATTTATGATAGTCTCTTAAGTTTTATTATTCAGACAATATAGTCTTGTTTACTTATTTGTTCCTTTTTTTATCTCTATTATGGGTGCTAGTTCATAACACCCCTCTCTATCCAAACACAGTCCTACCTCTCCTTTTCGAACCAGCTCTTCCTCGAGATGTCAGTGCTAGCGAAAGCTCACTGATCTCTTAACAATATAATGTGTGGTGTTTATCCTGAGACGAGCGGTGCAGAACTCACTTTGTCCATCACATTTAATTTTAAATATATAAATTGAACTATTTACCAGAAAAGAGCTGCGCTCTCTTACCGTAATCGTGGACCTGAAGAGCATCAGGGTCCGGGGTTTGCAGATCAGGCTATGCTCTAAGATTATATGCACGGTATTTGCATTAAAATGATTTCACCACCTTTAATTGATACTTAGGGGATATTAGACGCAACCATCCTGAGGTGTTCCCGTAGGGTGAATATCTTGATGCCGAAAGCCCCTAAAACGGGAATTTTATTTTTATCAATAATAAAGAATTTCTGGAGCATGTTACAATTCAATCTTGTCAATTTAGTCTTGACATACATTCTCTCTTGCTATCATAAGATGCATTAACAATAATCTTGTAGTTATAGCAATTGTAATCCGTCCATAACAGTGAAAACACAAAGGCATATGAATGTTCCACAGCAGCCTGTACAAACCTAAGCACCAAATGCACCTTGACACTCCAAGAACTATTTTTACAAAAAATGTTATGAAGATAATTTTTATACAAAAGTTAAAAATTAGGGACAAGGTTCTTCGAAATCTTTCCTTGCCAAGTCGGATTCGCGACGTTCATCCTCACTACTTCAGACTAGCTTCGCTCATCTTCAAACAGGTAATACATTGTTTTCAGCGCTCACCCATCCAGGCACTGATCTTGCTTGATGTTGTACAACTTTTGTGACTAACAAAAACCTTAGGTATACTTACCGTATTGAAGTATACTTGAGTATTGAAACAAACTTTGTATACGCATAACGAGATATATTTGTACCAAATTTCAACTCAATTAGATTATTTTTGACTTAGTAAAGTTTTTATAATAAAAAATACATGTCATTCGATAAAAAATTTAACTCATGCTGCAATGAGATAAAAGTTAGCACTTGGTCGTATATATGACTTCATGCGTGCCAATTCTAAAACTTTTCCACATACATTTTTTTTTTTAAATCCTTGTTAAGATTAAGTCCTAATGACTTTGACCTTGCTCCTCATATTAACTTGAGAATAATAACCTACAAAAATTAAGATAATAAAAAAGTTTGACATTCTTATTTGACGTAAAATTTTGCCCTAATTACACTAAAATGTTAAGTAAGAGTTTCTAAATGTTAAATTTTTATAATTACTCACCTTAGTAATTAAAAATAATGAATTACATAAGATTGTCTTAAAAAATGTAATAAAACAGGAAATAATGGTTAGTTAAAAATGCAGGGAAATATAATTATAATTAAAACAGTGTACTATGTTTAGCGTAAGAGTTGGATAGCATAAACTTCTACAAAATTAATTTATTATACGTCATAGGAAGTAATTAATATTAAATTCAGTGCATCTAAATTGTATGTATTAACCAAACAATAAAATCATTAAAGATTATAACAGATTGTTATTATTTTTAATACATCATATTGAAAATAATTATTTATTTAAATTTATTATAATTTTTGTTATTTAATTATGGCAACACTGTTAGCGAAAATATAGTTTGCTAACATAACATTAATAAGTTATAGAAAATAGTGTCTAAAGTTTTTTGTTAAATAGTTTTTTTTAATTTTAAGTAATTATTAATACAATTTAACACTGATGAGTCAGCTCATAAATTAAAATCAATTATTCTAAAAAATTATTGAAGATAATTCAAAAATAGAAGATTTATAAATTCTGTTGTGACCCTTAAGGGAAAATAATACACTTTGCTTCATCTACCAACTATGTTTCAACCACACTTCTGGTCATAATCATGTCTAAAAAACAAAAAATAAATAAATAATACTTGAAAACAAAACTAGAAAATAAACTAAAAGAAGATTATAGAAATAATTAGTTATGCACTACTTACAAGAATGGTGATAAAAGGTATTTAGTTACTAATATGGGTAGTATAACAAAACCAGAGAACATCTCTTTAGTCAGTAATAATTATAAAATTTACCTAAAATTTAAAAAGAAAGCTGTTAAAATTGGAAGAGGAATAAAATGTAAGTTAACTTTAATGTTTTAAATGTAAATATTCTATAATTTGTATAAAATGCAATGAAGTGTGGTTGAAATATAGTTGGTAGATGAAGTAAAGTGTATTATTTTCCCTTAAGTGTCACAACAGAATTTATAGAATAATTATGGGAAACAACGAAAACACAGGAAAAAATAGAAGATTTAATTTTTCCAAAAGATAAGTTTACGTATTATTTATGGTATTAGATATGATAATGAGATAGGAATAGATGAGACAATGATAGGTTAAGAAGTTTTTATTGGGACTAAAATGAAGGTTTTAAAAACGTTGGAAAGGAATAATTTGAGTATTAGACATGTGCACTTACAACTGCATAATAAGTTCAAATAAGTTTAATGTAAAAATAATCAATCATAAATTTATAAAATTTAGATACAGTGAATACATAGTTTATTAAGTAATCAATACACTAGTGACTCAAACTTACGGATATGAAAGAAGGTTACTAATTAAAGTTGTTAGATGTAACGAAATGATAAACAATAAACTATTTTTCACTTTGAATGCGCATTGACAACTAAGTCTAGACAAAAATCAAAAGCTTAGACAAGCTTGAAGCTAGAATATGAGCTGGAATATGGAAATGACATGAAATTATGAGAAGAGATGGATGTATTAAGGTTCAACTGAAAAGAAAATAACTCTTCTTTTCAAAGGAAATTCTTATAGAGATTGCAATCACTGGATTGTTTCTCTAACTTGCCTTATCAAGTCTCTAAAACTCTATCAACTCTAATACTTGTATAACAATTATCTCGTTTTTATGTTAGTCTATATAAATAAAAAAAAATAGAGATTCTTAATATACAATCTATTGAAAACAAAATAATTTAATAATTAATGAAGATTTCAATCCTTTAGATAATTTATTGAAAATAATTGTTGAAGAGCTTTTGTTCAGGAATTGACAAAAAAATGAAAGAGTTTGCAATCATAATATATATATAATTATAGTTTCGTTTTTGTTCATTTCGAGAACTGACGAAGGTCAGGATTCCAAATTACTTTTATAATTCATAACAGTAGAAAATCTCTAGAGTTATTGAAAACAAAGGTTACAAAAAAATAAAATCCAGTAAAGAAAGTAAACATAAGGATAGATTGATACAGAGCTGTATTAAAAATATTAGAAATAAAATCCGTTACTCCTCCCTCTTAGACAATATAAGTGGCTTCAAAAATGACCTATAGGGCTATACTACATATGAATTTTATACCAAAGAATATAATACGAATAGATTGCCGGAAGGTATACGAAACCGACTCCCGACAGACAGGTAGGGATAAACTTAGTGCTGGTCTCAAGGGGCAAATCTGAATCTAACTCTTCTTACCATAACATTTTCCCCCCATTTGTAAGTTATTATTACGAAATTATCTAGTTCTTTATGACCATTATAATGACACAAGTATCTACTTGAAATTAATCATTACAAAAAAAAATTTAGATAAATCAGTATATTGCCAAAATATTTTGCTAAAAAAATACAAGAGCACATTCTTAAAATTGGCATAGCGAAACTAACAAATTACATACAAGCACTTCTGTCTACTGGTAACGATACTAACCATTTGTAGCCGGAAATTAGACAGGACCATGTTTTTTTATCTTTACATTCAAGATTACAAAAAGCGTTCTACACCGCCAAGTGAAATAGAAAAGTCAAAATATCCTGCTTAGTCAGTGAAAAAGTCAAAACCTACTTAAGCTGCCAGTGTATAGTCCTTATTGTATATTCCGAACTGAGTAAAACGCCTATAGGTACATACATACTATTATGATATCTTTACAATCATTAAAATCGGCCAAGTAGAAGTGATGAAAAAGAGAAAATGGCCATCTATAAGACCATTTTAAATATTGACTTAATTTCAGGTAACTTTGTTTTCTGTTTCAGATATCTATAGCCTGCCCTTCATCAATATAACTATGACTGAAGTAATTGATTTTCTATTCATCGTGTAAGTAATTCAAATCAAACAACCTGTAAATGACGAGTAAATATGGATTAACGTCTAATGGAAATAAGAAGAAAAGGCTGGATTTAATAATTAACGTCTAATAAAATAAAAAGAATAGTGTCAACTTTAACGAAATAAAGTGAAAACTTTATTTTTTTCTTGTTAATTTTGTTGTAAAAGTTTATTTTCTTGACATAAATTAATGTTTCTCAAAGTTGTTAAATTTTTTAAAAGTCCCTCACAGGTCCAATAACTTAGCTCAAGGAAAAACTTGAGGCTCCTCCGTATTTACTGAGAGAGTCTTTTTCTCTGGACTATAAATAATGATAATGACATTTTTTACGTATATATTTTTAATTTTTCTTTTAAAAATGACCAAAGAAGAATAAAAAGTTGGGCAATATGCTAACGCCATTTTTTAAATGATAACAACGGTTTCCTATTTTAAAATTCCGAAAAACGTTACAAATAGAAGTTATATTAGACAATTAAACAAATATGTTTAGTCCTTGTCATTTTTTATCTACATCACTTTATACTCAAGACAAAAAGGTATAAAAACGCATTTATAATTTTTATTTTATTATTTATTTTTATCTATTTATTTTTAATTTTAATCTCTATTATATTTTTTATTTATTTATCTATTTTTTGCACTTAAATATATTAGGCACTAATGATGTAATGTTAAGTCTGAATGCTGACTTTGTCATTTAATAATATCATCAGTCTCTATGAAGTCAATAGTCTCCGTAGAGTCATTAGACTCCACACTTCTATTTTTCTACATTATGTTAAATTGTTAAGTTTGTTTGTATTATTTTATTTTAATATTAAATGATGAATCTAACAAAAGACTGAGTTTGTCAATACTCGGAATTGCGATTATAGTCCAAGACCTAGGCCTAAAAGATGTGAATCATATTTGTACAACTTTAAACTAAATTTATTGAAAATATACATTAAATTATGATGGAAAAGCATAGTCAGCCTATCCAGAGTAGAGCCTTTCGTTTGAATATTTTGTCAAAATATTAGATAACCGCACAAATTCCAGATTTTTGCAATTAGTGGTTACCTGTAGGTCGGGTGCAAAACACGAAGAGAACATTGTTTAACGCTTATAAATTTCCTATGAAACTAGTATAATTTCGTCAAAATCAGATTACTAAAACTAAAGTTATGACATTTGTTAAATGACCAACAAAATGCACAAACCCAATATTTGTCAATGAAATTCCAAAAAAATCAATCTTGGGGAAGTCACTTCCCCAAGATTGTTTTTTACCTAGTATAATTTAAAAATACTAATCTGTTCGAGTGTTTATAAAAATCCATATTTATTCGTAGTTTTGAACTTCTGAAACGGATTTTGGACACATTCCTGGGCTCCTCGACCCTTCCACCCTACCAAACGACCCTTCTCACTAGTAAAGTATTAATATGCTACAAGGAAAAATGCCTGGACTGACATGGAATTTTAGAAGTCACGAAGGACTTCTAAAAATAATACTAGGAGGAATATTAGAAGGACAAAATAGTTGAGGAAGGCCTCGACTAGAGATGACAGAAGAGCTGCAACAAACCAATCAGAATCGACAACTCAAGATAATAAAAAAAATATATCCTGCAATTTTCATGTAAACCCATCGTTTTAAATACGATTTTCGATACGTGCTTTTAAAAAAAAACCTTTAAGGTTATTTATATTAAAAAAAGAATAACTGTGTACACAATACTGTCTTTAAGTTTTTAATCAAGGAAATAGTGAACCTATTGTTAGAGTTCTACGTACCTGGGGATTTTTTTTCACCTCATAAAAAGTCTTTATTGAGCTAAATTCAGAAGCAAGAGTTTAGAAATGGGGTGTTGTCTCGCATTTATTTAGTTAGAAAAATACTGTTGCCAGTTAAATGAGTTTTAAGTCTAAAAAATGTTTAGGTTTAGAATTAAATCAAGTTTTGAGAGTAAAACTACTTTGAGGGAATACTTGTAATATTGGTAAAGGACTTGAATATTTCAGAGTTTATAAGTAAGACCCCCTGGAGGTTCTTTAGAGTCGTTAATAACTTTTAGCAGTATAATGAGTATTTTTAGCTTCAGAGACTTAAATCTGTTTGGGCGGACCAGGAAATTTTACGGTTAGCAATTACACAACTTTTGCTTGAAAGTTTGATTTTGACAACTTTGTTACAAAAACTATATTATATTCGGATCGGGGATTTTTATTAAATAATAAAGACGACTTTAAATACTGGACAAGTACGTTCTGCCTAAAGTAAAGACAGATAAGGGTAATCCAAGAGGTTTGCAATAAAATACGTCTCTCCACCAATTATTTTATATATTGAGCTAGCTTTCGGGTGTAGGTAACCAGCACACCTGTGTGCTGGTTACCTCTGATATCGGTACTTCCTACTACCAAACACTCGTCCTGACTGATGATGGCTGGATGCACCCGAAAGCTAGCTCAATATATAAAATAATTGGTGGAGAGACGTATTTTATTGCAAACCTCTTGGATTATAAGATGGACTCCACAATGCAGCCAACTTTACGGGGCAGATAAGGGTAGTCTAAATAGATATGAGTAATCGTAGATTAGTACTTTCTGTCTATAGAAAAAGATATATGTGTTAACGTAGATTAGCACTTCCTGTTTACAGAAAAACAGACATATGTAAACGCAGATTAGTACTTTCTGTCTATGGACAAAAACAGACATGGTAAACGTAGATTAGCACTTTATGTCTATAGAAAAAACACATCAGTTAATGTGTACCATAACTTTTTGTCTGCAGCTGAAACATTTGCTATAGATGACAATAAAAGAATTTACAAAGGTACCTTTAGTACGGTGATTATCTATTCCCGTCCTAGGACATTCAGCTTTCCATCGAAAGAGCTTTCCAACACAAGCACTCTTACTCACTTCTCGCCTGACTACTTAATTATAATTGTATTTTCACGTACATACTTTTCTTGCTATAAAAATATTGCAAGATAGACGGATTATCTAGATATCAGATTAATAGATATCAAAGATTATCTATCTTTGATATCTGATCTGTAAGACTCATCTATCACCCTCTTCTTTATTCAACGGCTAGCACTGATGATGACCTCTTGTTAGGTTGAAAGCGCTTTGCTAAAAAGAAATATATTTTTGTGGAGAGACATCTTCCTCTTTTATTACACTAAGTTTCATTTAAATACGATAAGTATATAAATGATTTTTGTTGGATAATAAATTTAAGCAGACTTGAGCGTGGTCAGTACTGTATGGGCGACCGTTGAGAATGATATGGATGCATTTACTATCTGAGGACGAGCAAAGCGAGTTTAGAAACATGTTGCATTGTAAATTTGGTGGATTGTATATTCTGAAGACGAGCAAAGCGAGTCCGAAGCAAAGAGGATGAGGGTAACGAATTCGATGTGATAAGAAAAAGTTCCGGCTTATCCCTACCCGATTTTTTCATGTATTTTGGGCGACCAGCAGTCTTTCTTTCAAAGGTAGTCGAAGAGGAAAGAGGCCGTGTAATTTAAGTAATGACCTTAAGTATTGCCAACATACTAACATCACTATGAAACGCCAATGACCGTATCCAAATAAAACGGACATGACTTGGTGGGACACAAAAGTTGCTTTCCCTTCTTTTTTGAACCAAAGACTTGGCGGGGATTTCTTTTACCAATCAATCAATGAAATATTGTCAAATCAAACATTTATAGTTCCTTCTACCTATTATGTTGTACCTAAGTTGAAAGGTAATCCTAACCACAATTTTTTACGTATAAATAAAAAATGTTAGCAACTAGCGCTACCTAATAGAGGTCACCACAACTAATTGAGAGTTTTATTGTAACAGATCATAACAAAATATTTTTACGCAATTTATCTATTGTTTAATTAAATAAAATGGAACTGTTTGGTAATATACTAGTGGTGTAATAGTGTAATATGCTGTAACTAATTAATAATGTAATAATATTTCTTGGCGAAATTTTGTAAGAAATCATACAAAAAGGAATGACAACCCAACAAAATCACCAGAGTGATTTTGTCTAGAGTGATGAAGTCTAGCTTAAAAATTTGAGAATAAAAAGAAAAAATCCCAGTAATGCTTCATCCAGGTTCCCAATAATTCTAACGTCTTGGCGGTTTCACTTTGTAGCTTGGTCATTACGAAGCATACACAGAAATGCATAATAAGCCTATTAAATAGGCAGCATATATTATTATAGTGTGTATCTACACTCTATGTACTACACTACCTAAAGATTACGCAGCTTAAGGCCTAGTTACAAAGTGGCCTAGTTACAAAGTGAAACCGCCCAGACCTCATATATTTATTTACAAGCATTATTGGAAACGTAAGACTTGGCTTATTCAATGATCTCACAACTTTTTTCTCTAGACATGGCTCTTTTTTTACACACATGAGTTTTTGTTGGGATTCAACTTTACCCAAAAAACCTCGACCCTAAATATTTTTGACAGTATTTTTTTCAAGCGCTTTTATAAAAATACGTTTAATTAAAGTTTCACTATAACAGACTGTTTTTTTTTGTTGGCAATCCTGTAATTTTTCTGGATATTAGTTGTCAAAAACATTTCCCTGGGAAAAGAGTTTATCAAAAATATTTATGCACCGACGACCGCTTTGCTCTCAATCCTTTTTATCTTTGTTAGTATTTCCCATTTTTTAAAGGATTTCAGAATAAACGTGTATTTCATTTTTTAATATATTATTTTTTTTACATAACTTTGTAGACTTTGTTTTTCTATGAAATGTTTTGTAAAATTATTTTATTTAATCAAACATATTATTTGTTTTTATATTATTTTTTGTTGCATTACTTCTTTTACCATCTTTTTTTTTATTTAGTTCATATACATTTAATAAAATACAAATTATAATTTATAATTATTTTGCTTTTTTAATAATTGTTGTATATTTGTATATATTTTTTATTTTGAAAGAACTTTTAGTGAATTTCTGAAAGAAGGGAACTCGTGATATATATATATATATATATATATATATATATATATATATATATATATATATATATATATATATATATATATATATATATATATATATATATATATGCATGAACGAGTTCTTATACACTTGATTTATCTCAAGGTATCTTTCGAATGCATTTTATCAAAATGAAACAGAATCCTAATGTTTATAAATACATAGGATACGGCGCTGCGTATACGATTGAGAGAATTCAGGACAGTTCTAAGTATCATGAGACTATCATAATACTTGGTTGTCCTAAAAAGGACCGTTAGTACTAAGGCCTGGCGCCAATTCATAAGGACAACGAAGACTTTGGTTGCGACCTGCTAGTCTGAATATGACAGCGGAAGCCAGCCTTACGCAAAATGCTTTTAAAGGACGGCGTGATTGCCAAGCGTTGTTGAGTTGTGAGATGAGTAAGGAAGATTTGACAGAAAGAGAAGTTATCTTAAGCTGCCAATGATAAGAAGAGGCCCCATGTAATAAGTCAGTTGATGTGAACTGGATTTCTTATGGGCAGGTAACTCAGGAACATCTCTGATACTAGTTGAAATGCGAACTTGATTCAAAACTCGGTTTCAAACTCAGATATGTAATAGGGGTGAGACCCGGTGTTTAACCCCTTTCGTGTAAACAGCTGGAGTTGAACTTCGAAGGGGCTGAACATTTTTTCTAAACCCCACGTGTGAACTAATTATAAATTAATGCTAATTATTATTAGTAAACCTGGCTGACGCACGGGTCTATTTAAACATTGCTTACGCGGGAGGTATAATAGTCTCTTGGTGACAGCTATCCACACCATTTCTGGTTTTGTACTCATCAATGCTTCAGCGTATGTTTAACTTTTTATTGCGTATATCAACATAAGTACGAGCTGCAGAAAAAGGTTGTTGTCCGATTCAAGTATAAGTGCTGCAAGAACTTGTGGCGACAATCAATCAAATTAGGAAAGCATTTTGAAAACCCGCGGAAGAAGCTATTCCGATAGCAATGGCTCTATAACTCTCTTCGGGTGGAACGTTATTTATAATGTAAATCCTAGTTTAGACACTGTAGATGGCATTATAGTCGAAAGCCGGCTCTGCTCAGAGTTAAATTAAAGCTTATTGGTAGAAAAACAAAGTTGGTGTTGTTAATAAACCCTAGTATTTACTCTACCGTGAAGGCAAGGTAAAATACGACATTTTAAAAGACAGTGTACTCGCCTATGCTTTGGCACAATTAGTCTTTAACTACTTGACACAAGCAGCAAATAGGTGGCCCAATCGGTAACTCAAACCATCCACTTCAAAGCTCTAGCTAATGAAGGATTTCTACCTGAATAGATATATGTGCTCTTTCCAGACAAAGAAGAGACTCAAGAGATGACGATCGAACAAAAACAAGACGTTGTCAGGAATATGATCCAGTTAGGAAGAGCAAAACGAATCCTTGCTGAAGAGGTAATGGAGTCTCTAAGACGGAAGGACATTCTTACTTTCATCCATCGTAGCAGGAGGTTTGACAAGGAGAAAGTAGTGGAGGTAAAGTGAGAGATGGTTGATTTCGAGGATGGTAAAAAAGACCTAAATATCTGTTCTACTCACACATAGCTTGACCTTTCCACTTTTTCTACTACAGCCACATTCAAAATCTAGTAAAACGACAACAAAAAAACAACAAATTGTCTGCAAATCGGCCACGGATATTATAAAAAAAAATATATTTTCGTTTGTAATGTTCGGGACTAGACGGCGGCTTTTGCGGCCGTAGCGTTGGCTATTGTGAAACCAACATTTTCCGCATCGCAATGACCGCTACGCACGCAACATACGGGTCACTACCGAAGTATTGTGAATGCACCTTAATTCTTCCAATACATTGGTCCGTACGTCTTGATGCACTTGCGGCTAACAATGATTAATAACAAACTTCTCTCAATAAAATTTGAAAGGGTAATAGGAAGTGGTGGTGGCCAAAACCAAGTAATAAATGGAAATAAAGGTATACAAGAGGCAAGAAAAGCTCTCAGCAAGGGTCAGCTAGATATTTCTTTTCTTTACGGCTTAAAGCCCTTAACGGTGTTTATTATAAGGTGGTCTATCAAGAAAATGTAAATAAATACTATTCATGACGTCAAAAGAACCATTTCGTTAAATTTGTAACTGTCAAGGTAAGAAATGTAGCACTGTTCTCAATATTTAGGAAAGGTATAGTGTTGAGATTAAAAGTATATATATATATATTATATAATATATATAATATATATATATATATATATATATATTATATATATAGATATATAATATATATATATATATATATATATATATATATATATATATATATATATATATATATATATATATGTGTGTGTGTGTGTTTGTGTAAGAGTGTGTATATGCCTTTATCATTGTTGTTCCCAGGATATTATGCTAAAGAGTTAAAAGATTGTTCAAAAATCAATCTTTTAAATTTAATAAAAAATATAAAAATATTTGTAAATTAAAATATTTGCCTTGAAAGGACAATACTTGGTTTTAAAACAAAGATTCATCTTCTTCACCTTAAATTAATTCAGCATAAAGTTCTACAAACTTACAGTAGCTTAAAAAACAATACTATTAACTTTAAATATAATGCTAAAAGTTACACAATAATTAACAAAGTAAAATCACTAGATTTAATTTAGAATTAAGTTGGAAGCATCAAATTAGTAATTTAAAAAAAGTTTAAAACAAAGTTTATTACTTGATTAAATCTCTGATCAAATATTTAGAAACAGAAAATTATTAAGAGTTTATTATGGTCTTTTTTAATCTAAACTTTATTATATTTTTATTTGGGGTAAATCTTTAAGCAATTTATATTTTTATAGTCCAATAAAAAATAATTATGGCTATTTTAAATAATCTTCTAAGAAAACATTGCTATAATTTGTTTTTAAAAATACATGTATTTGTTTAAAAAAAAACTTTAGACAATTTTTAAACTTTCAGTTTTAGCTACGCACACACACACACATACACACACTAAAACACACACACACATACACACAACACACACACACACACACACACACACACACCACATATATATATATATATATATATATATATATATATATATTATATATTATATATATATATATATATATATATATATATTTATTTATTATTATTTTGTTTGTAATTTACATTAACTATATTGCGACATTTATGTATTTCAAGTGCTACTTCTTTATATTTATAATAAGTACATTATACAGAGAAATTCGTATATCATGGAAAACATAGAGTCAGTACACCCTTAAAATAATTAAATAAAAAATTCTCTTTCTATCACTAAATATATTTTAATATTCGAGATTTGTAGGATGAAACGAGGTGATTTCAATAATTAATAATCTTATTTTTTAAACAGCAACACTACCCTGTTGACAGAGGGGAAGGGAAGGACATAGCTTTGGAAGAGAAATCTACAAAAACATCCTGTGGAGAAAACCTTAAACCAGGCTACGTGTATCTTTACTTATACCTTCCATTGCTCGAGGTGTGAACTGAGAAAACCTCAGCTCCGGCTTTTCATTTTATTAATCAGTTTTTTCTTTTAAATAACACAAAGTTACTATTATGTCAGTCAAATGGTATCTAGAGAATAACTCCACCTATTTCAATTCAATTTGAGTTGAATTTGCTATTCAACATTGTTTAAGGAACAGGCCCTGCTTTTCCTTTTTCAAAAAGAAATTTATTTGATCAAAATAATTTGCTACTAACCAGTGATAATATTATCTAGTTTATTCCGTCCCTTAATTAGTAAAAGGCTCTCAAAGCATCGGCGATTGTTAAAAAAACCTTTATAGTAAACTACAATTCTTAAACATGATGTTTGGACATACCAACAAAGTCGGTTGACATATTGCTGAAATGAAAACTGTCCATTCCATTTCTCTACTTCATGTTGTATACTCGTAGCAAAGTCTAAATTTGCTTATAACAGGCATTTCTTTATAAAACCTTCTCAGAAAATTTTCCTTACTTTCCACTTGGATATTTCTTGACAAATGGATACTTTAAGATTCCAAAAGGTGTTTGAAAGACTACTAGGTATTGTTTTTATTTGGCATTTCTTGATCACGAAGAAGTATAAAGTTGCAAAACTTTATATATATGTGTATGTACGTATGTATTTTTAGACAATTTTTGTTTTTAATATTCATAATATTGGACGATCAGTATTGACATGTTTTTTTAAGAAGCCTTCGAATAATAAGTAGGAAATTAAGAAACTAAGTATACAAATGCTAATATAACATAGGATATAAAAGTTATTTGCGTAACTAGACAGAAATATTAAAACTACTGCTTAGTTTAAAATTTTGCACCCGAGCCGAAGGCATAGAAAGACAAAAAAATACCAGCAGTGGCGAACCCGATGAATAAGTTTGTAGGTAATGTGCTGGGAACGTTTTAAAAATTTAATGATAAAAATATTTTATCTTTTTTGAGGGCCTAACCCTCAAAACTTTTACGCCAAATAACTTTTTTAACCTAAAATTTATTTTGAGTAAATAACAAAAATGTTTGGTCGGACCCAAGTTCAAAACTTTTTGGGGTTCTAACCCTAAAATATTGAATAACAATATTTTTGCTAAAAAAATTGACTTTAACCTATAATGGATTTTGAGCTAATACATATTATTGCTAGGAATTTTTTTAAACTTTACTGTACTTAAAATATAAGCACTGGCGGCATAAGTAAGGCAGATTAAAATTTGTTTCATTATTTTTAATCTAAATCTGTAGGGACTCCAGAAAGAGGCATTAAATTCATAAAACCTTCAAAACAGTCGTCAAACGAAATACCTAATCATTACCTCTATTTAACCTAAAACTAATTTCTTAGATGACACTATTTAAAAGGACAAAAGAGAATCTTAACAAAATTTCTGGGAAAGTTGAATAATTTCCGGTAAGGTTTCTCGTCACGAGGCGCAAGATTTTTTCGCAGGGCTTTCCCTCTAGGGATAATTGAGTTTTCAGACTTTTCTTTAAAGAAAAATAGGTATCCTGCACGAGCCAATGACAAAATTGTCTGATTTTGAGTTTAAAACTAGAGTCTAAAAAATCGATTACCGGACCGATAACGATTTGTCAGTTTTTCAAACAATTTCTATTCTTTCTGAATCTAGAAGACTAATTTGTTTTCAGAATAACCCTAAAATACTAACTTAATTAGGTACTGCAATAATAATATGTTGAATAAATGGGTGATACGGGCACTTTTTTTATTGGAGACCCACACTAATCATAATCAATATGTTGAATATTATTATTTTCAATTGCTTTGACAAACAAAGTTAAACGTTATCACTTGAGTCAAAAAGACAGATCATATTTTTAATCTTTTAAATTTATACCTAGGTTTATCGAGAAAAGTTATGTGTTTGCACTTAAGCCAAAATTACACTTGAATTCAACACAGCTGGGTCCCAGGTATGATTCTGGGACTTAAGCAAGCTCTTCTTCTTCTTGTGTTTTAATAAAGAACACAAGATCCGACAAGACATGCCAAAATGAAGCTACTTTGCAACAAGATGACTGCCAGAATCCTAACTTTGTAACCGGTTTCATCTGAATCGAACCATTTTAAGTGGCGGAAAAGGATTGCATACGCATTATCTAAGAATTAAGCTCCGGAAAAGTACGAAGTTCTCATTTAAAAAGTACATCATTTAAAAACTTTATGCCCTAATGTGTCAAAATTATGGAATCCTTGACAAAAATATAAAAATATTCAAAAATAAATCTTTTTTTATAAATATAAAATATAAATACTATAATATAAACAGGAATGGTAAATAATTGCATAAATTAAGCTAATATCTTTCATGTCATGTGTTGCCACTAATTAATAACTAAACCTCGATTCAAGTTCAGTTCATTTGTATTGAAAAAATTCGCTATTTAGTATAGATTTGTGAAAACTCTCGTATTTTCTTTTTAAACTCTACTTAGTCGAGTGTATTTAGTTTCTAGCTTATTTAGGAAAACCCCCAAAAAAATGTTTTAATCATAATAATGTTATTATGTTATTTATAGTTAAAACGTCAGAAAGTTGTGCTTCAGCTTTAGATCTTGTTTAAGCGCAAGCTTACAAGCTTTGCTTTCAAACTTTCTATTAGTCAGAGGATAGTTAGGTCTGAAAGTCTTTTGACAATTTGAGGTGAATTCGTATCGAATAAGTTATAAAAAACCATATACAGGCTGATAGTTGTTTTTATAGATTTTGTTAATAAATATTTACCCCGGACCAAAATGAAAGAAAGCAAAACTGAGTTCAAGTTACTAGAATATTATTGGTTGACACAAAGACAACAATGGTATTTTAGCGAATTTCCTTTGGTAAAAAATCAGTAATGAAATAGGCGTCATAGGGAGAGTCGAACATGGGAGCATAACCAAAATCAATTTCAAAGGTACCTGATCACGAAGAAGTATAAAGTTGCAAAACTTTATGTATATGTGTATGTATTTTTAGACCATTTTGTTGACCATTTCTACACGCTATCTTTCGAACGGTTAAATATTTTTCAATTAAACTTACTACAAAAATCAACTGGAGAACACAAACCCTTTTGAAAATCAGGTTGATGTGACGCCATAAACTCGGTTTGCTGAGCCAGAAAAAAATGTAACAAATCTTAACAATTAAAACTAGTCAGAAGTCGATACGACTACTTAACAGGAAAATTACCGGAAACAAAAATTACTGTCGGTGAAAAAATAAATGCTTTTTTTGGGTGCGGTATCGGATAAAACCAGTTCGGAATTTGGGTAACTTAAAAGTCGAACAAAAGGTGGTCAATTACCGGAAGACCTTAAATACTGCCTGTAAACCACAAATTTATGTGGGATGTCGTTTTTAATGTTTTTTTGGACCAGTGAGTTGAATAATAATGGTCTGGTCTCGAAACGAGCACTCTTATTACCTAAACTTTACGTCGAATCCTGGTGAGGACAAAGTTTTTACGTATTTTTCAATAGAAAATCGTTAAAAACTTTAATGATAAACACTAACTGAGCCTTAAACTAGTGCAAATGAAGGTACGCACAACAATTTTTAGAATCTTAGTTTTGCATTACAAACAGAATAATTATGCGCATTTCTTTAGAAAAATACAGAAAAAATAATAAACAGTAAACAATATCCTTTGTACTAGTAGTACTTGATAAGTAATTAACTGCTTGTAAAGCATAAACTAGAACCTCAATCATGTAATGGAATGTTAAGCTCAAAAAGACGCATTATAAAGAAAATTCGTCCGGCATGCGGATCACTGCTCCAGAATTTTGTTATTAAAGGGTGGACGCCTACACTCGATATTTTTCAACTTATTTCCTCTTTCCATTGCAGAGGCTATAGTTTTCCAATACGCAGCTTGTGCCGAGTGTTGCTAGACTAGCTTAGTGCTTCCTATCATACATCATAGTAATATCATGACAAGTCTGACATAAAAATAGTAAATTTCCTTTTCTCATATCCATGTCTCGTACACCATGTGTTCTCAAGAGATGAATGAGTGGGAAATTGTCCAAGCAAGTATAATCACATTGCTTTCACGCTTTATTCAACGTTTTTCTATATTTTATTCAACTTCGTTAAGGTAGCACAACTATTAATAAATAATTTAAATAAAATGTCTTATTTGGGCCCATTTGTGTATTCACCCTGCAGGAAATACCTTAGGTGATTTGCATCTACTATCCTCTAAGAATTATTAAGAGTTGGTCGAACCTTTTTAAAACAAATGCTAATTATATTAATTTGGCCTTTATATACAATTTTTACCTTTTCTTTCAGACAGGATGGGATGAAGTAGGAAAACTCATTTCAGCTAAAAATGTGCTTATGAGATCATGAAGAGGAGGAAGGAAGTAAGTGATCTTTTAGAGGCGGGACTTTTGATAAAGCATATATGAAATTTTTTGAGGTAATATATTATATATATATATATTAATGAGTGGATTATATATATTATATATTATATATATATATATATATATATATATATATATATATATATATATATATATATATATATATATATATATATATATATATATATATATATATATATTATATTAAATATATGGGATAAATTAGTATTTTTGAAATAGCCATAGCTTTGTTCGTAGTTATCCGATTTTGATAATTAAATACTAATTATATTTGAAATTTTATCAGCTTTATATATCGTTCTTTTCATGTTTTGTACACGACCCATAGGGAACCACGTATTCCAAAAATTAACTAAAATTTGTGCAATTTTTTAAAAGTTTGAGCATGCGCAATTAAGGGCTCCACTCTGAAAAGGCAGTCTACGATTTTTTCTTAATAAGTTAAGGTATATTTATCAGGAAAAAATGGTTTAAAGTAGACCAAAATGAGTCACATTTTTTAGGTCCGGCTTCTGGACTACATTCTCCCTACTTCATATAATACTAATCTAGTTATGTAAGTTTTTAAAATATTTAGTACAGTACGGATCGCATTATTTTACAAACGAGTTAAAAAACAAACATTTTTTGCGAATATTATTTAAGTTACAATAAAAGTTAAGAATATAATATTAAAGTTGAAAATAGCCTGTGGGATAAAATGTTTTCAGTATAAAACTAAACAAGTTTCATCTTGTAACTAAATATGACCAGAGGCTAGGTTTTCGCTAAACTACAACCTTGGAGTATGTTTACATTTTTCTTGCTATATCCCTTACCTTAAACAATCATTTCGCATTAGCTCGATGCGATTTCGATAGGGTCGATGCGATTTCGATAGGGTCGATGCGGTTCACGGGCGTTTATCTGCGGGAAAAAACAGGAGGAGGTGGATGTGGAGGAGGAGGCGGCTCCAGAATGCCCCTTTTGCCCCTACTATATATGTAAACGCCTAGTTCATTGACCTCTTCGATATAAGGTTTGGCAGTGTTAGAGTGTGGGGTTATAGTATGGAAGAAAGACCACTCCTTCTTGATCCAGCCTCACTAGCCTTATGTCCCAGAGAGATAGGATAAAATGGCTCCCTTGGAACTATACGGTGAGCAAAGCAGGCCCGCAAAGAGGACTGACTTCGAAGTGGTTTCTTATGGTTGTGTTCATGCTAAAACGATTTGAACTGGTTTTATCTAAATCGGACCATTCTAAGTGGCGCGATTGGCAAGTAATTTAATTATGACGTCATCACCTTGAGTAAAATGAAGGTTTCATTTATAATAAATTATTTTTACGTAAACTCTGGCACCTGGAATTTCATAGCAGATCTTTTTATGGAGCTAAAACCGAATGTGAGTAAAAAAATAGTTAGAAGTTAGATTAGATTAAAATCAAAATCACGATTGCTTTTATTATGTTCAAAAATGTTTGGTTAAAGTTGTAAAATTACTAATTAAAATTAATATTTGAAAGGGAAAAACAAATGTCACTCGCAAAAATGTACTAAGTTAAGTAGTGCACTCGAAAAAAAGTTTCATTAGCCGCTCGTTTTAAGTAATTTAAAAGAACCTAGTATTTCAAGATTCGCACTTAAACCTATTGGATGTGACAAAACGTATTTTTAACACAAATTATTAACATTTTATACTAAATTGCACAAATAAATACAATAAAAACAAAAAATTTAAAAACGTAAATTGTTTGTTTACATTTACGCCCATAGGGAAATTTGAGCCAACTCCCTGGTGGACAAAATGTCAACTAAATGCCAGGTCTAACAGAAATCGTGTTTGTTTCCCTTACTTGGTTCATATATTACTTTAAACTGTACCAATCCTTACACACGTACGACCCTATTTAAATGTTAAAACTAAAGACTATGTTGATCCTCTGTACTACATTATAGGGTATCCAACGTTCAGATTATCTAAATAAAGGATCTAAATGTTTTACTAAATGCTACTTAAAGAAATTTATATGACCTCGAAGAAGCCGTAGAGAGCCTCTCAGGCCCACTGAGCTCCTCATAGGATTGAAAAGTAAGTTGATCAAACCTCGGCGGAATTTTTAACATTGTAAACGTAATTTGACCAAAATAACAGTAATTAAAATAATAGAACCTTGATAATACAAAACACATGCAATGTGTGATAAGCTGAGAAAAAATTAATTATTTTAACCTTAACAAACTCTTATAGGAGGTAGCAATGGGGTTACACAGAGCCTCTTAGAGCCCTAAAAAGATGTTTCAAGCCTCCCAACGTATTGAGAAAGACTATGTCCCCTCTAATGTTATATGAATAAAACAGCTGATGGATATAGGTCTAAAAAATATTATTATTTTAATTTATTTTTATACCTTCGTTCTGTTATGTTTTAACTTTATTTGTTCATCCTTTTCACAGCATAATATTAGTTTTACTTATTTCGAACTCGCTTCTAAAAGGTTCAGTTATTTATTGTTTAACTTTAATGTCTTGAATTATTGTTTTATGGTATTTAATGTGTTGATCACATTAATCGCTGGAGCTTTCTCTAATCGCTGTATTATAATCAAAGAAGTTAACCCTACAGTCAATCGTTTAGTTTAAAAATCCCCAAGGACATAAGTATTTTGGGAATTGACCAATCAGAGAAGCCGCTGCCATCCTCTGACTTAAAAGGAGAAAAAAAATCTCTACCACAATAACCGCTGTAAAGAAAAAACCTTCTTCCCGGCAATCGTTCACTTTGTTTGTGGTTCTTCTTTTGATTACATCGTTTTAAAAACTACTTTCAAATTAATCTTAAAATGATATTTTAAAATAAAACCACACAAAAGAAATGTAAAAAACATCGCCAAGAAAATACGGGTAAAATAACCTGATTTGTTTACATAGTTTTTTCTCACTCCCTTCTCGCAGGGATTTTTTTCTTAAGAATCAGTGGTGTCTAAACTAACCTGTCAAGATTCTTAAACTAAACGATAGACTGTACATCTATAGTTAATTAATGACGAAGATATAGAAGAAGAGACCCCTCTACCGGACTCTTCCCACTTCTTCTTACTTCAAGAGGGAAACAGTGAAAACTAATTCATTCCGCCAGTGACCGCCGACCGAGAAACATCACATAACATAACTTACACTGCGCTCTTGCTTGCAAAGAACATAACCTCCAACTGAGGTAACAGCTAGATACAGTCAGGTTTGCATATCAACTAGTATCACAAGGTGACGTCACAGGAATCAACAAGTATACCAACCAATGTATTCAAGGTAACCTCTTATAAATATAACCTCACTTATCGTATCTACCAACATTGACAGTGTTATCACTAGACTTATAAAGGTTTCAGTGTGATATCTTATCAGGGTTATCTGTTAGTAACTAGGATCAATTTAGCGGTTATCAACTATAACCTTTTATAACCTTAACATGACTTTTAATGTTTTCAATAATTACCATATAACTTGTAAAACTATACCTTTATAGTAACTTTTTTATGCTTAATTATATTTTGGACTTTGTACCTTTTGAACTAGTATGTTATTTTAAACTCCCCAACCTTAATATAAAAGGTTAAGGCGAATGTTAACTAAAGAAAGTTAAGGCAAAATATATTCACATTAAAACTAATTCCGTAATATTTAATATTACAATAACTTTATTACGACATACTCTTTTGTTAAAATAATATTACGTGATGCAACAACATAAATTTAGACTTAAATATATTTACAAACAACAATAGTATAATACAATAAACAACGGCAAAAGCAACATATAAATATCATCAAAGTACATAGAAAAGTAATTAGGATTATTATCAACGTAGATAGTATGAATAGAATCTAAGATTGTAATTATGTTTCTTACGTACGTTCAGCAAGGTATAAGTATCATCAAAATACATGGATAAGCAATTACAATTATTATCAAGGTAATTACTATGTATAGAATTTATGATTGTAATTATTTTTCTTTCGTACGTTCAGCAACGTATAAGTATCATCAAAGTACATGGATAAGCAATTTGTATTATTATCAACGTAGATACTATGTATAGAATCTAAGATTGCAATTATGTTTCTTACGTACGTTGAGCAACGTATAAGTATCATCAAAATACATGGATAAGCAAATTTAATTATTATCAACGTAGATACTATATATAGAATCTAAGATTGTAATTATGTTTCTTACGTACGTTGAGCAACGTATAAGTATCATCAAAATACATGGATAAGCAATTAAAATTATTATCAAGGTAGATACTATGTATAGAATTTATCATTGTAATTATGATTCTTACGTACGTTCAGCAACGTATAAGTATCATCAAAGTACATGGATAAGCAATTTGAATTATTATCAACGTAGATACTATGTATAGAATCTAAGATTGTAATTATTATTCTTACGTATATTAGCTTTTTCTGGCTTTCTGATTAATTTTTGCTCTAAATTACTAAAATACAGCAAATGGAGCACTTTAGTGCTTTGCAGGTTAAGAACTCAGTTGCTATTTCGTCAGGAGGCAAATTTTTCGTACGTCCTGATTTCCAACACCATATATTATCCAATCTTTGCTATCTAACCAATAAGTTGCTCTCTTAAAAAAAATATTTGTGCTTTTTATTATGGTTTAAAATGTTGAGGTAGTAATGTACTGTCTTTAATCCACACTTGCATTAAATGCCTTTAAGGGGATACTGGCACATTTTTGAGTCAATTTTCATAAAGGATTTACAAAAACTATGATCTTGATGACTCGAGTCAATTATACGAGTACAGCTTCGTTAAACAGTACTAAGCACAGTATTACCATGATGATACCTTGACCATGATGAATCCGTCTGCCTTCAGCTAAAAACTTCTGAAAAATTCATAATGCTGAAAACTTAATGTATTTAGAGTCTATCAAAATTCAGATATTCTTGGCATAATTTTTACATTATTTATATTACATATAAAAAATGCATAAGATAATAGTCAGGATATACTATTTCGTATGATAATATTACTTCATTCACGGAGTTCGGCACGGGGATCAAACCCCTTGGGGGTTAAACCCCAACTGTTCACACGGTATTTGCAACCTATAGTTTAGACTCTACACCGATAAAAATTGAGTTTCTAAGTTGAACCTCGTGTCTTATTTTGTTGACACGACAACTGCCGGGGAAATTTATCCCCCTTGGGGATTAAACACGGGGTTGATCCCCCTGTTTAACAAAGTATTTATTTACGAAACAAAACTGTTGGATATCAAAGGCATATTGTTCTGTTAATAATAAGTTTAGAGGCTAAGATCGCTGCTGCCTGAGATTTTAAACTTGTGTTTGAGAAACAATAAATGTTAGATTATTCAATTTTTGCTGTTAAATATCTAATTTAACCTATACTCCTAATTTTCCCTATTAGGAAGGCATTATTAACACATTCACGTTTTTATCTAAACATTTTAGTGTCGGACATGGCTCATTCGACGTTTTTATACTGTCGACGAACTTGATAGAATGCTATCAGGAAAGATACACATACGTCAGATGGGTGGTTCCAGTCTTGAATTTGGCTTCATCTTCGTAAGCTCTACATCAAATATTAATTATATTTAAAAATCTCTTAACTACTTCAGTCTACGTAATAGTTCTCTGCAATGATGCATCTCAGTGCTTATAATAAAAACGACTAAACCATATCTATGATCCTAGAATTTGCCACCGTAGCAAAACTTTTAAATATTAACCACGGTTTTTCGGGTCTCTGGTATTCACATTATTTTATTACTAATTAATTCATAGTTTTGTTAATTTTAGAAAAACAAAATAGAAATAATGTTAATATTTGATAAAGTCAAGGTTTTTCCGCACTATCAGAAGTTCAAAATACGTAGAACAGTACATTTCCGCTGAGTTTACAATTTAAGGGCGTTAATTAATGTTTTGAACCGTGTTTAAATTACTTTTCTATTGAAACTAGGAGAACATTGAGTAGTAACCTTAAAGTCTTAAAATTAAGACAGTAATCTAAGAAACTGGTCTTGCTTCACATCTTTATCATTATAATTCCCTCGACTAAGTCCTCTGGAATCAATCAAAGTTGGAATTAACGACTGTGTTCCCACCTCTGATTCGTAAATACCGTAGTTGTTACTAGTAAATAAAAAAATTAAAAAAACTATTTTCACAAAAAACGTAATGACAACATTGTGGAGAAAATATAAATGTATGCAGCATTCTGCTAAGTAATTGGTTTTGGTATGTATTTGAGATATTTAGGTCTGAACTCGGGCAGCCTGTAGACGCATTCTATCTGTGCTGGGTTGATGCTCTCTTCACACGTTACACATGCTGCAACAAACAAACAGGTCCATCTTTAATGTATAGAAGTATGTATGTATATATATATATATATTATATATATATATATATATATATATATATATATATATATTATATTATATATATATATATGTGTGTGTGTGTGTGTGTGTGTGTGTGTGTGTGTGTGTGTGTGTGTGTGTGTGTGTGTGTGTGTTGTGTATGAGTGTGTCCGTGTGTGTGTGTCAGGATATACTATTTCTTGGAAGCATAGTCTATCATAACAGATCCTTTGTTGGGGTAAAAAGAAGTTTAAATAAGACTAGATAGGCACAGAATTTTGATGCATAAGTGTTGTTTAGAGCTAGTAAGATTGTGAATGCATTGAATTTTATCTGTTTAAAGACTTAAAAGATTTTATCTGATTCCAAGCCAATAAGACTTTCTACTAGAAAGGTGATGCAACAGCTCATTTGATGATTTGATTATTTTGTTATATTTATTATGTTTTTTTTAATAATTATTATAATTCTTTATTTCGAAATTTTACAAGCTTTATCCTATCAGGTTAACCTTATATTTTAATATTACATTCTTTTTCGAATATTTTGTCTAGTAAAATATATTTTCAATACATTTTAATAATTATAAATTTCTTGTGTAGTTTGATTATTTATGACACTAAAAATTTTGAGTTTTATACGTTGCGTTTTAAATTTGTCCCTCAATAGTGATTGTGCAGGGGAGTAGGGGTAAGTATCGTTGTGGCACCTCATGGAAATTACCACGTTACTATAAACCTTATCAATGTGCTATACTACCTAAAGAAACTAATACTTAGGGAGTACATAGACATAATTACATAGTGATAAGGGGTCTAGACAAAGAGACAAATACTTAGAGTTTTCCCACTATTTTGATTCAAACCAAGTAAAATGAATTTAAAATAAGTTTTAATTATTATCTATTGCATGTATTCTTTAATTGTCTGTGTTGAATAAAGTGGTTTAATGTGGCATCACTGAAAAATGTCCCCTGTTAGTAAAGTGTGTGCTACAATAGGAGTTGTAGAGGGGTGGGGGAGTGTCTAGTCTCTCTTTAGGGAGACTATAGTAGGGGTAAGTACAGTTATGGCACCTAGTGAAAGCTGTCTTACTTTCTGACCCCTTATCTTTGTGCTTTTCGGCCCAGGTACTACCTCTTTAAGTATTGGTCTCTTTGCACCTACTATAGTCCCAATACAACTCCTATCTTAGCAACCCACTTTACAAAGGAGGGAATTTTTGAGTGACGTGTTATTAAATCACTATATATAGACCAAGAGCCCAGGGGTGTTTTGTTAATAAAAAGTGTAATGACTGGAACCGGTCTCAATTTTTCGTAAATACCTTCCTGAACAAGGATCTGCAATTCTGCCGACTCGTATCGAATAGGTGTCCCAGGCAGAACGCACTTTAGGGGTCAAAGGTTCTGCCTGGGACACCCATCCGATACGAGTCGGCAGAATTGCAGATCCTTGTTCAGGAAGGTATTTGCGAAAAATTGAGACCGGTTCCAGCTATTACACTTTTTATTAACTTGGGTGGTAAATTTGACCTGTAAAGTGCGTTCTGCCTGGGACACCCATCCGATACGAGTCTGCAGAATTGCAGATCCTTGTTCAGGAAGGTATTTACGAAAAATTGAGACCGGTTCCAGCCATTACACTTTTTATTAACAAAACACCCCTGGGCTCTTGGTCTAATACAACATAGATAAATAAAGAATATCTGTGATAGATAACAATTAAAACTTATCTTAAATTCATTTGACTTAATTTGTTGTGTCTTCGTCTAAGTATTAGTATCTTTGTATACTACCAGAGTTCGCTATCTTTTTGTATAAGTCTGTTTGCTTCAAGCTAAGTCTATTGTGGGATACCAGAACATTGAGATCGGCTTATTCCAATTTTATTTATATAAAAACAAGTCTTGCTCAATCAAATTGTCTTGAAAGCCGTTAAGTCACTTAGATTTAGTCACGTTGCACACTTACATTCTTTAGAATGTAAGTAAAACAATAATTCCGTAGTTTTACAATATGATCTTGTTTATTCTAAGTACTTAAAAAGACCCTTTTTTGGAAACTTAACACACTTTTATGTGTTAGCTTTGGGTTCAATATTGAATACAATTTTAATACGACTTCACGCTAGGTTAAGTCAAAAGAGCACTTTGTAACTCAGATTATTCATAACAGCGATGATGTACTATACTTTAAAGTGTGTTAATTTTAATTGTAAAAAATTTTTGTAGTAGATTTATGATTGCAACAATGTTTTTTTTCATAATTAGATTTTAAATTTATAGGATTGTACTGAAAACTTATACAATCCATAATCCTCTACGAAAGATTATGAGAAAGAAAAAATAAATTAAAAGATGAGAAAAGTTTTTCATTATTGTTTGAAAACAAGACTGACAAAATAAAAGCACGTGTTTATTATTAAAAGTTGACGCACCTAATGTTTTTATTGTTTTATTTCCTAATACATTTTTGAAAACAAGAAAACCAATATCAGATAACTTGAAAAGGCACGAGTATTTTCCAATTTGTTATTACCTAATTACTTTTCTAGTTCAGGTTAATAGAAAGAAGATGTACTTAACTTTATCATCCTTTTCATCAAGGACAGGTTTAGTTATCATAAATCTTGGATTTTATCATGTTTTTATTCATGTGAGAAGATCGTATGATATATAAAAATAAAAAAAACATAAATGCCCGTTTTAAGTCCTTTCGACCCATCAGGATATTCACCCTGCGGGAACCACATCAGGTGGGATGCATCTACTATACTCTAAGAATTAATTAAAGTATGCGAAATCTTTTATAATACAAATACTATTCATTTAATCTTCGAGCATAGCCGGAGCTGCGAACCATTGACCTCCGGTGTCAAATTCGAGTGCCTATACGATCACGGCCACGGAGGCAGACTCTGGCGATATCCTAAATCCTACCGATTGAATAACCCCCTTATATCCTCCCCTAATAACACTCTTCTTAATATACTCTTCTTAGTATTGAAAGGAATTGACAGAAACAGCGTCTCTACTGATTTAATTAATATTGTATTCAGAAAGGCAGCTTTCACTTTTAGCAATCCATCACCAGTGTTTGCGACAAAACAGATTCAATAAACAGTCATAATAGAGTTGTTAAAAACTTTGAAACAAACTACTAACTTGCTTCTTAGCATTGTTTAGTTTCCTTCGTTAGTAAATAAATGAATATAAACTACGACTCACGCAATGTGGGGTACCTATGGATGACAGTTTCAGGCATTTCCACTAGACAGATAGACTGTTCTTCTTCTATTTCCTTTAGCTCCAGAAGCAAGGGGAAATTCCTCTTGAGAGGAACGTTGCCTACTATTAGCGGCAATCTTAGCACGAGCGGCTCTTTCTCCCCTGATATCGTTATCAGTACCTGAAAACAAAACTATTACTTTAAGCGTGAACGGCCCTGACCAATCTGGTTGAAAGATATAAAGTTTACCTACTAATAACAAGTCTTTTCACAAAAACTGTTTTAATTAGAAAACAAGAGGCGACTTTTGACCACTTCTGGCCATCCTCAGCCATGATAAATTGAATGCCAAGTTATAGATAGTCTAACTAACTAGAGTTATTGGTCTCGGCACTTAATTAAGCATGACTGAGGATGGCCAGAAGTGGTCGAAAGTCGGCTCTTGTTTTATAATTAAAACAGTTTTTGTGAAGAGACTTGTTATTGGTTTATGTATATACTACTTCACATTGCAGAAATCTATGATTATATAATATAAACTTTAGGTTAGCAAATTTTAGGCTTAAAAATATAGAATAAAAGTCCAGGAGTCGGATTTGAAAAAATGTGATTCATTTTGTACTTCTTACTTTTTTCTTTTTACTTCTACTTCGAACTAAATTTATTATGTTCAAATTTTATGATATGAATTTAGAAATTCAAGATTTTTCAACGTCTCCCTCCATAAAATAGATCTAACAATATGAAATGACAAAGAGTAGATTATTTGATTAATTTTAAATGCATTTATTTTGTCTAAATAAATGGTAAAATAATTAAAACTCACTCCCTTCGAATAACAGTGTTCTACTTTCTAAATTAAATCTCAGGTTTTTAGAGTTTGCATGACCCTTGTCTGGATTCACTGAAACGTTGACTGACATCAAAGGAATATGTTACAGCAACGCAACATATACAGATACAACAGTCTGTTATTATCCGTTAGTGTTTAGTCACGTTACGCCTACACTGTATTAGTGATACAAAGCTCACGTACCTTCGCTAGAGATAATTTTTGTAAGCGCAACACTTTGTTTCAACCAAACCCTAATAAAGCTTAACTATAATTGATACATAAAAGCTAAAAACAACTACTCAACAGTTAATGGCACAGTAGCAACTTCTATATGCTATCCTAGTATAGAATATTTAATAATATGTTTTTGAAAAGTAAATTTACAGATGCTCCCTGGAAAACCATTGCTTGTATTATTAAATAATTTTATTATGAGTTGGGTCACTTTTCATTTTTAACTATTTTTTATAATGAAATGAAGATATTCTTCTTTTCATCCTTGGACCCACAAAATGGTGGCTATCAATGCTTTTGCAAATAGGTTGTTAGCTGTGCCCTTAGAACCCGGAGCGTACGCTATTGAGCAAGCTAATAATATATATTACATAGCTACTTCCAATGAATATAAAGCTGTAATAGTAGATAAAACTATTCAAAGATACAAGAAGAAGCATGCGTTACGCCAAATCGGCACTGAAGATAGCCCTGCATTAAAAGTGAAAGGTTGGTGTTCGATACATGGGGCTTGTGTCTGAGAGAATTGGTTGAGTAATGGGAAGATACAGGTTTGGAGTGGGTTAACAGAGCCTTAACTCACTTCGTAAGTCTTTATCTCAGGTTAAAGATAAAATTGACTCCAGCAAAAAGAGTGGTGTTTATTCTTTGTGGTGTAGAGGGTGTAGCAGCACATATGTTGGCCAAACTGGTAGGGCATACTTTACGAGACTGAAAGAGCACTTTCGCCAAACGAACTGTAAGTTAATTTCAGGTTAACTTGCAGCATGAGGCTGCTTTCCTCAACATGTCACCGAAAAGAAATACCATAAAATTTTTGGAAAATGTGGAGATTTTTAAGAACGTCATGGAAAATGGTGATAAGGAGCTTAGTAAGAGGGGCGAAAGTGGCGAGATAATGGTGATACAAAGCGCGTTTGGGGCAGATACTCGGTTCCCGTCAGTCAGCTGCAAAACGTTTAGACAAAACTGTAACCGCTGTCTCCTGACTCTTTTCTTCGCTGCTCGCCGGTAGTTGTTTATATATATTTATGTTTTATATTTTTATTTATTTCGTTTACTTCATTTTTTTTTAATTGGTCTACGTATTTATTTTGTTTTCATATTTTCCTTTAATTTTGCATTTACTTCATTTTATGGTATTGCTTTATTTTATGTTATTTTTAAGTAGAGTATTTTATGTGATATATTTTTTACTTTGTTGGTTAGGCAGAAGACAGTTTAGATTAAAAGCTGGCTATGTCAAATATATATCATTAGTGGAGAAAATCTTGTTTTATTTCATTACTTGAAACTCCATAATTCATTTTTCCTTACATTATTTCTAGTTTCAATGGTAATTTAGAATATTTATCAACTGGTTTTTCCAATGATTTTACATAAGCAGCATTCATGTAGAAGAAGGTAGCAGGTAAATTAGTGTATTTTAATTAATGATGTAAGCGAATTACTTAACAACAATGCGTTTATGGGGTACTGGTCTTTTCATGTAATGACAAGGCCAGTGTACCCTTTAAAAAATTGAGGAATTTTTTTTTAAAGAAAGGACGCATTCATAAAGCATGTGTACACACACACACACTCAATATATATATATATATATATATATATATATATATATAATATATATATAATAAATATATATATTATTATATATTATACACATGTATTGACATACCTCTATCCTATACTCTACAGTAATGATCTTGCAAGAGTCGGGTGCGAAGCTTGTAGGGGGTAGAGCTGGTATTTGAAGACCCGTCTCCGGCGTCCAGAACACCGACACACCGGGCCCTATAGAGCCCTTAGTTGCTTCTAGTACTCGTCTCTCGTCCGTGTACTTCTTCATACCTTGGCTGGATGTATAGGTCACCATCTGTAACAGACCGCGTTAGTGATCAGAATTGAGAAACCTTTAATTTAAGTCTCTCACATCATTCTGAATTCAAGATTATTGTATAAGGATTGAATTTAATAGCTAATCTTGGTCGTGTATCAAATACCTGATCTTGGTCGTGTATCAAATAGATCCTTCCATAGTTAATTTTTAATAATTTATATACTTTTTAAATAAACTAAAAAGAGAAAAAAGAAGCTATACATAAAGTAAAGCTCTCAGTTAAAGAGAAAACATCACAAAAGAACACTGGTGTGGGATTTCAAAAGAACAAATAAACATTTATAACTGTTCCCTTCAATAATTTAAATTAAAAACAAATACAATGGACTTATAATAAATTAGTTACAGGATTTAGAGACCAATCAAATAAAATAAAAATTACTATTGATCTCTAATAAACGTTTAATAATACATAGATAATTACTTAATATTCATGGTGGGCGAAATAATTCAGTTTGAACGCAAGCAAATATTGGATTAAGCCATTGAGGACCTAAATACATACACATTTATTCAAGAAGATTGGACAAGGGGCTCTTGTTCCCTTCTCTAAACGAATTACTCTATTTATACTAATTTTGTTTTTCTTCATAACTTTCTCTTCTTCCCTCAGACTGCCTCCATGGCAGTCTTGTAAGTCTCGATTTTGGCACCGGAGTTATAATATTCGCAGTCCAGACTAAAAATTTAGTATATGAACAATATGTTTAATAAAAAGTCTTATCATAGTTAACTTATCATGTTTAATAAAGCCCTTTTGAGGTGGTTCCCGCAGGACGAATACCCTGATTGTCCGGACTGCTTTAATGCAAGCATTCATTATTTTATTGTACATTCCCTCACGAAAGGGATGGAAATCTTCGTGTCTTTTTTAAAACTTTAAAAAACATTTTTAAACATTTCAGGGGCATTGCCAAAGACGTATGGATATCACGAAATCATGTAGACTCGCAAAAGAACAAACAAGATATCTTCGGCACATTTTTTAGGCAGTTAATAAATTATTATTCTGATGAATATAACATTAGCAGAACCTTGATCTGTCAGGGTAAATTAAATATAGAGATAGGATCTAAACAGGGGTTTAACGTCTTCAAGTAACCTGGTGTAACTTAATCTCTATACTGCAGTACACTACATTATAATAATGTAAAGATTGTAGGTCTCCAGGCTACGTCACTAGGCTCTGGTAAGGCTCACCACTCTTGCTAGCGCCGACTAATAGCTCACAGTGTGCTTGGTTAATCAAGTCTTACTAGCTCCTCTGATCACAATAGTCTGTCTCACTTGGCCCACCTTCGTTTAGTTAGTCTCACCAATCCTATCATTAGCTCTAGCATCACCAGACTCTAGCTAAGCTCGCCGCTTTGGCTAGTCCAGCGCCTCCTAACTGAGAACACTAGCAACCCCGACGTCAGTGTGCACAAACTCATTCTTTAGCCCTGACCTGAATGAAAGTCAACGTTCCGCGGTGCTACTAGGAGACGTTTGTCTTCAAGAAGTGAGCACTTCGTTTCTAGTCATTTACGTACCCCGGCTTCAATTTTACTGACTAAGTTTACGGATGTATGAAACTTCAGTATAACTTTCTTACCTTCATCTCCATCAGCCCACACCTTGAATTTTAGTGAGCTGGAGACAACGGAAACATGGATTTAGACTTACCTCAAACGAATTCAAGACCATGGTACCTCATATTTAGGTCCTCCCCCGGCTGCATTTGAACCCTCGACCTCCAGGTCGAGTATTCTACCTTTTAGCTACCAGACTCATAAATATACTTGAAACGATAAATCATGGTGAAACCTTGGTTTTATATTTTTAGGGCGAAAACAATACTCTTCATATACTTATTTAAGAGGTGAGGAAAAGTATAAACTTAATCAATTTAAAACTTTTACACATTACAACTCCAGCCATAATTGAAATAAAACGCATCATATGAGATCAGTGATATATTTTTGAACAAAAAGATAATGTTCCTGGACATAAAAGTCAATATGAACCAGAATTAAATAGAAATACGATGATCAATGATAATAATAAAATTACTGTGGAGTTTTAAATTTATTGTAAGTTGGTGAAAAAGATTTTGAAACATCTGCTATAAAATAAATAAGAAGACAAATTTTTAAGGGAAGGGTGAGCACGAGGTTTTATTGGACTGCTATTACTTTTCCAGTCCACTCAATGTTTTGAAGATAAAATTCTGAATTAACGTAGTCTAGTTCTAGATATGAGAGGATATATATTCTTGTACTAAGGCAGATTTTCAAGTCAGAATAGGCTGGGAAGTCCCGAGTCACTCGAGACTGCCCAGCCTATTCTGACTGACAAAGACATACGTCGTCTCCTGTAAGTTTTTATTTTTTATTTATTTTTTTAAATAAAAATCCAATAATTGTACATAACAATGTACAATTAATAATTGAAATCAGTACACAACAATTTTTAACAATTTATTAAGGTAATTATTGTAATGTATGGGACTACTCCCCACAAGAGAACCAAAAAGCTCTGTGCTGTGGGGAGGAGTGTTTTATATACCATCTTAGCTTGATATATAGCAAATAAATTGCCTTGCATTAAAAAAGTAATATAAATATTTATAAATAAGCTTAAATTTACAGTTAATACTTTTCTAATTGCTTCACGGATTTGGTAAATATATTAATAGTGTTGGCGTTTTTTATATTTTGAGGCAACTTATTAAAAATGCCTGCTGCTACATAAAGCCAGTGCCTCTGACCCAATGTAGTATGTTTTCGTGGTATTTTAAATACATTAAAATGAGCCGATCTTGTGATAACTAATTTAACGGCAGTAATAAATAAATAATTAAATTCATTCTTTACAATTTTTATTTCGGAATTTTTATTGATCACTAAGGTTCAATTATATAAGAAGGTATTTATTTGATAGACCGGTACTAGAATAGATTTCATTGAAATACCCACCTGTACAATAATAGCCTTGCTGTTTGTTATCTTACTGCTGCTCATGTTGTGTATGGAAGCAGAGAGTGGAGCGATCTCTCCACAAGCATACCCGCGTCTCCTCAGCTCAGCACATGCTATGATTGTACCACGTGGGCAGCAGAACAAACAGGAATTGGTACTTTTTTCCTCCTCGCACCCACTCTGAAACAATTATACGTGTAAAATAGACCAGTTATATAATATAGTTGACATGTTTAAAAATTACATCCAGAATAGAGCAAGCACATTGGTAAATTAAATATAGAGATAGGATCCTATATTTAGGCACATTGGTAATGCTTTGCTTCAAATTTAGATCACGATATACTAGTCTAGCTCTAGTTTAGATCAATTCGCTGTATCTAGTTATTGCTCTCTGATGCTTAGATACCTTTAAGTAGATCTTTTGTTCTGGGTTCTTGAAGAATTAAATGTTACAGACTTTTAATGTCTGGTGTTATATAATTTTAATGTGAGTGTTATGAATACTGTGAGTCTCTGACAAGGTAAGTGTTGTGGCGTCTCTCGACAGCAAGGATCTGTACCAACTTGACTGAAAGGATCCTTTAACGCACTAGACCCGGTGCGTTCTTATTATCAGTCCAATAATTATTTTTAAAGATGTTATCAATTGTAAGATAGATCTTTTATAATGAAGAATATTAATCATGAAAAATATAATAAATATACTACTGCGAATTTTTTGAAATTCTAAAACTTCCGAAATATATATATATATATATATATATATATATATATATATATATATATATATATATATATATATATATATATATATATATATATATATATATATATATATATTATATATATATATATATATATATATATATATATATATATATATATATCGGGAGTTTTAGAATTTCAAAAAATTCGCAGTAGTATATTTATTATATTTTTCATGATTAATATTCTTCATTATAAACGATCTATCTTACAATTGATAACATCTTTAAAAATAATTATTGGACTGATAATAAGAACTAGAAGCATGAGAACTGAGAAACAATTTTTGTGAAATTCGATCAAGATTATATCCAATTTATACTTTGTTAAGCTTAGTCCCCAAGGTTTTACCCATAAAAATTGATTTTTTTTATGAAGTTAATTTTTTAATCACGCGAGCTTTTATAGATTAATTTTACCTTTCTTTATTTATATTGAAGGTATATAGGACAAAATAAATGTAATTCGATATATCTTTTTCAGATAATTCAAGTGTTTTTAAGACCTCCTGAGTTTTCACAAATTCATATGAGTTTATACCTGGTGTGAGTGTCCGGTATCATGGCAGCTTCTAGTGTATTTATGCTAGAGTGTTAAAACTTGCTGGTCCCATAATTAATCTCGAGGTCTGGGTCTATATCGTTTTTACGACGATATTGACTACTATTAATTAGGTAACATAATTTTCAAAATTTAATACAAACAATTTTTTTTAGCATGGAATAAACATAATTATCTTCTTAATGTGTTTTACTTATCAATTACCTAAAAATGCAAGTACTTTTATGCTTCACGTAAATTCGCCCATAAATACCTCAGCTTTAGACTCGTTATTAATATCAGCTATGTTGGTAACACTAAAATACTTTCTCCTGGTGTCTCTCTCCTTCCACCTTAGCAGCGTAGACTCACAGTAGTACCTGACATACCCGTATCTACCGCTGAATGATGCAGGTAGTTGTAGTGGAAGCGTGAACGTAAACCTAAATGTGTGACTGCCTTCTGATAGCTGTTCTCTATAACCTACGCAACACAAATAATCGAAATTACTTCCAATTTAAAGTTACAGGTGTATAATTAATGCCCCTTTTTTACAAGAGTACCAAATTATATAAAGGGTTCACTACAGTTAGTTACAACATTATTTTCAAAATCCCTTATTTATAACCTGTCTTATAGAGATAAATGTTCAATCTCTATGCTTCCTGTAGTTCCATTCTATGCTTTGCAGTAGACTTATCCCAACATGAGGTAGGCATTCTGACCTTTGTGTCATCTGAAATTAGTTAGTAGTTATTTGCGATTCAAAGAGATGGTTGTAAGGTTGGCAATACTTAAAGCGGGAAAACAAAGGGCGATCAAACAATTATTCTTTTCCTCAAACTACTACTATTTATACAAAAAAATCCGAATCCGGGAAGAAACCGGAATTATCCGTTTTTTTGTGTTTTTAGGCCTCCTGAGTGGTTTTCTTAAAGTTGTCTGTCTGTATGGGTGTGTGTGTGCGTGTGTTATCATCGTAGCTCCTAATGTATTTATGCTAGAGTGTTGAAACTTTGTAGAAAAATTACTCCCTCGTTGTTATTTTACATATCCACTAACATTTAATCAGACTTTAGCTTGCTTATTTCGGCCAGACTATGGCTAAATTATGTTAGTTAGACTATTTTAGGTCATATTATAGCGAAATATTTACGGTCAATTAATAGCTAACTCTTTTTTGATAGACTTTAGCTTAATATTTTTGTTTAGACTGTAGCTATCTTTGTTTTGTCCGACAATATTTTTTTAACTTTTTTTAGTCAGTCTATACCTTAATATTTTCGGTTAAACTAAAGCTAACTCGTATTGGTCAGATTATAGCTAAATATTTTCGGTCAGACCTTTGCTCTTTTTGGTCCAACTATAACTAATTTTTTAGTCAAACTTAAGTTTGTCTTTATGGTTAGACATTAGCTAACAATCAAAGAATTGATTAAATCATTCTTCACGGGAATTAATAAGTACACAGCAAGGACTAAAACAAGTTCATTCACTGTGAAAATTGATTGAAAATAAGAAGAAAACTTTCTTTATATTATCAACAAATTGTTTTTATAGATTTTGTTTTTACTGCTGTGTTTTATGTAGTTTAAGAGTGGAATAAAAACTTTTACTTCCTTATTTTCATTGGTTCCGTATTGGCTGTCGTCATTGGCATTTTATTCTTTGAGAGGGCAAATTCAACTCGTGCATACTAATTTTTGTTACGGGTTTAAACCCCTAAAATTCCGTCTTTTTTTCCGTTTAAAAGGGTCCGTTTTTTTTTTAACTTCTTGGTTGTTTATAGCCCCCAGCGCTAAGGCTCGGATGTGTTAAATAAAGTTTAAATATCTCCAGTGTTACCTAAAATCCACATAATTATTTCTCTCTTAATGTTAACAGTGCACTTTTTGTGCTCTGTTTACAACACCCGCTTAACAAAAAAGTAATCATTTTTAATCTAGAACAAAGTCAAATTGTCACAACAAAATCTAATAAATATTTTGTTTTCAGACTTAATCATGGACTTAGCTCATTTTCGCAAAGAGAAAGTCCTCCTTTTTGTATGAGAGGAAGGCGTTTAATTCAAACAGCTTTAGAAATCAGGAATTTAAGCAGCTTCTCTAAATCAGCAACTTGTGTTTTATAAATGTGATGGGTTCCATTTTGAGAATGAGTTAAGCGTGATCAAAACCGCTCTTTGATAAAATTCTAATAAAATTTCAGCGAATCTCCTTAGGAAAAAATCTATATTTTTCATCGGCTAAAAAAATTAAAGACAAACACTAACTGAGAGACAAACACTAACTGAAGTTTAAACCTAACTTAGATTTATTATTTGCTCATTAACTATTTCAAAAATAGTGCGCACTGCAAATTTTAGAGGCATGTTTTAGTCTAACCAACTAAAGAATGATGCGCATTTCCCTTGAAGAATACAGACAAGATGAGTTTCCAACAGTACTTAGGTTATAAAAGCATAAAACCGGAACCTTAAACAAGGAATGGGTTGTTAAGTAAGGAAACACGCATTCCAAAAGAAATTTTCCAGACATGCGGACCACCGCGTCTGAATTATTTTATAACTAAAATTTTATGAATAATTATTTGTTTTGACGGAGATTTTGTGGTATAGACTCACCATGATGTTTAATTAAAAAAAAAACATACTAGAATTAAAAACAATTAATACATATATTGTCAACCATAATAGTAATAAAAAAAATATAACAGACCGGTTTCGACTTTACGTCATCATTAGAGCTGTTTACCGACTAGTTTGTAAACTAGTCTTTAAACTGTAACCAAACTAGTTGTAACTTTTAAACTTTAAACTTGTAGTTGTAAACTTAACTTTATGTCTGATGATGACATAAAGTCGAAACCGGTCAGTTATAATTTTTATACTATTGTGGTTGACAATATATTAATTGTTTTTAATTCAAGTGTGTTTTTTTACTAAAAATGTGTATTACGGATGGGAAGCAACTGTTTTTTATCTGTTCCTACAATTTATTATAAAATTGTAAATATGCATGGTTCTTGATAGCTCAATACTGCGGTTTATTTAATAAATCAAACCAAAGCGAAATAGAACCCCTTATTCATTTCCGTAATCATAAAATCATTTTCCCGATGAAAATTCGCTAAATTGATTATATTTACATTTTTTCAATTTTTCCTAGAACTAAGGGAGTTATAGGTACTTTTACCTCCCATGAGAATTAAGCCAGATGTATTAGGGATACAAATACAGAGGAATAAATATTGCAATACTTATTTTGTGTAACTATTTTTTTTAAACACGGTTACTTCAGCTGTTGATTTTAAACAGTCGTTATTCGACACGTGGTATTTGTTCTCTAAAGGTTGTCGTGATGATAAGGATATTTTTCTCACTTTTATTTTTATTAATTTTTTTTTCTCCAATTTAAACCTGTTTTATTTTTAGCAAGTCAGGTGGAAAAGCTAAACTAAGTCAACATTATCCACTCACTCCTAAAATAAGTTGAAACTTTCAAATTTTCCAAAAAAAAATTAGCCTTTAATTTTGTTCGTTTTTCAAAAATGAGAATAATTAAAAATGTATTCGAAAATTCAAATCAAACAGGAAATTTTTACTTTAACTAAGTTTCTCTTAACTTAGTTAACAGTTAGATCTACCGGAACGTAATTAATCTAAAAAATAAAAAAAGACTTATAATACTTCGCACTAAACTCTGCCTTATTTAAAAGTTCACAATAACTATAGATATTTTTTACTTTTAATGTTAAAATTAAAATTAAAGGATTAATTAAAAAACAATTTTTATTAAATAAATTATGATTTGTATCTTTTATAAACCCTTGGTGTCGGGGGCTGCAGGATCTTAAGATTTATTTCCCGTCTAACTTATATATTTCATCAGAAAAAACTTTTTTCTAAATCTATAATATTATGTTATATCTAATCTATCTCTTGCTATAATTATCAAAATAATTCTAAAGCTAAATATCAGGATGTCACATTAATTGTCCAAATATGGTGTTTTAAGACCTCTATAGTGGTTTAAATCTCCCAGTGATTTGGCACGCAAGAAGCCATGCATAAGACTAACATATGTGTAAAGTTACATCTCATTTACAGAATTAGTTTAATTTGTATTGAATAACTTAAATACGTTTTTAAAAATGTTGTTATTATAACGAAGCTCGGCTAAATTAGATTTATTATTTTGGACCTATTCCTCCACTAAAGCATTAATAATAAAAATAAAAAATAATCTGATTGAGTTGAGCTCCTTCTCTAAGTACTGGACTTTGGCACAGGAGGTTCGGGGTTCACATTCCGGCCTATGCTCTCAGTTTTTATGAATAGAATTTGTTGTAAAAAGATTTCGTCAACTTTAGCGTTACTTGGAGCATAGTATATGTGACTCACCCGGTGGTGGTTCCTGCAGGGCGAATACCCTGAAGAGCCGAAAGGCCCTAAAACGGGCATTATTATTATTATTATTATTATTATTATTATTATTATTCTCCCTCTAAAGCTTTAATAATAAAAATAAAAAATAATCTAATTGAGTTGAACTTTAGTACACTCAAGAACTTATCCCATTATGCAATAAATAAGTATAGTCAGTTTTTCTTCAATACAATAAGTAAATCTATAGTTTTGTTCAATCATATAAGTTAAACAGCGTCGTCCGAGGTCTGTGTCTGGAGTGGGGACTGATTGGAATAAAACAAATTAATGTATTTATTGTATGATGACGAGCGAAGTAATTCCAAAGACATGTTGCGGTATAAATTTGAAGATTTGCATATTCTAAGGACTAGCGAAGCGAGTTCCTTCGAACTAAAAAATAGTGAGAATAAATATGGCAAATCTGAGGTTAGGAAAAATTTCAAGGTAACTCTTACGGGATTTATTTTCGTATACATATATTACTTTTCCATACTTCTTCTGTTGGTACCAAGGAAACGAAATGTGTTAATATTACAGCTGCATTGTCCTAGTAAACCAATGAGAAATAATATACTTACTGCTATATTTATGTCCGTATATGAATTCCTTATGTACAAAATATTTCTCTCTGGCAGAGAATTTGGATTTGAATTTATTCTTTAAAGATTTGGCTTTTTTACTGGGTGATGGTTTGTCACCTTTGCCTGGCAGATCCTGGGTCCAGCAGGCCTTGGCACTTGAATTGTTTGTCATGTTTGGTCCTGGGCTTCTGCAAAATAGTAACCATACAAACATGTTAGAAATGTTTACCACAGAGATATATTCCAAGAGGGGTCATTCAATACATTAAGAGCGGTTGAAAATAGAGCCTATAGGTTTTAGTTAACATTATAATAAATTAACTGTTGTCGACTTTATAAGCAAAATATTTAACATTATATGCATTGAAGATTTAGGTCTTCCGGTGGTGACCGCGTCAATGTAGATGAAGAACCCGACGTTTCGCTTCCACTGTGGAAAGCATCTTCAGGGATGTAGGACATCATGGATAAAAACACAATGCTCTACAAAACTGAACTAAATCTTTATGACAATAACCGCGGAAGCCTACGCAGTTTATTATTATAACCATTAACCTGTTGTGTTATTTATAAGCATAATAGTGTATAAGTCAAGGTAAATTGTACTGTTGGAATGATTATATATACATGTTCGAAAGAGTTTATGTTACTTTTTCGAGATTTAAAAAATAAATGGATAATGCCCCCTCCCCTGAAGTAATAATACTGTTGGAATTTAAGACGTGTGACGATTGATGAATGGTTGACAGCTGAGCTGACAACTAACAAGCTGGCAACTTAGATGTCTGCCTGTAATTCACTTAATTACATGTGTCAGAAAGTCAAAATTTTTATTCAATCGCAATTAAGAAGTCTGAAGAAAAATATTAGTTCATTTTTGTTCAACCAACAAGTGCTTGAACTTTGGTTTTTAGTCCTTCCTAAAAATGGTCCAAATGGATTGAAATATACTCGTATTGATTCAATGTTTTATTAACTATTAGGAAAAAGTCGTTCTTTTCCTAATAGTAAATAAAGTCAAACTTTTTAACTTCTATTAAAAGTTAGTCAGCCTTTTAATAATATCTTTCAAGGAAACTTGTAGGCAACATCATGGGCAGAAATAAAATTTTTAACTAATTTGCAACAGATGAACCTAGTAAAAAAATACAAATATTCTTTAGTATTGGTTTCTCAACAAATTGACTCTCCCCTTATTATCCATAAGAACCCTTAAATCATCTGTTTTACACAATCTTATAGTTCTTATTATATGTTAGGTCAAATGCAAAAACCTTAAAAGCTCATTTTGCTTTCAAAAAGTTTGTAATTGTTTATTATAAGGTAATATTTACATTTTAGCACAGACTCCTAAAAACAAATGTAAGCTTCATCATATCGTTATGTATATAAAACCAATAATAATAATTCTCGTTTAGAGCATTGTGGCTTATCAGGGACAACCCCTGCGGGAACTACCGCGGGTAGTAGTAGCAACCGTTACGCTCAAAGTGTATTCTAAAGTTGGCGATAATTTATCTAAACAATCATCTTCTATAAACTGAGAGCGTAACCTGTGATGCAAACCCCAGACCTCCGTGGGTGTGAAAGGTCAGTGTGAAGACTAACGCTCTAACGACCTCGGCCACGGAGGCGGCTATAAAATTTTAGCACAGGCTGCTAAATACAAATGTAAGCTTCATCATATCGTTACGTATATAAAACCAACATATGTGCTAAATTTCATCTTATTATCAGCATCATTTGATTTTTTTATCACATGCCTGACTATAAATTGAATAAAAAATAAATAAAACAATAATCTAAAGAAGTTTAAATTTAGTACAAGCTTATCCCTTTACGCCGTATAAATATATACTAGAGGGGGCATAGCCTATCTAAATACATTAAGAGGCCTGAAACATTTTTTAGGGCTCTCAGGGGCTCTGTGTAACCTCATTAAAGACCTAATGAGAAGGTGTGTAACCTCCTTTAAGAGTGAGGTTATAATTAATATAGTTATTTCTGTTTCCCGCACATTATTTGTGTTTTGATTTGTATTTTAAACGTTTTGCTATAAGTGATTGTAATTTTGTACTGATTATTTGATTATATTAATAAGCAAAGCTGGTCAGGTTACTTTTTCGATGTTTCAAAATTTAACCTATAGGGCCCTTATAGTACCTCTATACTTTATGCAATAAATAAGCCTATAAGTTTTGTTTCAATTCATTTTTCAGCCTACAAGAATATTCATGGTTTCTGTTGGATCATAAAATTTAAGCAGCAAAGATCGACTTTAGTGTCTGGATGGGTGACTGCGTGGAATAAAACAAATGCATTCACAGTATGAGGGCGATTCCGAGCACGAGTAGCAGAACACACTAGGTGATGCATTTATATTTGAAGGACAAGCGAATCTTTTCTAAGTTGTAAGGATGAGGGTAGTGAATTTGTTGTAAAGAGAAAAATTCCGAGGTACCTTATAAACCTATATAAACCTATATCCGTTTTTTGTGGAAAATATTGTTCAAAACAAAATATAAAAATTGTATACATTCCAATAATGTGGGATTTAAAGCGTAAACGTGTCCTCAACCCAAGGATAAGCTGATGGCAAGGGTTACAGCCGGAAATAGCAGGGAGTAATTCTTTGTATTCCAAGGTTATACAAAGAGGTTAGGAGATAATTTGTATTCTATTCCATGCTTTAACATATTTCATATTGTTCAGAATAAATTTACACCTTTATTAAAAGTTAAGTATTTATAGACACAGAGGCAGATATTTTATCCAAGATAACACATTATTAATGATTTGAGTTTCGTGTTTGCATGATGTGCGGGAGTTTAGGAAGGGGGCGGCACGAATAACGGAAGAAGTGAGGTACGGATAGAAAGTCAACAACAAGGTGGAACTTAGCTAAAGTCAGAATGAGAGATGGTACGTAATTACTAATTACAGATAAAATTTAGACGCGTAGTCTCTCAAAATAGACGAATTTTCTTTAGAAAGCTTGGTAAATACTAAATCTCTTGCTTAACATTTCGAAGCATCCACCATAGTCTCTTGCACCTTAATTCTTCTTAAATTTTTAACAAAAATTCGCTTGTAATAGATTAATAAAAAACAACTACCTTTAAGAAAACGATATATTTATTAATCACCTAAGTTATCTCTTACTAATTAACTTATATATATATATTATATATATATTATATATATATAATATATATATATTATATATATATATATATATATATATACATATATATATATATATATATATATATATATATATATATATATATATAATATATATATATATATATATATATACATATACATATACGCTAACGCATACCTTAATCTTATTTTATTTTATTTACTCAAGTTTTAATAAGAAGACAAATTTACCTTCTGATATATTTTCTTTTCTTATATTATAACATTTATGATTAGAGTTATTTAAAATGATTATATAGTTAAATAAATATGTTTTCTTAGAAGATGAACATTGTCCAAGAAATACATATGGTCTCTCTCTACATTTTCTTTTTTGAAAGAGAATAAAACTGTCTCAATTTATTTACAGTGTGTCCCCGGATGGGTTTGCCTATACGTGTAAATGACAAAAAATTTCATTTCATTTTTCGAAAAGAAGTCATTCTTGCTAAAAGCTCCTGCATGTTTAAACTAAGATTTTTCATATTTTTTTAATTTTATTTTGAACGGTAGACTCGACCGTAATTTTTGAAAAATTGACAAAGAGTAAAGTAGGCTTAATTTTGACTTTTTCGAAATAAAAATATTTTTCAATAAATTGTTTATTTGTTCCTCTGAGACAATTTTTCTATAAAAAAATTTAAAATAAAATTTTTCAAAATTCACCCATTTTGAAAAATTGACCCCGTTACCTAAATTTTGGAAAAATTAAAAGTTGTTGAATCTGGATAAATGATACATCGTTTCAAAGGTCTTGACTAGTGGAACAAAACTGGTAGCATTGTAAACTTCTATTTAAGTAACACTAACTGGGATATTTTTGTAAAACGGGAAAGTGTTTGTTTCTTATTGTTTTTATTTTTTTACAAATTTTTGTAGTTAAGTAATATTAACACTTTCCCGTTTAATTAAACGGTAAAATCAGTGAATTTTAAAATTTTTAATTTTAAATTTTTTTTATGGAAACATTGTCTCAGAGGGAAAATTAAACAATTTTATGAAGAAAACTCTTTTCGAAAAGTCAAAATTAAACCTACTTTACTTTTTGTCCATTTTTTTAAAATTGCAGTTTTTGAGTCCACCGTTAAAAATAAAATAAAAAATATATGAAAATATTAGTTAAAAACATGCAGGAGCTTTTATCAAGAATGACTTTTTTCGAAAAATGAAATTTTTTGTCTTTTACACGCATAGGCAACCCCATCCAGGGACACCCTATATGACATAGCCATACAATGATCGTGGGGTCAGCTTGTTTTCCTGATGTGTTTTGCCTTTTTTTACAAGTGCTTAAAGGAGATTGGAGGGGAGGGGGGAGTATGTGCAAGTTTAAGAGATAAGAGGAGGGTGGGGTACAGGTTAAAACTGATAACTACAAGGTTACAGAAATTTTGATTCTCACCTTCAATTTCAACCCAAGGACAAGATGAATCACGCTATGCATTCATTATTCTGTTTTTATTTTTCATGAATATATTATATACAGCTGATATTTTACCAAAACATTCATAAGTATAAGAATAATATCTACTTCATTTTTTATTAAAGCCTGATTATTTTCTTAATAGTGGACCATGTCTGAGATAAATTACATATACATCATTTGGAGACCCGGTGTAACTGGGACTCCACAGTATCCTAAATTATCATAATTTAGATATTGAATGTACCCAATCTACGTTACAACCATCCTAGTACGTGCGGGAATGTGGATGTTTCTTTATAGAATGGGCTCTATTTTTATATTAAAATGGTCCTACAAATATTTCATTCATCTTAAACCATGTTCTGGTAGTCTTAACTAGTTAAACTTCAAAGATATGTAATCTTGGAGGTTTGAGCATAAGACGAAATGATTCTTAGACTGCCCCTTACCAGCTAGGATTATTAACAAGCTTGCTTAAAGGACCCTTTAACCCTCTCTAAGATCCAAACTATTAAGGCCATCTGCAGCTTTCCTTTAATTTTTAAGCTTTCGAGTTACCAACTATTGTAACTTTATATTTTGATAAAGTTATTACTAATTTACCTACTATTCTAGCAGGTAACTTGGTCGGATTAGAACCTGTTTTTCAGTTCATCTACTCTAAATCTTTTGTAACACTAGCGGCTAGTTGAAACACCACTGTTGAAATACTCCGGTGTTATTGAGAAGCTAACGGATTACTTACATCTTATTAGAAGATGGTTTCTTTGGCTTTAATTCTTTTTCTTCCATAACAGACTCTGGTACACTTAAACACGCCTCTCCTACGAAACCTATAGTAACAGCTAAAAAAACAGCAGTAAATTAGTAACTAATAGTCAGAGTGGCAAACAAATCGCATTAATCTAAGGCGACAGGAAAGAAAGCGCATTACTCGGACTTCAAAAGGGAAAGTGTTCCACTCAGGCATCGGGACACAAACATTTTAGATTTCGAAATGGAAAACTCTCATGGATTTGCATTGATATAATAAAATTATAAGACATATAACTTTTTCCCTGTCCAAATCCTTTAAAATAGAAAACCATACTTTGTATATCCAATAAAGAATATATTCTTTCGCCAATTGATCTTAATATAACCATTTGACATTAAATCTTCGGTTCAACATTAACGTGTGACAACGATTCTGTTAAAATTTGGTACAGGTGTTTCCCTGTAGCGATAGGGCAAATTATCTGAGCAGCAATTATGCACATACCTACTGATCCTTGAAGCATGTCATACCTTTGTTTTCAATAAATTATTTATTTTCTCAATCTTATACATTCCTCATTTATACCGTAGATATGTAAGAAAAGTATTGCGTTCTCGAAAAGAAAATCCGAATCCGATACTTTACCAGAAACACCTGTTTTAAGACCTCATAAGTAGCTTTTACTAAGTTGTCTGTCTGCATGTGTGTGTGTCTGTTAATTATTGTAGCTGCCTGTGTATTAATTTGAGAAAGTCACAACTTGATACGAAAACTAATCTTTAGTTATAGTAGTATTATCTAAAAAATATTAATTTTATGACGTCATTAACCGGCAATAATATCGCAGCAAATATTTCAAAAAATGTATAAAAGTCGGAAAAATGATTTCGATTTATAATTTAGCACCCGTGCAGTCATGTATAGGACCAACAAATGTGCCAGTGCTCGTTGTCAGCATTAGTTCATTTCTTTAAGTAAAGAATATAAAATTATCTAATAAAGTTAAAATTTGGTACATGTGAATACCCTTATCAATATGTTATGTATACTTCGTTTCAGTTCAGTAAGTATAACTACGTTTTTTGTCGTATTATGAAAGTTGAGCACCATTGAGCGAGGCCAATGCCTTGATAAGTGACTTCTGAAAATAAATAGAATGTTCTATTTGAGGACAAGCGAAGCCTGTCCGACGACGTGCTGCAGTATAAATTTGATTATCTTTATATACTGAGGACGGGTGAAGCAAGTTGGAAGCAGTTAGGATGAGCGTAGCTAATCCGATGGGGTAAAGAAAAGTTCTGAGGTACCCTTAACCCAATTTTTTACTATTGTTTATTCCTAGATGCTATTTTATCTTCTAAGAATGACCGTGACGTAATGTTTAACCCCGTTTGGTTTTCAGCATGCTTGTTCTTATTTTAATATCAGTACGACCTTTTTTCCTCTACTTTATTAAACGACCAATCAACACTCAATTTATTTTCCAAACAATTAATTTCAAACAGCTAAAGCTTGTCTAATAAGTTGAAAATGGAAGATATATTTTAGGCAAGGACTTGACGTCAAATTAATAATAGAATTATTATGTATTAAACTATTTAACTATGGATGTTTAGGAAAATACACTTCAATTAAGGATAATTCTGTGAAATCCTTTTTAGATGAAAAGCTGAGACCTTTCAATAAAATAAGTCTTTACTATAATGATTCTTAGTGAAGTATTTCGTGGCATAAGATTCTAAAATCAACTATTCTGATAAGACCCACGTGCAATAATATTGCTTCTAAAGTAGAGAAAGAATAAGGCTGCAAATAGAGTAGAGGGGCAAACAAACTTCTTCAGACTAAGGGGGCAAAAATTACTTGACATTCTCTTAGAGCTTCCGAAATTATGATTTTCTATTGTTTGAGATTTGAGATGAATAAATTAATTATAACTGAGATCATTATTTATAACATTATTGAAGCGGGTTTGAAATTATTTTAAAAACATTGTTTGTTAAGAACCGTGTTTTATTAGGTAACACCAAAGTTGTTTAATTTTACATAATGAAAAATTTGGGTACTAGGAACTTTTCCTCATTACATCAGATTCACTACGCTCATCCTCCTTATTTAGGAGTAGCTTCGCTCGTCCTCAGCGAAGCCACATTCGTTTTACTCTCAGCGGTCATCCGTCTAGGCACTTCGACCGTTGCATCGCACCACGTGCGATGCAACTTTACTTTTATGATCCATCCAAATCATAGATATACTTGCTGTATTAAAATGAAACTTTGTTTACATATTTATAACATAAAGATATACACTTGTATTATATTTAAACTTAATTGTTTTATTTTCCGATTGTTTAAAATTTTTTTTAAAATAACTTTTACAAATCATTCAATAAAATTGAACCCCTCTGAAAATTTTATGAAATGAAAATTGAATGAAAAATTGAATGAAAGCCCTCTGAAAATTATGGAGCCCTCGTCCCACTTGCTGATGATTGCGTTAAACCGAAACCGGTCCAGGGATAATCATATCTAACAGCAAGTATCGGCGGTAGCTGATTCTTCAATTGCTTCTCCAACTTGCGGTTAAGAAAATAACCTATTTATACAACCATAAATAATAAAAAAATAAAATGGTGAAAAAATACAACCATTTTAATTCTTATACATTGCTTCAAGCTTGCCAAATTTTAATCGGGTTGCATAATTTTTCCGCGTTTTATGATTGTTTGAAATTTTTGCTGAGTCATTATTGACTCATCATTAGTTAATAACGTCATAAAACTATTATTTTCCGAATAGCACAACTATAGCGGTAGACTGAGTTTTGTAAAACATTTTAACTCTCTAGCATAAATACGTTGGGAGCTACGATGACAACAGACACACACACGCACTCACACAAACAAACACACATATAGACAGACAACAAGAGGTTTCGGATTTTTTACAATGCCTGTATAACTACGGTATAAATGAGGAAAAGTATAAATATTAGATTAGGATAATTACATGATTGTGAAAATAAAACTATTTACTAAAATTAAGATATGATGAAAGAACTATGTTAGACAGTTACAAGTTCAGGTTTATGCGGCTCTTTAAAAACTATTTTTTTAAATAGTTTAGTAATTTATGTTCTGAGGGCAGAATAAATGTTTACTAAGTTTATTAATTTAATGGTTACTTGCTTTAAAAACATGACTTGAAAACTCACAAATGTGTTGTTAGAGATGGTTTACAATCCTCGGTCCTAATAGTGTTACCGACTATTTGTGGGGCCTTATAGCATGAAACTGACAGTCTTACTATATATTATCCGATGTGACAAAAACCTTTTAGACACAGATGCCTCTAATTAGTTACCCTTACATTCTTATCTACTGCATAAATTCAAGCTATATACTATTTTTCTTTGTCTATAAATAGAGAAAATCATTTTCTTTTTAGCTTTAATTGAAGGAGGAAGTAAAAAGACTAACGACGCAGATAGTTACCAACTCGGTCTGTCAAAGATTAATTTCTAACTTCACTTTAAACCTGCAAACGAGTTAAACTAATAAATTTGCTTTTAACCGATAGAATGTTGATCTTATTTAGAAATTTTGTTGATAAAGGGAAAACTTTGAATATCTGCTTCAATAAACACTCTTTGGTATTTGAGGTTATCATAATAACAATTAGCAACAATTTAAACCGCTCTCTAGCCTCTTCTTCGCCGGTGACTTTCAAAACTCTTCAAGAACAAACTATTAATAACTTTGAATTGAAGAAATGAAACGTTTGGTAATGAATGAAACGGTGGTCTCTTTAACTTAAAAGGAGAGTAAGATTTAGAATGAAAGCGAATAGTGTATGAAGTTCATAGTATCAGGTTCAGAAATTTCTGAAGGCTCTTACATCCTAATAGTATTACAATTTATTGATTGATATAAGAATATTAGTTAAAATCTCTAGTCTTTCATCATATTCCTCTAGTTAAGACCTCGAGTCTTGCCTTATCCAGCTTAATGGTATTAGAATTTATTCATTGATATAACTTTATTAGTTAATAGCTCGAGTCTTGCCACATCTGGAAATTATAACGATAATCCAAAACCGGTTCAGGGATATTCATATACAACTGCAAGTTTGGACGGTACAATCTGTAACTTCTTACATTACCTTGTTACATTACCTAGGTGTCTCTCGCACAATTATATTGTGTCAACTATTCATGTTTTGCAAAACACGTTAGTATAAAAATGATATGTTTTGCTTGCCATGCATGATGGCGGTAAAGAAAACACCGCTCGTCTCTGGTAAATACTTCACATTATATTCTTCGGAATTAATTGAAGGTCAGAGTGAGTTCAGGACCTGTCGGCGCCCTGATGAGTTTGACATAACGAAACAAAGTGGGACATGACATAATGTCGAGCCATCAATGATGACGAATGTCGAATGATAGAACAGTTCCCAGATGTTGCATTGCTTTTTGCTTCTTAGATTTCCTAGGTGTCTCTCGCACAATTATATTGCGTCAACATTCATGTTTTGCAAAACACGGTAGTATCAAATGATATATGATTTATGATTGGAAGCAAAAATTGTTAGTTGTGTGGTAAAATAACTGGTTAGATGGAACGCCTTATTAAGTTATTCATATTTAACTGTCATTATAGTTACTTATTTCAAACAATATTTTTATGACAGCTTGCGCAATTTTGACAAATTTCGGAAACAAAATTTTTATACTTAGGATGTACAGCCCAAAATAATATCACCTTAATTTAAATTAATCAGTTTTATAATGGTTCTTGTGGTCCGCGAAAAGGTCCATACGAAACAACAAATAATACTAAGCAATGACTAAAACAGAAAGTAACTTCTGAGAGGAACAAAGGCTCGCATAGCAGGAACACCGCAAAGAAGCATGCTCCCGTTAAGTTCATAACGGTTTAATGTAATTCCCAAAGAGCTTCACATTTTATCACAAACGTCCTGCATTCGTCTACGTATTGCCAATCTGTAAAGTGCGTACAACGTCATAATTATTTTCATTACTAAGATTTAATAAAGTTTATTTCCAAAGCATGGAATTAATACTTATCAGCAATAATTTTTATGCAGCTGTTAAATATTTAAGTCCCCAGGTCAAAATGAGTCAAATTAATGAGAGAAATTAAAAAAATAAAATAGTCTGATCCTATTTAACTCATCCAACCAGAATTTTATTTTTATTTCTTAAGTCGATTCTTTTCGAATCAATAACAAGCGGAATGTCACTCCATTGTCTCCAACACTGTCTCTAGTCCGGGCCTGCCAACCGTAATTCTTACCATTATTTTGACAGTGATTAATCTTTCTCCTGTTTTATTAAAACAACACTGGCTCATCCTTTCTCGCTTTTTTCTACAAAAATAGAAACAGTGACGCCCACTTTTTTTTTATCGTGTCTAAGCATTAAACAAGATCGATGTCGCATTTACAAGTTGTATGAGGGATGTATTTAAGGATCTTAAATAAAAGGGATAACGCATTAAGAAACATTTCTGACCCCATGGAAGTTGTAAGAGATAAAGAAAAAGGAGAAAACTTACCTTTCTCTTGGTTATAATGAAAAAAGGCGCCAAACGCAGGTTTGTAGCAAGGTTGTCGAGTTTGCTTTTAAACTTTCTTCTGTTCTTCTCGTGATTGTTACATTTGTGTTGCTTGTTAAATCATTTGTTCTTATTTTATGTTAAATTTTGGTCTATACTTAGCCACTTCAGTGAGTGATAATTTAAGCGTGTATATAACCTCAAGCAAGAAACAATGGGAAACCATTGAGAGATAAGTTTGCCTCTAAATTTTAAGATATGCGCTGTTATGAGAATTGTAAGCATGCGCAGTGTGTCCCAAACATGAGCAGTTGGTTTCTGAATTGTGTTTCTTATTGAATTCTCTCTATTTTTTTTGGTTTTCGGTGGGGTCACTTTTTTGTATGACAAACCGACTTAGTGCGTCATCCCCTTTATTTAAGATCCTTAGTTATTAGATAGAGATAAACAATTCGGGTAATCGGAACTTTTCCTCATCACGTCGGATTTGCTACGCTCATCATATCGGACTTCTAGTATGTATAATCACTGTATAGGTAGGTATTTGAGGATAGCTAGTGAGAGAGGTGGGGAGTAATATACTCGAGTCTCCAGCAACAAATAATCGAGAGAGTCTCGTCTCTATTTCATATCATAATAATATCAATATCACCGTCAATCAAACATCAAATTAGTGTTTTGAAAATACCTAACAGCCTACACTTACTTTTTCCAAAATGTAGTTTTATAATTGCCCCAAAAAAGAAGATTTTTTCGTTTAAAACATTTAAAAAAAGAAATAACAAAATTCAAAAGCCTAACCAAGGAGAAAAAATAAATTTGCGTTAAAACTTTTAACGCAAATAACTGAGAAACTCATAGACAACTACAAAAATAAAGACACAACAGCAAGACATTTCTTTTACTGAATCAAAGTAAATTAATAGAGATAGAAGTCATCAGACATCAAGTTCTCTCGTCATTCATTGATTCAAAGTAAAATAATTGAAATAGAAAATATAAGTCATTAGAAATCGAACCAATATGTAATATGAAGCAATGTATAATTTAAAATAAAATACAATCATATACAGAGAGAAGACAACAGTTGATTTCAGTTTTATACAATTAAATTACTTTAAATTTATTAACTATATACATAAAGATACAAAAAATACGTAACACGCATAAATCGGAGAAGTAGACAAACACGATGATCAATTGATTAATATCAATATATTAATCAATTAAGATGATAATTAAAAGACAAGTCGCTTTGCGAGGTAGAATAAGGGAAGAACTGTAAAATGTGAAGGGGTAGAATAGAGAGAGCTTGTGGTTGACGAGGTGGAGGGTCTGGAATCTTATAACTATATTCCTATCTCACTGCGAGCTGAAACATCTAATATTATAAGTGTTAACCAAATGGCTCGCTACAACGTCTAGTTAAATACACTGGGCGCTATGATAATAACAGACACACTCGAACACACACACATACAGACAGTCAACTTTGCGAAAACCACTCAAGATGCCTTAAAAACGCCGGAAACGCATAACTTTCGGATTTTTTGCAAACACAATAGTTTCCTAAAAAATTAAACATTTTATCACTTCTGAGAGGTAATATTAGTTACGGTAAACTTATACTATTAGAAAATTTAAAATAAAACAATGAAGCACATTTATTATGAAAAATCTGTAAAAATTGAGTCTCAAATAAGTATTAATGCAACAGCTTAGGTTGTGGAGAATAAACCAAAAAGCTTAAGCAAGAAATTAACTATTGGCTAAGGAAATTGTATTTTGTTAACAATGGGTTTGCCATTTGTTACGTTCCGCTAGTGTTGTAATATTTTTAAATATATTAACAACCTTATCATTAAGCATCATGTTGGGAGATGGTTTTTTAGAGGAGGATAAAATTCATGGAAGGAGGGCTAAAATTATGCCCCTACCTTTTTACAAACGTGGAACCCTTTGCTGGTATTAAATAAATATTATCTAAATATATCCAATATTGGTCCTACTTTACCAAACAAATTTTCCCTCTTTCTAAATACTTAATAAATAATTATTAAATATATTTATTAAAAATTTTTAAATATAGTTTGTATAATTCCTCTCGAGTTTCAATTATATTTGTTTTTCATGATGAAAGCGCCATTTCAATATTTGATAAAATTTTAAAAATATTTCTCAAACCCAGGCTACAGTTTATTTCTAAATAAAGGGGCCTAGTTGAAGGAAAAAGTGATTTAATGTTTATATACGAGTAAATATTATCTATCTTACCAAACACCACTTGCTTAGTAAAAAAAACTCCCCATCAAGTTTTTGATCACGTCAAGTAGGGGAATCAACTTTTCTGTCCCGTCAAGTCATGCCCGTTTTGTTGAACACGGTCAAGTGTAGTTGCTAGGTTGTCAATACGAAAGTGCCTTATTTAAATTTAAGGGAAATAATTAGCTTCGTCTCCTAGGTGACGTGCCAGCATTGTGAACGAGTTGTATATTTTCTTTTGCTATATTTAGAGATATAAAACAATTCAAATGTTCGTGGAAATTAATCATAACAGATATTAGCAGTTGTTATAATCACAGCAGTTTTACTTACTTCTATAGAGTAAGTATACAAAATAAATGAATATTGAATGAAACGATAAGGGTACGATATAGTCAGGAACTACACCCTATATACCCTTGCCAACACTACCTCTAAAGTTTCTTGGAGAAGGAGCTGACGATTGCCTATCAATTTAAAGAAGGCACTTTAGTATTCCCAACGTAGCAACTTTACATTGAAACGCCAATGACCATCTCCAACTTAAAGAGACACAAAGTTGATTTCCCAAATTTTTTGGATCAAAGACTTGGCGGGAAGGTTTTTGATAAAATAATTAATAATAATTTAAGTTTACGTGGTAAAATTAGTAATGGATTTATTTTGTGAGTGAATTTGTTTTGATGGATATATTCTTTTAGTTTTATAACTTGTCAAGATCACTCGATTTGATTTCAACTGTCATTGTTTAATCCATAGAGATATTATTACTAGAGGACCAAATACCTGGTGGGGAGTTATTTCCACGCAAATGGTTAAGTGTAATAGATAAAGCTGTATAGGGTATCAAGGTATTGTATATCAGTCGGCGCGTACATCATAGGAATTATGATTTTAGAATTTATCGATACAAGAATGTTAAAAGGCACTTGACTTAACCAAATGCTCACAAAAACCAAAATCCTTTCAGTATATTTGGCTGTGGGAGCCTTAACATATAAACCTATCGTTCGCTAGCTTCGTTTTTCGCTCCACATTCAGCGTAGGAATGTCGAATTAGAGATTTTACTAAGTAGGAATGCACTACACGAGCATATGAGTCCTCTCACATCAAAATTAGTTAAGTAGTTTAGCCACATTTTTCTGTGTTATGAGGTTTTGGTAATTGTTCTGCATTATTATTGCTGACTAGTGATTACTATACTGGTTAGGTACTCTTATTTCACAACCTACAATTGAAAACTAATCGTCGGAAGGCAAGTTTGCCCTTAAATTTAAGACCCGGGTAGTTAAAGTTATGATTACAAGTATAAGCAGATTTACCCAGCTATACTTTTTGGTGGAATCTTCTCTATTTTTTATCATCAACTGGATAGCTATGTTTTAAAGCATTTGGGTAATGGTTACTAAAATAATAATGGTAAACTTGAAGTAGCAAGAGTCAATTTAGAAGGAAGACCATTTTTGAAAGTCTAGGGCCATGTATTCCTCTTATTTTTAAGGATTTAATGTTGGTGTATCTGAAATTTTTCATCTTGTAAAGTGACCACAATATAATAAACCACAATATAACTCCTACAGAAGAAACTAACCGTCGTATGCAGCACCCTCTCGGGAATGGTTACGGTGGAAGCTTGTGAAATAAAATAATACCTTGTACAGCGAGGCATGATCCTATGTGAACTAACACTTGTCCTGTTATTTCGTCTCCAGAAAAATATACTCTGTCTGGCTCGTCCAACTCCAGTTCGAACTCGTACATTCTCCATTCACTGCAACAGAAATGACTTAAACTTTACAATAAACAATTACACACATAACATTTACTGGAACAGCACTTACATTAGCTACCACAAACAATCACACTACGCCTTCATAAGTGACCCTGGAAGTGGACGAGGCAAGCTTGTGCTGCGAGCGGGGGTTGCCTCAGAAGGCATCGCAGCCTTATAATAATGTAAGCTGATTTGATTCCGAGAGAAAGCTTTCTCATAGAAGCCGTCGCGTATCCCTTCCGTTGAAAAAAGATAAAAAAATCACTCATATAGATAATTAAAAAAGGATTGGAACTTGTTAGTGATCACGAGGAGTATAACACATATCAAGAGCGAATATAGCTTCTTCTTTTAGAGAAGGGCAATTTTATATGCATACAAGTGTAATATATATATATATATATATATATATATATATATATATATATATATATATATATATATATATATATATATATATATATATATATATATATATATATATATATATATATATATATATATATATATATATATATATATATATATATATATATATGAAGGAGAATATAAGAAAGTCGTTAAATACCAATGATGTATAAAATTATAATAATGACAAAAATGAACTGAGTTCAGTTTTGTAGAGCATTGTGTTTCCATCTATGATGGACATCATGGATGGGCATCTTTAGGGATGCAGGACTACATCCCTAAAGATGCCTCCCACAGCAGAAGCGAAACGTCGGATTCTCATCTACATTGATGCGATCACCATTGGAAGAGCCAAATCTTCTTGTCAATAACCGCTGAAGCCTACGCAGTTTATTAATAATATTTTATTAAAGTTTTTCCTGTTTTCAGGATCCTGTTGTTGTAACGTTAGCTTTCCGTTCTGCTACTTCTATTAGTGATTTGGGAGTTACCTTTGACAAAATTAGTTTTATTTTTTTTTATCTACCATTTAACTTTTGAAGGCAATATGAGTGAAATTGAGTAGTGAGCACTAAGATACTTGGTTTCGTGATAAGATCATGTAAAACGGTTAAAACACTAAAACTTTTCCCACCTTTATTTCACTTAAGTCCGTCCAATATTAAACTATATATCATGATTATAGTCTCCTAATTATGCTATATATAAGAATAGGCTGAAAAAAAGAGTGCAACATAAGTTTCTTAATTATATCAATTTATAACTATAATATGTAAAGATAAATTAACTTATGACAACTTAATGGCTAATTTAAATTAAGAGGAAGTACTTTCGGTATATTTGGAGCAAGTGCTGATGAAATCAAAGCTGAACTAAATGAGGCCGGTCGAATTAAGAAATATGTGGGTGAGGTGTACTAGAATGGTTACTGTTTTAGACGCAAATCTTAAAAATTTATAAGAATTAATTAATTATATTATATTGACCAAGGGCAATATAATGAACTGCGTTGGCTTTCGCTGTTATTGTCCCTACTGCGTGATGTTGTTGAAACTAAGATTGGCTGACAGAATTTTCCAAAACTCGCAGTGAAGAGATAAGCAATGTCCACGTGTTGGAAATCTTCAACCCCGTGTCTCTGTTGAAGTTATTTCTGTGCTAAGTAATTTCAATATCTTCCCTGACGATCCTGTCCTACATCCCTGAAGATGCTCCCTTTAGTGGAAGCTAAACTTCTTCATCTAAATTGACGCGGTCACCATAGGAAAACCTTGATCTTCAAAGTGCAATAGATTAATCTACCTTATTAGGATCGAGTACAAGGGAGATATTCAAAAATTGTCTTAACGATGTTCGATCTTTTAATTCTTACATAAGATCAACTTAGGCATATAGAGAATTATAATTAATTTATGAGATTGCCTTCCTGACAACATTTTAGAGCATGTATTTATATTGTGAAAGATAGATCATTATCTTGTAAACATTTTTGTACTTCAAACTTATTAAATTAATGGGATTCTCACGTTGAGAACTTGGTACGAACAAAAAATAATAAATTAGCTGAGACTGGATTTTGAGTAACTATCGCCTCAAATAATAAACATTTCAATTGGGTTTTTATTTCTTTATTGTTCATAATTAAATCAAATTTATTAAATTTAAAGAAAGAGCATGATCAGGTGTTTAATAAAACCAATAGAAAAACTGATATATGACAAAAACTGAATTTAATGTTATTTACCGGACTTATAGGAAGCCAAAAATGTACGATCGAAAATTGCAAACCACCTGATCCTTGATCTGAATGCCAAAATAAAGGTTAGATCAGTGGCCTAAGGGATCATGTTTTTTTTATTTTTGCATTTGGCTCTTAGACTTTACATCTGGGGTCAAGTTACAAAGTTAAATTATCAGAACCACTATTTCACTGTTGGTCAACACCGTGAATGCATTAGCAACATAATGCTTATTTTAATTCGTAATTACAAGGTGGCTTATTAATTTAACTGAACAATTTACCTAGATATCTTGAATTTTATGTGTACAAAGTAAAGTAAATTTGTTTAAACAAGTTTTTGTCGATAAGAAGTCATGTTTTTTAAATTGTTTTCTGCATTGAATGAAGTAAGAGCGTCTTCAAACTCCGATAATAGGTGTTGATAAGAGGGACGAGGATGTGGGAGTATTACTTATCTTTTTCTAATATACCTCTCGTTGAGTTTCTCAATATAATTCTAACAACGCTTTCCACTCTTAAGAAAATAGAAAATAAAAGGAAGTAATTTATGACACGATTTTAATTCTATTTTCCTAGTTGAGAGAACTCAGACAATGAGAGTGATGAAGCAGTTGCCTTGGGGCACACCGTCTGCTGTTAACAAGTTCATTTCTAAAACAACTGTTTTTTTACCTGTGTTTACTTGTCTACTTGGGAGACAACTCGTCAGGCTCAAAGTGAATTCATTTGGGGCTCATGTTTTTCGTGTTTAATCAGAGACGTTTTTCCAGGGAAACGTTAATCAGAGACACGCGCTGTGATGTAGAGGCTTTCTTTTCCTTATTACATTCTTTGTAAAATAACCAAGTGCGCGGATGTTGTTTTTTTGGAGATAGTTAAGGAAATTAACTAACAAAATTCCTGTTGGTGTTTAACTGTCGCAGACGGGTAAAAACGCATTTCACCTACTGTTTTGAGGATGTAAAGTGCCTACTTTTGAGCCGCTCGAAGAAGATGTTATTGCATTTTCAGATAATTGGCAAAATATACCTAACTGATTGCACATGGAATTATCATCTCTCACCCTTTGTAATTACCCATCATTATAGCTTGTATTCATCTGATTCGTAAAAACATTTTAGCTCATGTCTCATTACTTAATGCATTAATACGTCACATGCCTTTTGTTTACTCACCTAAATGGTAATATAGGTACTGAATCATATTCAGACCCGGTGTAATCCGATTCCATGCCCTAATCCTCACAATCACTGCTGCTAAAATCATTTAAACACCACTAAAAGTTATCCGTTCACTAATCTCAAAGAGTCTTTAAACCGTACAAATAAAACTCAATATCATCACAATAAAATCTGTGATATTAGAGTGTTTTGAACAATTTTCATTATTCTCAGCAATCATTATTGCTACGTAAAGTATAAATTACAAGCTGGAATTGCGAAACAAATAAGTAATTATATTTTTTTTAGTTTTTTTACAGATTAATAAATTATAATTAATCTGGTGCAATTAATTACGTTAATTTCTTCTTTTTTCTAAAGCACATCAAAAGATTTTTAAGCCTGAGTCACGACTAAATAAAAATTATAAGACGAAAAAAAGAACAATCAAATTTCATCCCCGACAGATGTTGGGGGGGTTGATGTTAGGTTCCTTGACAAAATTTTCAATTTATATATGACTTTAAAATACAGATCTTATGCAGTCTTCTTGCAGAAATTTGTGATATTTATAGATTTTTAAATTGTATGTTATAATCTCATTAATGATTTATTCTATTTTACTATCATGTTAATTAGCATTATCAGACGTCATTTATAGTAAATTTAATTTACTGTAATTGGGTGGGAAGTTATTTAACCGTGATAGATGGTTATAAAATTACCATGGTGGCTAAAGTAACAAACTAGGAGAATGTTTCCCTGAAAGTTTTCCTTATATTTCTTGAAGCTTTCTCGTGTTTATGTATCAGGGATTTAGCTTTATAGAACCAAATAACTAATCGCTTTTTGTTTGTCGAAATGTAAGGTATAATGATATAGAAAGTTTTATTCTTAGATTTATCCTACACGTAGAAAGCAAATTGTGATTTTGATTTATTTTATGTTTTTGATTTTATACCGACGTAAAACTTTATTTTATCTTCAGACGGTGTATAATATGTAGTTTATTGACTAGTTTTATGGGGAATAAAAAAGCAATTTTCACTCCCAAGGGAGAAAAGGTTACTTTTTATTCCCTTGGGAGTAAAAAGTGAATCCTATTATTGGGGTTAGAGCCAATTATATCCATTTTTTATAAAGAGGACTGATTGATTTTTGCAACACCTTTCCGGGGGCAGCACCCCCAAAATGTATGAGGGGGATCCGCAAATAAAAAACTTTAACATTGGGAGAGGGGTCCACCCAAAACAAATGTGAATAAAATAATACAAAGTGTATTAAAATAAGAATATACGTCAACATCTTGAAAAAATATATTGTAGGAACCTTGGGTTTAAAATGCTATTTTTTCGATAATAAGGTAGAACTTGCTCCGAAGCATTTTTCTGCTCATTTACGAGGGTAAATTACAAGGGGCATCACACCCCTTAGTCGCCACTGAAAGACCAAGGTAATAATTAATCTTATATCAATAGTATAAGATAAACAACTTATACTATTGATATTAAACATATATTCAAATTTCCTTAGGGAAAAATAAGATTTCAGCTTATGAAGTTAAAGAAATCTGACCGAACTTATAAAGTTGGACTAATGGGACGGAAATTATGAAGTTGGACTATTGTGACGGAGCTTATGAAGTTGTAATGATGTTAAGAAGCTTATGAAGTAGAAGTAATGGGACAGAGCTTATGAGGTTAGAGTGATGTTACGAAGCTTATGAAGTGTGACTAATGGAACGGAGCTTATGAAGTTGGAGTGCTGTTACGGACCTTATGAAGTTGGAGCGCTGTTACGGAGCTTAAGAAGTTTGACTATTGTGACGGAGCTTATGAAGTTGTAATGGTGTTACGAAGCTTATGAAGTTGAAGTAATGGGACGGAGCTTATGAGGTTGGAGTGATGTTACGGATGAAGTTGTAATGATGTTACGAAACTTATGAAGTTGAAGTAATGGGACGGAGCTTATGAGGTTGGAGTGATGTTACGGAGCTTATGAAGTTGTAATGATGTTAAGAAACATATGAAGTTGAAGTAATGGGACGGAGCTTATGAGGTTGGAGTATTGGGGCAAGAGTAGGAGTTACTTTGTAGTTTGATAAAAGTGTTAGAGAATAATAAATACACAATTCTTAGTATAAATGTTATAAATTATTAGAATAATCAGCTATCGTCAATACTTGCCGTTAGGGATGATCATCCAACAGAAAGTATTGACTTTAGTTGAGTACGTATTGATGGCGGCTGATATTTTGATATTTCAATTCGTTTTTAGCTTTCTGTAAACATAACCTTTTAGTTACATATGAAATATGCATTTGTTTCGGTATAACAAAATCGAGTTAACCTCTCAGAGGATAAAACAAATAATTAACCCCCATGTCAATTTCACAAGAATCCTATTATTTCTAACTTAAATATTTCTAAATCAAAAACACTTTTATTTTTTTACTTTAATCTAGAGTGTAATAGAAAGTTGGATAAGAGGTTCTTTACAAAGCGACTCATCTATTTGACTGCCCTTCATGTTATCTCTCATAGAAGCCGTCCCTTCAGGCCCTGAAGGCCGGATCCCCGAGATTTCTCAGGGCCCCTAGAGAACACTCTGCCCTTTAATTAACATGTAAATAAGTTTAAAAAGAGAAGGATGTTTTGAATCATTTGTATTCTATCAACACCACGGGTAGAAGGATTTCTGCCTGTGTTTCGCATTCTATCTATTTTCTCTCTTTTAGCGAATTTCCCTATGCGAAAATTCATAAATGAAGTAGGTAATATAATGATAAAAAGTTGATACAAGAGAATGAACAGTGTTATATATAACATACATACATATATATTTATATATTTGTAAATTGTTGTCGTCTACAGCTTGACAGCTAGCTTTAACTAGTCACCATAGCCATTCCCTTTCCGATTTCAAGAAGTGCTCTTCGATAGCTGATCATCGTGCATCGTCCCGTGTTTCTTTTTCCTTGAGTTTATGTATATTTTTGTCTTCATGAATCGAGTTTTGTATGATCGCCGTGCGACTTCAGTTTTCATATGTATAATGTGACCTGACTCAATGAGTCCTTACTGTTTTTCTTCGATTGTATTTGTGTTTGTTTTTTTCACCACCTGTTGTTACCTCTTCGTTCTTCAATCATCTTTAATCTTTTATTTGTCATCTTTAATCTTTTGTATCTTTAATCTCTAGCTTCTTCTTTAGTCTACAGCTTGACACCTACCTTCAACTTGTCACCATAGCCCTTCCTTTTCCGATTTCAAAAGGTGCTCTTCGGTAGCTGATCATCGTGCATCGTCCCGTGTTTCTTTTCTATGTGTTTATGCATATTTTCCTCCTTATGAATCGAGTGTTCAATGCGCGTGCGCTCTTTATCAATGCGCGTTTCCGCTCTTAAACCCTATTTCTTGCTTGAGGTTCCAGTTTCTGCTTTATAACTGAAACAGTTACTCAATTATCAAGCACTACTCGTAATGTTTTGGGTAATTTTCAAAGAAATTGCGCTAAAACTTTTAAAGATTTACACAAACTGAGCTTTAAACTTGACCAAATAATTGTGTACTGCCAATTTCAGAGGCATAATTTTGTATAACTAACAGGGTAATTATGCGCATTTTCCATGAAAAATACACAAAAAATGAGTTACGAGTACCTTAACTAAAACTTAAGCTAAAGATGAATTGTTTAGCGCTAAAACACGCATTTCAAAGGTAATTCACCCGGTTCGCTGACCAACGCTCGTAAATTTTTCGGATTTTTAGAGTGAACTCATTTCTTATCCTTATACCTACGAAAGTAGGGGAGGGGATAAAAGTTTTTTAAACTTCTGCCAATATACTTTATTTATTTTTACGCTACTAGTATGACCCTGTCCTTTGAAATCAGGAAATTATGAATACTTGGTACTTTTATAGTTGAAACCTCTACTGTATATTACTATACTTACTAAATATAATTTAAATTTTATTAGTTCTGAGGCGGCGAAATGTTTGCCAAACGAGTATTTTATTACTGGAGGAGAGGTTTATTGTTGTTTCCAGTAAATATTCATATTTTCATTTAAATACACGATATGTAATTATCGAGCATAAAATTCCGGCTCTCTTTTTTAACTCGAGCTTTGTAGGCAACCTACATACTGGACGATGAACTTTGAGGGTGGAAAAAACAAATTAATTAAAAAAATGAAAAGAGTAATCAATTAAAAAACCTAAGCATTTTTAGATTTTTTTTTCTTTTCACCACCTTCTACCGTAGTTATAAGAAAAAGTATCGTGTTTACCCAACGAAAAGTCCTCAAGCAGGGCGAATTTCTGTTAAAATGCTCTCTTTAATGCTCTGTTTTTAGCGAATTTTTCAAAGAAAAAATGAGCTTATGAGATTGGAGATAATTGAAAATGAGTAAGGAAGCAGGACTTGCTTTTTCGAAAGAGGGGGAAATACTGATCAAGTATATATATATATATATATATATATATATATATATATATATATATATATATATATAATATATATATATATTATATATATATATATATATATATATATATATATATATATTACTATATATTATATATATATATATATATATATATATATATATATATATATATTATAAAGTTTTAAGCGAATCGTATTTTTCATGTTAGGGGATAACTAAAACTGATTTTGGACCCTGTCCTGAGTGCCCCTTTCCTACCAAGTATTCCATCTCATCTGCAAATAAGGAAAAGGATCTATTATTGAGGGAAAATACGATCATAAGGAGGTGGAAGATGATATTAATGAGAAAGGAAATAATGAGGAAGATCTAGTAAAGAGAAAAGACTATGATAAACATGAAAATGAGGTATTATGGAGAAGGAAATAGAGAGGAATTGTAGGAAGGGTAGGGGGTCGTGCTAAAATTATGTTTATTTCTTGAAGAATTAGCGACAAAGTCACGAAATATTAGGGAAACTTAAGAAAACTTGCTGGGCTTGTATTTGCATCAGGTCAATAAAACTATCATGATATCTTAAACTCTTTCTGAAACTGAAGAAAAGGCTTGCATTATTTATTTCAAAGCTTACGGTAATGGTTTGGAGAGATGAAGAAGCAAGCCTTGTAAAAAAGGCAACATGACAATAATAGTAACATAGAGATATAGAACCGAATGCAGTAGCTCAGTGATAAAATACTTGCCTTTTGACCTGCAGGTCGAGGCTTCAAATCCAGCTGGGGGAGGACCTTAATATGAGGTTACCGCTTGTACTTTACACTCAGAGTGTCTTGGAATAAAGACCGGCCAACCCAGCCAGGGTTTTACGTGATTTCTTGGGCTGCTAAGGTGAAAATGCGGGTTTGATTCCTGCTTCGTCTGAGATAAGTCTTGCTCCACGGTTTCGTTGTCTCTAGCTCACGAAAAGTTTAGGTTCTGCGGGCTGCTGGAGGTGAATGTTGGAATGATATACTGAGCCTTCATATGTCCGAAAACGTTGTCAGTAAAAGTAAAGGGGATGACACGAATAACGACTAGTAATGAAGTGCTTGGATCTTGATGACAGACATAGTGGCACTGCGGAACTTTGACTTTCAGGTGAGGGCTATAAAATAAGTTTGTACACGCGCTGACGTCATGGCTGCCTGAGTTCTCGGTGAGACTGGTTAAACGGGAGCGGACAAAGTAAGACAAATGTGATCAGAGGAGCTAGTAAGAGTAAATGAACTAAGCACACTGTTGAACTGGTAGTCGGCGTTGGGGGTGGGCCTAGCCAGCGCATTTCCTTTGAATAATGCAGAAAAAATAAGTCACAAGTAGTGCTTGATAAATGAGAAGTTGCTCAATTTATAAAGCATGCACCGGAATTTAAGCAAGAAATGGATTTTTAAGCACGGAAACACGCATTCCAAAGGAAATCGACTGACATGCGGACCACTGCGCCTGAATTATTTGTCATCAATATTAAAATAAAAATTGGAATTTTTCAGGTTAATTCAGTTTTCCTATTTATGAATTTATTTGATGGAGAGACATAAATAATGACTTATTAACAACAATAATTTTTCAACGGCACAGATTAATGTTTAGAAACTATTATCACAAGCTAGAGTAAATAATATAAGGATTTTTTAATTGTCTTTAAAAAACCTTTAGTTATCCGAAAAAAATTGTAAAAAAAGTACTATTTTCATTTGATTAATTGCTTTGATTCCGCTAGTTCGACGAAATAAAGAGCGGAATAGAAAAACTATTAAAGAACAGAATTGTTACAAGGGCATCGATTCCTAGACCTGCATGCCTGCGGACCTACTGCTACAGATACATAAAGACCTAGTAAACTATATATTATACAAGAATTATATAAGTAAATAAATAACTATTTATTGCAAAAATTTTCTTTTCCGTTGCATTTATTATGTTATTACTCTTTGTAGCTAATCATCTTTAGCTGTGTTACTTCACATGTAGAGTTTTAAATAAATAAATAATTATTTATACAAGTTTAAATATCTAACAATCATTGTTCACTGCTATATAATTGATCCTATATAAAATGAATTAAAAATAAATAGTTTGTCAAAGTAAGTAAATACATTTTTATATAATTGATGAATTAGCTACCGTTAATACTAGCCGCTTCACTTGTATTTCCCATAACTGGTTTGGTCTAGGGGAATTTATGGCTTAATATCAGGTAACAAGGCGTAACCTGATTTTAACTGATGTGTTAGTGATAAATTTAGGCAAATGATGATATTAATTATTTATAAGAATTCGATGTCAGATTTGTAAATAAAAATTAACTTTATTTTATTTACTTTTGTTTACTCCGAAAGCGTTAACAAGACTTAATAATATAACCTGATAATCAGTTTACCATTTCAATTCAATTCAATTCAATTCAATTCAATTCAATTTATTTCATTATAATATAAATACAATTATCACACATTAAATGAAGCAAATGATCTACGCGCCAACAAAAGCCCAAGCTTGTCCGTTGGCGCGAATAAAATCTTAAATATCTATATAATTAAAAACAAATATATAACCAGTTGATACAATATTGGAACGCAATAAGAGAGAGTACATTGATGACTTAGGAGAAAAATAAATAAATAAAAAGTAACAGTGAACAAATATAAATATAGAGTAGGATAATTAATATTTTTTTCTAAATGCAACATTCATACATGCAACATTCATACATTAATGCAACATTATACATACATGCACATTCATAATACACTGCATACACGCTTTATTTATTCATAAACATTTAAAATTTTTTTTTTTTTTTTTTTTTTTTTATTATATAATAATTAATATAATTTAAAAATTAAGATAAAAACAAAATATTACAAAATAGAAAATAAATGTTAATGGTACATAAAAATTAAGAAAACCGAAATCATAGAACAATATATATAATAAATGTTCTTTCCATTAAGTAAATAAAATTTTAATATAATATTATTAGATAATTGACAAATTAAGATTTAAGATTAACAGATTTAAGTTACTAATTTAACTTAAATAAATTATAAAACAAGTTTAATAAAAAAAGAAAATAATAAAAAATAAAAAAAAAATATAATAAATAAATAAATAAATAAATAAACACAAAAAAATAAAATAATAATATAATAAAAAAAAATAAAATAAAATTAAAAATTTTTAGTTAAAAATATTGAGATATAAAATACAATCTCAATTCTATATTGAGATTATAGATCAAATTTATAATATCACAGATATATTGATAAAATTAAATGGGTAATTGGGTATTTTATAGTTTATGTACTAATTTGTCAATACTAAAGAAAATGTTATCAGTTAACCATTTATATAGGTGTTTGTTGCTAATTTTGAAGATTTTAAATAGTTAGGAATATTAAATATTTTTTTGAGAAATATAGTGAGAATGTCTTCTGAGCAAGGCACTTACAACTAAAATCAGTCCTAATTTGATTATTTTGTTTGACCTAGTAGAGTACGTATGGGTATAATGTTTATTAGGGTCAATCTTTGGTAGGTATTTTTTAATTATTTCTAATAAAAGTTGTCTGACTGTGAGTAGTTGAGTTTCAGTGAATAGTTGTCAGTGCAAAATCTCTAGGTAGCTTAAACATGGTTTTCAGAGCTCTTTTTGCAATATAAACAACGGATTTATGGTAGAATCAAAAGCGCCACCCCAAATACCATTACCATATTCCAAACAGATGAAATAGGGCGAAGTAAACAGTTTTAAGAGTTTTTAATTCAACTATATTCCTCAGCAATAAAGTTTGTAGACAACAACTCTGAGTTTTTTACACAGATAGAGAACGTGTTCGTTCCATCGAAGGTTTTGATCTAAGAGAATGCCTAAATACCTAAACTTTTCAACCTTTTCTACTTTATTTTCACAGTTGCATGCATGGTTATTACAATTGCTCACTAAACAAACAAACTTAAATGTAGGCTGCCCTCGTATATTAGGACTAAAACACATGCATTTGGTTTTAGAGAGGTTTAGAGAAAGGAGATTGTACTTTAACCAATTTTGTACCGTGCTGAAACCTATTTTCGCTTTTTTAAGGACACTCTCCCACGAATCCGCTTGAAAAATTAGAGCTGCATCGTCTGCGAAGCAAACGATGCCATCATTTTTATCTGAGCTAATCAGTTCGGGTAGTTTATTTATGTAGATCAGAAAGGAATGGGCCCCAGAACAGTTCCCTGAGGTAGTCCCCAGTCACCGTCCTGAGGTCACTCTCATTCTGATCCTGTCTAACAGTTTGAGTCCTGTTTGATAAATAGCTCTTTAAGAGTTTCAACTCGGTACCAGATATGCCTATCTCTTTTAACTTCTCTATCATCTCAGCATGAGGGACGGTATCGAAGGCCTTGGCCAGGTCTAAAAATATGACTAGAGTTTTACGTTTTAATTCGAAGCCTCGGTAAATACGACCTGTCAAGGCCTCCAATGCGTCCTCCGTGCTAAGACCGCTTTGAAAACCAAACTGATTTTGATTTATTATTTTATGTTTATTTAGATAATCAACCAGTCTAACTTTAATGAATTTTTCCATAATTTTTGATAAAGAGCTTAAAAGGCTAATAGGTCGGTAATTTTGTGGCTCTTTTTTGTCACCGCCTTTAAATAAAGTTGTTACCCTTGCATGCTTAAAGTCTTTAGGAAAATAACCTTTGTTAAAGCAAATATTTATTAATCCGGTCAGTGGTTTAGCTAAGTTGAGTCTCATTTTTTTGAGAACTGAATTAGGTATTTCGTCAGGTCCAGGGGCTTTATTATTTTTCAACGAATTTATTATTTTGATTACTTCAGGTACGGTAACAGAGGTCAGAGTAAATCGAGGTTGGTCAGGTTGATTATTTTCGGTTTCTGGTGATGTTTGCTTGGATGAGCTCGGTTCAATATTTAACTGTAATTTAATTTTAGTTGCATAATCTTTACCTACGTTTATGAAGAAATCATTAAAAACATTTAAATCAGTGTTAGTGTTTACGCCCGGTGAGTCAGATTTCTTATTTATAGAATTCAGGGCTTTGTTAATTAGGCACCAAATTTTTTTTTGGATCTCCCTCGGACTGGTTTATTTTATTTTTGTAGTAATTTTTTTTAGTTAAGGTTATAAGTTTAACGATTTTCTTTTTATAATATTGATATTTATTTTTTAATCCCACATTAAAAGGCTGTTTTGCGTATTTTTTAGCTAATTTGTCTCTAACTATAATAGATTTTAAAATTCCATCAGTTATCCAAGGTTTCTTTTTTCTTTTCTTTATGACGTACTCTCGAGTTGAAGTAGAGATTTCCATACACGTTTGAATTTTATTTTTTAAGCAAATTAAGCTATCCTCAATATTTAAGTTTGAATCTATCAACCAATCTATGTTTTTAGCATTTTTTTCAAGCAGTTCATAATCGATTGTTTTTTTTATAACCTTATTTTTTATATTCATGTAGCTAGAATTTTTCAAAATTGGTTTGCTGTGAAAAGTGGTGGCATAATGATCTGTCACTGTAAGTTCGAGAACAGGAAATATTTGGAACTAGTTTGGAACTAGGAAATATTTTATCTTTAAAACATGGTGTTGGCAATCCTTTATCTTTAATATATTAAATAAATACAAAATATTTTATCTTTAAAACATGGTGTTGGCAATCCTTTCATGCTTTCCACTCAATATAGCGCCGAGTGCCAATAACTAGTGGATATACTATAAATTAATAAAATTATACGGCCATCAGTTCTGATGCCGTAAAGCGGTCAAGATACCGAAGGCCTCATGTTTTTAAGTGCGCTTTAAAAAATATAAAATGACCTTTTCTAACAACTACTTTATTGTCACTACTGGGAATGACTGATGATGGCCTAATGCGACAGAAAATTATCTATGAACTAAATCAAATTATATTATTTTTAGTGGAAAGACTGTGTTGGACTATACCTATCCCAAAAAGCAGCTATTTATATTATGCCATAATTTTTGGTTAATAAAGGCTTTGCCATCTCTATTTACTTATAATATCAAAATGCAATTCAAAAGTTTGACACTCAATTTGTTATAACCAAATGAATAATATAAACATATAATATTAAGACTCAATATATATGTAAAATAAACTTATTAATATTAAAATGAGAATATCTACAGTTTACAATGATGTAATTTGCATTGCGCTATTACAATTATAATCACATTCATGGAGTAAACTAAACCGTAAATTTGGTTTTAATATTTTTTTAATAAACTAAGGTCCGCGTTAGGTAGGCTTACGTAATAACACGTTTTGTTTTGCTCCTGTTTTATACCTTTTTACAACTAGTAATTGTGCGTGAACAAGAATTTAAGTTGTATATTCTTGAGCGATTTTTTCCGAAGATTCCTGATCTTCTAATCTTATTTTATTCTGTTCAGTGGTTTTTTTACAATCGTGCATGTAAGTAATTTACTGGTGTATGTTTAAATTTGAATATTCCAGAGAAGAATTACAGGGTCAAAGTACTTTGTTGACGCCAATGGTCTGACTCAATAATAACAGTGTCGCCACTGTCCCTTCAAAACCTCTAGTTACAGTAAAATACGCTAGATAGCATAAGCTGTCTAATCTGTTGGAAATCTTAGTATATCATTCCTCTACTAGAAAGCGCTAGGGGTGCGTTCTTTTGATAACTCATTCAATAACGTCTATGACTGGTAAACGAGTTGCGGAAAATCGTTCGCCCGATATGAATCTAAACAAAAAAATGGCTAAAAAAGTCGGCGATCTAACCGTTGAAGAGCTTAGAATGGCTCTAAATATCGATCAAATAGCTACAAAAACGGATATCAGATGCATCGATTCGAAAATCAATGAGGTAACTGCTGATCTAAATATAATTAAGGAAGAAATTTCCCAATTAAAAAAAGAAAAAGAAATCTTAAAACAAGAGATAGACGGATTAAAAAACCGCTCCCCCCGAAATAACTTGATTTTCAGAGGTATTGAGTACACGAAGGAGAATAACTTAAAAGTAAAACTAAAAGAATTCTGTATTAATGTGCTAGGAGTTGAGGAAGGTACAGAAATCCTGTTTAATAGAGTTCACCCACTGGGCTCTGCGTCGATAAAAAACCGTCCTATTATTGCTCATGTCCCACTTGACGATGATATTGATATTATATTGAAAAATACTTTCAAACTCAAGGATACTAACTTTTCAGTTCAAAGAGACGTCATAACTGCTTAGAGAGTCAAGCAGGGAAAATTAAGATATTTACGTAAAAATATTCTGAGCATTAAAAAAGAACTGATAACTTCCTTCAAGGATTTTAAGCTAACATTAGTAGTTAATGGGAAAGAGTTTAAGCTAACTGATAGTTTTGACCTGATGCATGACAACAAGCCAGCTTTAAGTATTCTAAATGAAATGGTCGGTCAAGACTTAACTCTATTGTTGGCTGAGCTTAAAGAAAAAAAGAAACCCAATAATAAAATTAAATCTCCTAGTGGGTCCGGCAAAATTAAAAACAAACAATGACTTCGGTCAACGTCACCTCAACGAAACCTAAATATTCTTTTTTGGAACATACACGGCTTTAAATCGCTTGAAAATTTGACGAATAATGAAAGAGTACATCTGTGTAGATGGCTAGGCTACCTGCTCAACCTGTATAATCAAGTATTAGAGGAAGGGAAGTACCTGATTCCTGAACTGAAAGTTTCCTGGTAATGATCCACAAAAAAGGTTCAAAGTCAGATTGTGCCAACAACAGAGGGATTGCTCTTTTAAACTCTATTGAAAAAATAGTCTCTACCATCCTGTTAAATCGAGTGAATAGTTGGGCTGAAACAAATCATATAATCCCCGAAGAACAAGCTGGGTTTAGAGAGGGCCGAGGTTGTTCAGATAACATCTTTCTGCTTAAATCACTAATAGACATCAATTTTATTGAGGGTGTTCCTTATATGATAGCCATATTTATTGACTTCTTTAGAGCCTTTGACTCAATAGTACATCATATTTTGTGGAAAAAACTCTATGACTTAGGTCTTTCCCCTAAAATAATTAGAGCTATAAAATCTCTTTACAGGAAAGCTTCTTTAAAAGTAAAATCTAACCAAGGTCTTTCTGAAAAAATAGAAATAACGGTCGGCCTGTTACAGGGTGAACCATTATCTGCTCTTTTATTTAGTTTATTCATCTCTGACATCATGTTTATTTTAAATCTAAAGGTTTTAAAGGTGTAAAGCTTAATAAGTTCATTAGAGTACTTATGTTGCTTTATGCGGACGACATAGTATGCTTAGTGTACTGCTGGACTGAAGCTACTTAATCTTCTATCCCAATACTGTAATGAAAATGAACTTAAAGTTAATACTTCTAAAACAAAAGCAATTATATTTACACGATGTACTAGAGGGAAAAGATTGAGAGCACTAACATTTCAAGGTGAAACAATTGAATATGTAAAAAAATACACCTATCTAGGTGTCCCTTTTAGCGAATTTCCTTTGGAAATTCGCCTAATGGGATAGGCGTCATGGCGGAATTTGAACCTCGGACCACGACACAAATCCGTTTCAGAGGTCCCTAATGACGAAAAAATAAGTTTCGCGAGACTTTATATATATATATAATATATATATATATATATATATTATTATAATATATAATATATATATATATATATATATATATATATATATATATATATATATATATAATATATATATATATATATATATATATATAATATATATATATATATATATATATATATATATATATATATATATATATATATATATATATATATATATATATATATATATATACATATATACATAGACACTTTCTTGTAAACACTCTATCTTTCGAACGGATTAATATATTTTTTAACCAAACTTGGTACAAAAATCAACCTTCGGGAGGACACGAACCCTATTGAAAACCAGGTTTTTGTGACGTCATTAACCCGGTTTGCTGAGTCAGCGAATTTTTCAAAAAATCGGCAAAATTCAGGGTTAATATTAGACAAAATGAGTTACGAGCAGTGCTTGACAATTGAGTAACTGCTTAGGTTCTAAAGCATGAACCAGAACCTTAAGCAAGAAATGGGTTGTTTAGCACGGAAACACGCATTCTAAATGAAATTCGCCCGACAGCGGACCACCGCGCCGGAATTATTTATTTAGTAGTTGTAAACTTATATAATGTAAAAGCACGAAAACACGCATCCAAAGGAAATTCGCCCGACATGCGGACCACCGCGCCAGAATTATTTTCTAGTTGTAAACTTATATTAGGTAAAAAAACGATAAAAAACTATTGTCTCTACTAGGATTTGAACCCAGGTACTCTGGGTTTGAGTTTTCGCATCCAAAGGAAATTCGCCCGACATGCGGACCACCGCGCCAGAATTTTTACTTTACCCACAAATACTCACAAGCGGCTGCTCATTTTATATCAAGAGGGTCTATAGCGTCCGCTAAAGTTAAAAGTATCTTAGCGCAATCTAGGTCAGACAGTTGGGCGACTAAATTAAGGCTTTTTGATGCACTCGCATTATCAACCACACTATATAGTTGTGAATTTTGGGCATTTAGCTACCTCGAGCTACTTGAAAGCTTCCAATCGAAATTTTTCAAAAGTTTATTATTTCTACCTCGTAGCACTCCACACTATATGCTTCGACTCGAGTTAGGACTTCTATCCATATCAAGTAAAGTTTTTAAGGCAATAACGTTGTATTGGTCAAAAATTATAAAAATGAGCTCTAGTAGACTTCCTCTCCAGTGTCTCTCAAAACTAATACAATTAGATAATAGTCTAATAAACTTGAAAGAATATAACTGGTGTTTACTGTATAAAAATCTACTTGCTAAAATTAGTTCAGAATGTTTGAAGACCCTCAACTCAGAATTGTTTGATAAGAATCTAAAAAAATTATTGAATTCCTTCGACAATCATTTATTTAGCCTGGATATAGAAAGAGTTTTAAATTCCTCTTACTCAGATCTATACAGAAATATCTCTCTCTTCTGTTCCCTAGGAGAACCTTACTTACAGGTCAGAGGCAATATTCATAAAATTAGAGTACTTGCTCAGCTCAGACTCTCTTGCTCTAATTTAGTTAAAATATATCTACATACTATAGTTTACATGTTACGAGCTGATGAAATTTGTCCCATGTGTACATCTCACTTAGACACTCTACACCACATCCTCCTTGAATGTTCAGTAACAAATGTTCTGAGGCAACAATATATTCAACCTTTACAGACTGACTCTCTGACTGACTTACTCAAACATGAACCAACTCTCCATTAATAATGTTTTATTACTTTACTTTTTCAGCGATTAAGTTAAGGCATGTTTATGAAATAACTAATTAAATAACCTTGTTCTTAATTTATCTTGTAAGATCTCTTACATTCACTTTTCTTCTAGCTGAGCAATTCAAATTTAAGTTTTTACTTCCTTTCAAATTACATATTTTTCTTTTATTTTAAGAAGATTAATTTTTCTTTATTCGAATCCATGTTTTATTAATTTTTGTTTTTTGCAACAATTGTGCTAAGATAGATATAATTTTTGTAAAGCAAGACTCATTGTAGGAGAACTATGTTCTTAAACAAATAAAGTATTATTATTATTAATAAACTAAGTAGGAAAGAAAAGACGTAGGAACAGGAAATTAGTAAACGTCTTTGCAAAATTAGAAATTATGACACTACATTTTCAAGTTAATGAGTAAAGAAAAACTTGCAAGTCCGTTATTATATCCTGAGTCATGAGAAATAGAATTGAAATGATATGCAATAATTTTAAGAAGAAGTTGTAATAGTTTTACAAGTTCAAACTGGGTGTTTTCAGGGAACTGGAGAGGATAAGAAATGAATTGTCTAAAGTTTATGGTAAGGAAATTTAAGTTTTTGTTTGCTGAGTAGAAATGATAAGATGTCAAATTTTCTTTAAAAGGTTTACAATTTCTACAAAAAACAGACAAGAAACATTTTGAATGGAATATTGTGAGACTATTACGATTTTATTTCCAAGGATTCGATTGGCTATTCCTATTTAAGATGGTTACCATATTATTATTATTATTATTAGTTAACTAATATCAGATTTTGTTGACAACTACTTTTAGTTCTAATTTATTTAATTCTGTTGATAATTAAATCATTCTTTCCTAAAAGTGTTTTAACTTTTCCTTATTTATATAGGAAAAATCATATAGCAAAAAAATCGGAATCTGGGATGACACCGAAATTATCCTTTTAGGGCGTTTTTAATGCCTTTTAAAGACGACATTAACCCGATACAATGACTTAACGAAAATTTCGAAAAATCATTAAACACGGAAAAATGATGCGATCAGATTGAGATTTGGCAAGCATGTGACTATGTATAATAACATACGTGCTAAGTATGGTCTCATTACCAGCATTAAGTCCTATTTTATTGAATGAATTGTTTACGTTTTTATAAAAAAATGGGAAATAGTCCGACTGAGTTGAAATTTTGTACAAATGTATAACTTTACGCAATAAATAGTTGCATTAAGTTTCGTTTCAATACAACATGTATATCCACGATTTGTTTGGGTCACAAAACACAAAAAATAAGAAGCATTGAGCGTGGTCAGTGCTGTATGGGTGACCAACTTAAAATGATGCGGATGCATTTACTATCTGAAGACGAGCAAAGCGAGTCTAGAAACTTGTTGCAGTATAAATTTGGTGAACTGTATATCTGAGGACGAGCGAAGCGATTCCGAAGCAGGGAGGATGAGCATAGCGAATCCGATGTTATAACAATAAGTTCCGAGGTACCTCCTACCTGATTTTTTAACTTCTCATTTTTTTTTAATATATATTTCCTGTTTATTTTATTGAATTTTTCCTTTTATTAATTTTTTAAGTGGGTTAATCATTTTTTATTTAATACTTTGTAAAACAACAAATAGAAAAAATTCAAAAAAAGCTCCAGCCGTACTCGAGCACGACCTTGCTCATTCGAGGATATGTTATTATGAATTTTAGTTTTTAATGAATACAGTGTGTACCTTTGTTTTATAGCAGAATAAACTATTTTTATTATTTTATTTTTAATTACCATTTTTTTATCTTAATACATTTCCTATTAATCAAATATTTCCACATATAATCTATTCCCATTTGCAAATGTTATACTAACCTTCTACAATAAATAATCCAACAATTCAAACTATGGAACTGTAATTTGAAATACAAGCTGCAACAGGTGTAGGACACCTTAAGGCAAGGTCAGATATTGTCCTTGGCCCATGTGTTTGCTCTATGTCGTCGTTAGCTTTGTTCTCAAACAAAATTAAATTAGTACGACACAGTAGTAGTAATAACGAGATTAGCTCGAAGTACAACTCCCTACAGCTGATATGATTCGGAATTTTCAAATTAATGTTCTGCAACCATTTAAAAAACCCAAGGATTAATATTGAATTTGAAAGTTATATTCTAGGTATAGAAAGGGTTTAATTGAAGCATCAATGTAGAAAGATGTTCAAAGAAGCTTAATGCAATAAGACACTTCTCCATATTCTCCCTCTACCCCACATAATAGAGCATATTAGTCTGCACATTCAAGTTCCAATTACAAACTTTGAGAAATAATGTTAATAGCATTTAGTATAAACCTCAATAATATATTAATATATTTTTGCAATATTTTTAATACGTGTATTCAATTCGACATTTCAAATAATTTAGAAATGTTTTTAGATTTTGTTTAACTTCAATCACAAAATGTTATTCTTAACATTTAAGGGGTCTTAAGAGGTTAAAAAATTGTAAAAAAAATCATCTTTGAAATTTAATTGAAAACATGTTGTTTAAAGAATCATTCCCCAGAACGTCCATTTAAACTGCAAAAAAGCACAAGCTTTTCCGCCCAGCCTTAGTTTTAGTTTCTTGGGATCTTAAAATTCTAGTTTTCTTAAAGGTTTTTTTAGTCTTTTTTCTTTTCCTCAAAGTTTTCTTTGAGGATAAACTTTGAAATTATTTGAACTTGAAAAGAAAAGCGTTCCTTTACAAAGAAGACTTAAAAAACTAAGTCACTTCTCGTGCCGGGACGTTTAGTAGACGTCAATGAGTTAAAGTTAGAAACTCATTTCTTTTTGTTTTTCTTTGTAGGAATGTTGTCCTAACATCACTATATTTTTATTATTATATATAATATATATATATATAATAATATATATATATTATAATATATATATATATATATATATAATATATATATATATAATATATATATATATATATATATATATTATATATATATATATATATAAATATATATATATTATATAATATATATATATTATATATATATATATAATATATATATATATATATATATATATTATATATATATATATATAATATATATATAATATAAAATATATATATATATATATATATATATATATTATATAATATATATAATATAATATTAGAATAGTGATCATTTAAATAACAACTTAGAGAGCTAAAAGAATATAACTATTGAAATAAAGTCACTAACAAAATAAATTCATTATTATTTTATTACCACGTAAACATAACACATTTTTAAATTTTTTACCAAAAACATCCCCGCCAAGTCTTTGGTTCAAACAATTTGGGAAAGTATTTTTTGCGTCCGTCTAGTCATGCCCTTTTTAGATGGCGATGGTCATTGGCATTTCAAAGTGAAGTTGTTAGTTTGGCAATTCTAAAGGGCCTTATCTAAATTGAAAGGCAATCATCAGCCTCTTCTCCTTGGCGGCGTGCCTGCAGTATAATCAACTTTTATAGTTTGTTCTGCTATTTTATACGATATTCTACAATTCTGAGGTGTTTGTGGAGATAAATTTTAACAGATATTTGCATTGGTAATAATTGCAGCAGGTCTACTTCCATAGATCCAGGACCAAACAAATGAAATGAACGAATGATGCGATATGGGTGTAGTCTAGAAGTACACCCTTATATAATACTTTTGCTAACACTACTTTTAAAGTTGAATACCTTTATTATTGATGCACTCAGCTGAAACGCTTTTCAATTGAAATAATGCCCTTTAGTATTGCCAACCTAACAACTTCACTTTGAAACGCCAAGGACCATCTCTAATAAAACGGACGTGACATGGTAGGACAGAAACGTGTATCCCTACTTTTTTTTTTACCAAAGATTTGACCGGGAGGTTTTTACCAAGCAAGTGATTTCTGGTAAGATTTCATGTGTTTTTGTAGAGCTCTTAACAGTTGGACGATTGTTCAAAGTATTAACATTAGTATACAAGTTAGGTGTTGTTGAAAAAGCTGTAAAGGATGTCATGGTATTGAGTATATACTACGCAAGCTTTGTTTTGCGGTCGAGATTTGGAATGTAGAATTCGAGGTTTAATTAAGTAAGAATAAAAACGGGCATAAGACGAATCCTATCACATCAAAATCTGCTCAGTAGTTTAGAATGTGGGTGCGTCGACGTATAAACCGTCGAAGTAAGCTACCGTCCGCTATCTTACTTTTTGCTCTTTCAGCGTAGGAATGTCATATGTCATGTAAAATGTTACTCAATTTTTACAACTTTAAATCAAATTTTTCTGAAAGTATACCTTAAATTATGAAAGAAAACCGTTGTCTGTTTGTACAGAGACGGAGTCATTCATATGATAGCGCAAAATTTTAGAAAATCGCACGAATTTCAGTTCATTTGGAATAAGTGGTCCTACTATGGTAGTTTCACTATGCTTTCTCTAAATGTAAAGTTCGAGTGCGGTAGCCAAATTAGTCTATCCGGTGCAGCACTCTTCACGATGATTCGTGACAGGAGGTAAAGGTGACATACTTATAAAACACGAGACAGCCAAACTCTTGTATAGGACGCGCTTAATGTTAATTAACCCAGGCTTCTCTTAGTGCTTAAACTTTTCTATTTGTTTTTCTTATTTTTCCATTTACTATCCATTTGGATAATGTTTTGTGCCATTCAGCATTTATATCAAGCTCAATTTTTCGAAAGGACGATAGTCATGAGACCAAAGTTATATATCCTTGATGTTTCGTTGACTTTTTTTCTGAGGACAAGCAAATCGAGTCCAAATTTACGAGAAAAAATTCCGAAGTACCCAATTTTTTTTAAAGAAACATCCCTTTAAACGTTCCATAAAATAACTTAAATAAATGTCTATGATAAAATTTCTCAAATGGAGTTTAATTATCAGTCCTTCACATCATTTAAATTTAAAGAAGAATATATTTAAAAAAAAATTTGAAGGATTGCATAATGACAGAAAATGGCTGGTAAAAGAGATGATATATTAAACAATGATATTTATGTTTTGTCAAGTTTATTATTAAAAAGTTTAAACTAAAAATTCCTTTCTGTATTCAAAACTTTTATCTAAATCTGGAAGGAGGGGATATTTGATCCACAAAAAGCTTTTTGTGAAAACCACTTAATAATAAATAGGTTACCCGAAAATTGGATTTTTAAATGTCCCTCCATCTACTTAGGTTTTACTTGACTTTAAAAGAACAAATAAAAATTTTGTTTTTGTGAAATAAATATTTTATTTTACAATTGAAAATTTGTGTTATGAGAGTTATTATTTTAGTTAGAGTTAGAGTTAATTTTATAGTAAGTTATTATCAGATTACCTACATTCTATGTTCATGTTATGTCCATAAAAATTTTAACACAGAAAAAGTATATTTATGAAATAAAAAAATTAAATAATGATAGTTTGTATATTTTAACATGTATGTTATATATGTTGAAACATATATAACATAATTATTAACATATGTATGATCTTAATATACCGTTTTTACATAATTAATAATGAAATTAATTAATGAAACTATGTAATGTAAATAAATATCTCATAAATTAAAATGTTGTTTAATATTAAAATAAAACTAAAAAGTGAACTAAATTTATAAAATATTAATATTTAGCATTGATTCAAAAACACCAATTCTTTAAACGGAAACAAAAATCGGGTACGGGGTACCTCGGAAATTTTTCTCATAACATCAGATTTGCAATGCTCATCCTTGCTGCATCAGACACAATACGCTCGTCCTCAAAATGTAAAATTCAACATTTTTAAATTTGTACTGCAACATGTCTTCGGACTCACTTCGCTCGTTCTCAGATTTTAAATGTATCCATATCATTCTCAGCGGTCAACCAAACAGCACTGGCCACGCTTATTTCTGCTTAACTTTTATGATCCAACAAAAATTATAGATATACTCTTCGTATTGAAACGAAACTTCGGGAAATTATTTAATAACTAATGGACAATTTTCCCGTATTGAATCATTTTCTGATTTTTTTTTCAATTTAAAAAAATGACGTAAAATTGGCGTAAAACTTGGCAAACCTAAAACTTGGCATATATATTAATCTTATACATAGCCACATGCCTGCCAAATCTAAATCCGATCGCATCATTTTTCCGCGTTTAATGATTTTTCACGAAGTCATTATTGTGGGTTAATGAAGTCATAAAAACATTATTTTCCAAATACCACAACTACAGCGGTAGACTAATTTTGTACCAAGTTTCAACTCTCTAGCATAAATACACTAGGAGCTACGATGATGACACACACACACATACATACAGACAGACAACTTTGAAAAAACCACTCAGGAGGCCTTAAAAGCACCTGAAACGGATATAATTCCGGTTTCATCCCGGTTTTGGATTTTTTTACAAACACAATACTTTTCCTATATACCTACGGTATAAATGAGGAAAAGTAATAATTAGTCAACTGCATTATTTTATGGCGCATTATAACCTTACTCGATTTAAGATCAAGTTATACTCGAAAATTTAAAACAAAGCAGATTAAAAGATAAACAAATAAACTTTGTGTGTTGTTAGAAAAAAACAATAATTACCTCAATAATGTATAAAAGAAGTAAATAAGTAAGTAGGAAATAATTTTCTCTAAAGTTCTAAGTATGAAAGCTAGAGGTAAAAACTTGGAAAAGTTAGTTGCAACTCGCGTGTAACACTGACCAGGTCCGAGGCAAATTATTTTTACATTTTTATTTCTCTTATAGTTTGATCTGATAGAGGGCGCTACAGGCAACACGGCTCTGCCCTTATTACTCTATAGTTCTGCTTGTTTAAGAAATTAAAATTATTGATTGATAAGTATGTTAGTGGTAAGGTTATAATAGAACAGAGTTTGAATCTATTTTTAGACGTATTTTTCGTTAGTTGTTATGTCTCAAAGAAATTAATGCTGAATTTATTTGTTTTGTCGATTGATTTCAATGCTAATGGTTGACGTTATACACAGGTTAAGTTTTGGGGCTTGTATGATCAGCTACGAAAGGGCCCTTGAAGTCAGGGTTTACAAAGCAACCCTGATTTGTGCCTATGACTCTGCATTAGTGCATAATTGGATGAAGATTGCGAGATCTTTTAACATTTTTAGTCGATCGAAACTATACTAATTGGCTTTGTTGGATTGACGTCACAGCGAAAGTTATTTTGTAGTTAAGGCACTTAAGGTTAGATTTTTAAATGGGTAAAGTTAGTTTGTCCCATTCTTGGGAGTTCAAAATAAGTTTTGAGAACTTGTCATTAGGATAGTAAAAATAAGTCAAAATCCCAACAAAAACACTATGTAAAAAAAGCGCTTAAGTCTTGTGTAATAAGTTGCGATATCAAAGTTCATTCAAGACGTTACTTATTCTAAATAAGTAATAAAGTTTACTTAATATCAGCACCATGGCAACAGTGAAGCTTAAACAAAAATGTTTGCGATTTGGCCAGAATTGAATGGAGAAATTAATAAATTATTAATTTCTTCGTCGTGTAATTATTGCGGATAATAGCTTGAAATATTAAATTAATGCTGAGAGTTATCTACTTTTTTATGTATTTACTCTTCTTGCCGAGTCACCGATTTTCTTTATAAAGCTTAGTGTAGATATCGTGTAGATCATAAGTAAACATAATTATAAACCAATAGTTATTTATGCACCAAGGGAGTAAAGAATACTATTATTTCCCTGAGCAGTTATTTGGTTCCTAAGGCGTAAGCCGAGGGAACCAAAGCATTATTTAGAGGGATTTGTGTGTTTAACTCACAAAGCCGAGAGAGTTATGGATATTGACTCCCGAGGCGAAGCCGAGGTGGGTAATTGCGAGGGGGGAAATAGCATTTTACTCCCAAGGTGCATACAAGAGTTTATCTCCAGATGTTGATTTTATTTTAACATATTTAGTATGTACTTTATTCTAATTTTTCGGGTCGGACCCCCTTATACATTTAGGGGGGCTGCCACCAAAAAAACAAACCTAATTTGAATTGCTTCAAACAACTTTTTTGACCTGAAACGGATTTTGAGCCATTAACAAATTTTTTTGTCGGATCCCCCTTATAAATTTTGTGGGTGCCACACCCAGGAAAATTACAAAAATTGATCGGTCACCTATATAAATTTAGAGAATATCACTCCCCTAAAAAAATGATACAATTGGCTCCAATAACTTTTATATAATGAAGAAAAAAATACTTTCTACTCCTAAGGGAGTAAAAAGTAACTTTTTCTCCTTTGGGAGTAAAAAGTGCTTCTTTACTCCCTAAAAACTAGTCAATAAACTTGATTTTTATAATGACTATTTTTTCATTTTTAAAATGATTTTTTGGCTATACATGGTTTATCATTCATTAAATTAATGACAGATAAAAACAGAAGTTTATAAGAACTTACTACTTAACTGGTACTGAAATGTCGAAGGACTTCAGCTCATGTTAATAGAAACACTACTTGCCTCATATTTACACAACCTGGTATATCAATTGGTAGTTGAGGTGGTCAATGTAACAACAGTACTAAACCAAACTAAATATAAAGTTTTGAGTACTTAAACACTTAACCACTCTGAAATATTGAATTTTCCAAGTAATAAAGTACAATAATGTCACATAAAATTTTAAATATTTCCAATACTAATAACGTGAGGAGTACTGCGGTGCTAAGTAAACACATACATAATATTTACAACTAAAAATTAAAAAAAAGGTGAGGCAGAACACAGCGAGGCAAGGTGGCGTGTTAGCTGACAATTTGTGCCCTATAATGTGTATTTTCCCTAATTTTTCTAATTAGTTTTTATTACATACTCCACCCATTCTATTTTAAATGCGAATTTCTTTTTATCAAAACATATTACATATAATTCTAGTACGGGGTACCTCGAAACTTATTCTCTCCATAGGAAAATCTCTTCTCTTATCATCACCACTTTGGACTCTCTTTGCTCGTCATAGAAAAATGAAAATCATCTAATATATTATTGTACTTATTCGAACTCGCTGAAGACATCCGTCACATTCCAGTGGTCATTCATCCTGTTCCTAACCTCCCGTAGACAAAACCATAGATATACAAGCCGTATTATTATGAAACTTTGTCATTGTTAATTACGTAAAATAAAAATCTCGTGACGAAAAGTTTGAAAAATAATAAAACACGAAAAAACGATGCGATCAGAATAATATTTGGCACGCATGTGCCTATGTATAAGACTAACATATGTGCCAAATTGTATCTCATTATCAGAGTTGTATCTTTAATTATATTTAATTGTATCTCATTATATACGTTTTTTTGAAGAATTGTTAAGAATCTGAAAATGATTCAATTGAGTCTTAATAAGGGACAAGCATTTATCTTTACTTATTAAATAAGTACACTAAGTTTCGTTTATATCTATGATTTTTGTTGGATCGTGCAAATAAGGAGCATTGAGCGTGGTCAGTCTGTATGGGTGCCGCTGAGAATGATACGGATTGCATTGACTATCTGAAGATAAGCCAAGCGAGTCCAAAGGCATGCTGCAGCATAAATTTGGTGAACTGTATTTCTGAGGACAACCGAAGCGACTCCGAAGCAAAGAGGATGAGCGCAGTGAATCAGATGTAATGAGGTAAAGTTCCGAGGTACCCCGTACCTGATTTTTTAATATTTTTGATGTGCAAGTCATTCAATAAAAATTGGCCCAATGCGGACAATGAGATGATACCTATGACAGTGAAATTTAATTTTTTCTCTGCTTGATCTTAGATATATATATATATATATATATATATATATATATAATATATATATATATATATATATATTATATATATATATATATATATAATATATAATAACAGATTTTTTCTACTTTATCTTTATGAAAATTTATTATAAATACTGACTACAAAGATGCTCCCTGGTTTTTTGATACTACCTAAATAATAATAATTCGTAAAATACCTGTAAATACCATTCTTATATAATTATGACCTGAAGTGTGGTCGAAATATATGTGGTAGATGAAGTAAGACTACATTATATTATCAGATGAGACATATATATATTATTTATATTATATATAAATATATTAAAATAAAATATATATAGTCTCATCTGAGAATATAATGTAGTCTACTTCAGTCTACCACATATATTTGACCACAAATATATAAAATATTTAATATATTAATTATTAATATATATAATATATATATATATATATATATATATATATATATATATATATATATATATATATATATATATATACTATATATATATATATATATATATATATATATATATATATATATATATCTAAAAGCTTATTGTAATCCCCTTCACTCCCTCTTTCGCTTCAGTTATCTAAACCAACTTATAAGCGTTATTTTCTATGAAAAAATTCCCTTAAAGTACTTTCCATTATCAATTTGACGTGATGATTTTACTGATTATGAAATAATTCGCTGGTGTCACGGCGCCCGTGACCAGGGTCAGTAATAAACAGGAAGAGCCCAAGAGATAACAAACTGACCAATTAGGGTGATAAGCCTCCACACCATGCCAGCCCCTCGCTACCATTCTCTAATTAGTGTAATGGATGACAACCTCATTCTTCATTTATTAATTTCTGTCGTCTGTAATTTTTTTTACTATTTTATCTAATAATTTTAGGGCTCAAATTACCACACAATATTTTTCTATGCAATATTAGCTCTTTGAGCTATTTAGAAACACAATAGAGATGAATTAAAACGTGAATATTAGATGAATGAAGTTTATTTTACATGTCTACTTATTACAATGCTTCCCTCTCTTAAATTATATGACAAAGTAACTTATTATTGATAGTAATTTATGGTATATTGTTAAATTTGTACTGCCACCATAAGTAGGAGTTTCAGGTTAATTGGTGATTCAGTAAAAACTGCACTCTGTTCCTTGGAACTACGATATCCCCCTAATACCATTTAGAAACAGTTGTATTGTCGTTTGAAACATTTCATTAAATATTGAACAATATGAATTATAAATAATTAATAACTATTATTGTCTAATAATAATTTACAACAATAGGGTTTGATGGATTAGCATAGAGAAAGTTTTCGAGGTCTGGTTAGGACAGGAGCATTGTTCCAATTGCTTCAGTTCGCTCCGGAATTCTCTTTACTGTCGATTTAAACATTATATTGTCTTTTATTGGTAAGTGTTTGATAATTTTATTATTCCTTACTTAAACCGCATCTAAAATAAAAAAATATTGTGTTTAAACTAGAATTAAAAAACCGAGTTTCACCTGAATTATCCGTTTAAAATTATTTGATCTTTAGAACGTGTATAATGTGAAGTTTGCTAATACTAATAATACCAAAAAAAGGGCCCGACAACGTGACCTACTTGCCTGGTTGTTACTATCACTCCCCTCTATATTACTACTACTACTAATTCACATGCAAGTCAGCCAAAAGCTGTGATTATCCTCAATAAGGACTTGTAGAGAGGTTATCGTTGATGAATCTTAAATTTAATGTAAAATATTTTTGTTAATTTAGTTTCTACTTATTAATATTTATATTTATTTGTTCAAAAAGATTGTTTTTAGCCAATTTTCATCATAAAAAGACGCGAATGTGTTTTTTATTGAATTAGATTGATATTTTTTTCAATGTGTCACAATTATTGTTTTTTATTTTATTTGTTTTAATTATTTTATTATATTTCATTGAGTTGGTTCAAAGTCTAAATAACTTGCTTACTATTTAGAATGTATTTTTTTTCTTTTGCTTTCTATCTCGAGGTTGTTAATAATTAGAATTTTTATGTTTATAACTGGTGGAAGAATTATTTTAAAAATGTTTAGTTGTAGAGATAGTATAAAAAGGGCTCGTTTCTCTCGCTAGATTGCGTATATTTATAATAATACGTAGTAAAAACTAATCTACTTTTTAAGAGCTTTTAAACATACAAACAAACATACCCAATCTTTTGTGATGTAAGAATTCACTTAGATTCGTTCAATAAATACCTAAAAGAAAATAGTCTAACTTCCTGTAAAGGACGGTGCAAGTGTTCATTCAACTTAACGGGGGGAGGGGTACTCTCGTGCCTCCCTTTCTTTTACAATTGTGCACATTTCTTACAAATGTGTACAAAAGAAATTTGTATACATTCCCTTGAGGTCCTATTTATTGTTTAAATCCCTAAATTGTAGTTTATCATTCTTTTTTGCTTTTGTATTAAATTTATTTAATCTAGTACTTTATTGCTGGTATAAAACTATATTAGTTTTAATCAACTTTATATTACGTTTTTGTGGGTTTGAAACCCTCAAATAAAATTAGTTCTTTTCATTTAGTTTCAGAAAAACTAAATAGAAATTTTAGTTTTCGGGAGAGACATGGAAAGTTGAACACGAGTCGTTTAAAAAGTTTTTAGTAGTTTTAGAGATTTATTGCGTTTCATATTTTCCTTCAATAGGTTGAGATTGATTCAGTACAAGGTCTTTAATTATTGTTTTAAAGTTTATTAGGGTGTAAAAATAATACTTCTATAGAGTTAGTTCATAATTGTTAAAAATGACGAAAGTGGTATTGCCCAAGTAAGAGTTATCGAGAGTTAATAGAAATTATTAAATAGAACTAATAAATAGAAACTAAAAATTATTATAATGTAATCATGTAGAGGGAGAGATGAGAACCATATGTTCGTTCAATCATCTAGTAATTATGTCTCAAGGACCTTTTTTACCTACTCCGTATAGATGTAAAATATGAGATTCTTAGAATGAGCGGAACGAGTCCGAAGTCAAAACGACATTAATATATATATATATATTATATATATATATATATATATAATATAATATATATATATATATATATATATATATATATATAATATATATATATTCTTGATCAGTGAGTCCCCTTTTCAAAAAAATCCACCCATCTCTCTACCCCCCTCCATTACCTCAATCTCATAAGCTAATTTTTTCTTTAAAAATTCGCTTAAAGTATGTCCGTGGTTGAACGTGCACGTTTCTAAAGCTCCATGCACGCCAGATTGGTGAACAGATTTCATCAAAAGTTGGTGCAAATAATTAAGTCCTAAGAGAGGAACACTTGATACATTATGCAAAATCCAACATGCTATTATTCATTTATATTTGTTTTAAATAAAAAAGCGCCAGGTTCTTTTGGTTACTTTGTTAGGGGGAGGGGGAAACCAACCTCAGGCTACAGTCAAAATTAGGTATAGGTTGACTTAAAATTTACATGACACAATAAACATCAGTATTAAAATTTGGAACCTATAGAAATGAGATAAGCTGTATTTAAAAGAAAATATTCATAAAAAAGTTCCAAAGTTCAATAGGGTTCCTAACATAATTTAAGGTCTTCATATTTTATGAAATTAATATTATCATTATGTGCTTAAGAATAAGTACTCAACCTAGACTAACCTAGACTAGAAGATAGAACTAAGATTAACCTAGACTTAGAACATATAAGATAAAATTATTTATACTGAGCTTGTCTCTCCTTAAGGTTTATGATTGTTTGTTTTATAACAAATATCTAACAAGCTAGCAACTCCCTCAATAAAATGCCACATCAAATCATCCGGTGCAAAAAACCCTAAAACCTAGAGCAACTAGAATTGGATCTTAAGAAATTTACAAATATTATAAAAACAACGAAAAAGCTAGTCGTAAATTAAACATTAACCGAAAATGGAAAGGACCTTTCCTTCAGAGAAGGGCTCAAAAATCAAACAAACCGATCCATAAATATGGTAAGAAATAGGTTAAATACGTTCCTCTCCGAATTATAAAATAGCTTAAATTATAAACTAACATATAAAATATAATTAACACATCGGCCCGGGGGCTAAAGCCTCCCGGGGCCAATGTAATGCACTGGGGCACGTGTTGTATCTTGTATAAGGTATAGAAACTAATAGTAAAACCACGGCTCTTCTGAAGATTAGATAAAGATTGCCCGCACTAGGACTCATAAGGTAGAACGTTATCTTATATCTAAGAAAGTTAGCAAAAAGGGCCCAACAACATGTCCTACTTGCTAGATGATCTACTTCCTACTACTTTTCTTTCTACTTTCTCTACTTCCTATCTACTTTCTACTCCCTACTTACGGTCACTATCACTATATATTGCAGTAATGTTTACCTTTTTTGATTATAATAGTCGAAAGTGGTCTGGTTACTTTGTCGATGTTTCAAAATTTAACCTCTAGTAATACTATCTCTGTGACTACTACCATTTTAACATTGTATGCTACCAAAATACAACACTTATTTCCTTAAAATACTTATTTAATCCTGCATTAATAGGTTTCTGCTTGAAATGGCAGACAACGAAACAGGGATAGCGGAATACTTCGCTGGTAAGAATATTCTGATAACAGGAGGCAGTGGATTCCTGGGCAAAGTGCTCATAGAGAAGGTTCTGAGATCATGCCCACATGTAAACAAGATATACGTTCTTATCAGATCGAAACCAGGACTGACTGGACAGCAAAGACTCGATGAGTTGACTTCTAGTATAGTAAGTAGATACTTTTACACGAGTTTCAATTAGAGTTCAGCGTGTTTTACAGCCTCTAGAAGCAATATAAAAACGTAAGTGTGATAAGCACATACTAGTAATAGTAATAGTAAAATAGTCTCTTCAAAAAAAAATTATCTAAACAAATTTAATTGAGACTAGGTTTTCATCCTGCTATCTTTAGTCATTTACGATCTTTTGACATTATTACTAACCTATAGTGTATTCTTAAGAGTGCTATTAACGATATTTAAAAGTAATTACTTGAAAAAGCCGGAGCGGTAAAGAGCCCTCGCCTTAGTATAATCGCTCCAGAAAAAGTTAGGCAGTCATCAAAGTATCAGTTTAAGCTAATCTACATAATGTTTTCGCCCAATCCCTTTAAAGGATCCTTTGCCAATTGACACACAAATAGGAGTGCTAATGTTCCGACTAGGACATATGAACCAAAAACCAGAGCTAGTACTGGATTAGACACAAGTCAGCAAGAAATCTTGTCTTAAAATACCTTATAACTAAAAAAACTGTAGAATCAGCTTATATGTGCTCCTCGGACAACTGAAAGGAAACTGAACTATTTAAGAATCCCCTGTAAACAGACTATAATGCAATAGTTGCACGCTATGCGGAACAAGTCTAACTTAACGATATAAGGCGAAAAATATAAGTACGACTGAATTACTCTATTAAAGGCTGTTTTATTTTCTTTACACTTGGTCATTTTGGCACATCGACTTTTCTATAGACGCTTTTACTTATATTAGAGAGCTTTGGATTATATTTAATGTAAACATCTCATGGAGGGGTCCGATGCCGCTTAGGGCAGTTAGGTTTTGTCAATTGATCACCTCTTGCAACATATTTTTGTTAATTTTTTTTAGGCAGCTGTAACGTAATAAAAAGTAGGTGAAATGCCTTTCACCAACTTAAGTTTAGTTACACATAGTAAAAGAGTTTTTTACTATGTGTAACTAACACATAGTAAACTCTTTTACTGACGGTGACGTTGAGATAACTATAGGACTACAGTGTCAACCCAGTTTCGGATTTATTTGCAAACATAATACTTTTCCTATATACCAAAGGTATAATTGAGGAAAAGTTATAAATCATTAAAATTCTTCTAAATAATATTTTTTGAATTTGTGTTACTCTCCATGATTGTAATATAATTGACGACAGACACTCATTTGTGCCACATCATTAATTATATTCTTATAAATAATTAAATAAATCAGAGTAACATATGCCTTTAATTTTTACAGCTATTTTCCAAACTAAGAGAAATGGATTTGTCTTTACTAAACAAGTTAGTTCCTGTTGAAGGGACTCTGACAGACGAAAAGTTTGGTTGCACCCAGTTTCTATATGATGAAATGGTTCAAAAAGTTAACATCATCATACATTTAGCTGCCAGTATCAAATTTAACGATCCACTGGAGGAAGCACTGAAGACCAATGTGGTGGGAACCAAGACTGTCATAGATCTGGCCTGTGCTATTCCACGTTTACAGGTAATTTTTAGCTACTATCTACTAGGGAAAGAACCAGAATTACCAGAACTGTGGCAAGTACTATTTAGGACAGAGGGGGCACAAATTTTTTGCCAATTATTTCACTCACATAATTAGCGAAAGTCATGGCACTAAAGGCCATAAAGTTGCATTTATGCATTTTGAGGATAAGGGGTACAGGTTAAATTTGGTTGAAAAATTGGAGATAAAAAGAGTTTTTGATAAGGGCGCGGTGAATTGCCAGAATGATAAGCGTGAGGGAGGGGTATCAGTGATCAATCAAGCCCTAGTCCATCAAGACGCAAAACTTTATTATCACCGGAGGCCTTAAGGCCGAGTAAGGTAAACAAGTTAGCTGGAGTACGAAAATTGACTCCCGAGTCCTAGCTAAGGGAGATAACTAAAATTATCTCCTGGGAACTAGCCGAGGAAGTCAAGTAAAATTATCTCAACTTAAATAATAAGTGGAATATAATTACTGAAGTCAAAAAAGTGCTATTTACTTATAACGAAACCAAATATAATTTACTTTTGACAAAATAAAATACAATCTACTTTTAACGTTTTTTTTTCCTTATAAAAAAAATAATAAAATCAAATATGTGGGTTTCAGGCATTTGTACATGTTTCGACTGCGTACGCTAACTCATCTGAAAATAGAGAAATAAAAGAGAGACATTACAGCCCGTCTATAAAATGGAACAAGTTAATCGAACTTATGGAGAAAACCGACAAAACTACATTCGCTATATTGACTCCCAAGTAAGTTTCTACTTAGTTATTTTAGCGTATTAAAAAAAACACTGGATACAATTCCATTTAGTTTACAGTTAATTTAAATAATTCCCAACACAGCGGGAGTTCGACCCTTCAGTGTGATCAAAAGCCGTTTCCGAGTTCCTGATCTCCAAAAAATAAGTATTAAAAACTTTACATACTTACATGCATGTAAAATAATGCATGTAAACTTGGTAAAAAACTGTAGAGAGCTCATATAGAAAACCAGAAACCAGGTAGCTGTGAAGTGATAAACCTAGTTTGATGGCATCAAAATTTTTAAAATTATAGTAAAGTTAAGGATTAAAATTAATCGGTGAAAAAAGTCAGTAAATATGTTAGAGATACTGAATCGAATAAAACCAGTTCGTAGTTAATTCGACTCTTTTAAGAGACCAAAAGCTAGTACCACGGAAAATAACCAGAAAACACTTTGTTTACGAATGTAGTAGAGAACGTAGAATAACTTAAGTACAAATGGTTTTGTAACTAGTGTCGAACTAACTGTTTAGGTGGTTACAGTACAGGCTTACAATCCTAAATATCTCGTGTTCAAGTCTTGGCAGATGCGTTTAATTTTTATGGAGATTTCCTTAAATGTTTGTTCAATGTAGTAAAATAATGTTACGGGTATGTTAAGTAACCAATTGATTCTGGCATGGAGGTCTGCAAGTCGGGTAAATTTTCTTGAGAATGCGCGCTGTCTTGCTAATTAATTTTGCAATAATTAATTATTTTCCAATTTTGGTTACGTTTTCGATACATATTTAATAACTTGAGCAGTATCGTTACAACATGTTGTTTATTTTTTTTTTAATTTTTAAAGAAAATGCGCAAAATTTATTATGAATTGAGCTTCCAGTTAGTGCAAATAATGCTGTGCCTTATAGTTTATAATCTATAGGATAATACATTATACCCATTTTCTAAAAAAAATTAAAAAAAAATATTATACTACGAGTTGTGATGATACTGCTTAGGTTATTGATTACATATCGAAAGCTTAATCATAAATTAGATTAATAAGTAAGAAATCGGACGAACATTCAAAGAAAATTCGCTCGGATTGCTGACTTCTGTGCCAGAATTAACCCAGGTTATATGTTATAACCTAACCTATCATGGCGCCGACACAGCATGAACTTACTCAACCCTACCATCAAAACAGGGACAGTGACTGAACGAAATTACGTTGAGAAACAATAATAACGAATGTCGATGGGTGTAACAGTGCCCTGATATAACACAACACTTTGCTTGTAACATTCCTAGCTGTCTTTTGCACATTAATAATGTGTCATTATGTCAACTCATTACTTTTCCTCATTTATACCGTAGGTATGTAAGAAAAGTATTGTGATTGCAAAAGAAATCGAAACCAGGGCCCCGTTTCACGAAAGTACAAGTCTTGTATACTACTAGTAAAAAGCTACAAGTTTACTAATAATTGTAAGGAATTTGTTTCACTAAAGTACAAGTGTAGACCAGTAATTATTAGCGATTTTCATACAATTTTATTAAAAAAACATTTTAGTCTAAATAAAACGTTTCACGAATATCATTTCAATTTATTGTAACCTACAAGAGTTTTTGTAAACAATGAGTCAAACATTATTAAAACCCAGTTTCATTCATATAAGTAAATTGTTTCGAAAGCAATTATTTATTTATAAAAAATGTTTTGCAAACTTATTTTGAGCTCTAGATTACTTAAAAACTAATAGTTTTCGGTAAAATTAAGTTTTAATTAATAAAATGAACTTGTAACTCAGGCTACTTAGGTTCGGACTTGGGTAGAAATTTGACAAGTGAATGTTATAAGTAATTGTAATAGACAAGAAAATGTTGTTTATTAAATAGAAAAATGCTACAAATCTACAAGTGTATCATTGGTAACACATGTAAATTTGTAATTACAAGTTTTTTTTTACAATTCTTGTAACTACAAGACTTGTACTCTTGTGAAACGGGCCCTTGGAGTCTGGAAAATTATCTTTTTCTACCCTCCAAAATGGTTTTCACAAAGTTGTCTGTCTTTGTGTGTGTGTGTGTGTATGTGTGTGGTTGTTTGAATTTGTATGTGTGTGCGTGTCCGTTATCATCGTAGCTTCCATATGCTGCAGAGTTGAAACTTTGTTCAAAAATCAGAGTATAGCTGTATTGTTTATTGTATCTCAGCAAACATTTCTAAAACTCATAAAGGCAGTAAAATGTTGCGATCAAATTGAGATTTGGCACGCATGTAGTCGTGAATAAGACTAACATATGCAACAAGTATCATCTTATTATGAGGATTAGTTTAATTTTTATTCAATGACTAGTATAGGTTTTTAAAATATCGTAAAAATCGGAAACTAATCCAACTTAGTTGAAAATCATTACGAGTGTATGTTCACATTTACGTAACAAATAATATATCATTTGATAATACCGATTTTTGTAAAACATGAATAGTTGACACAATATAACTGTGCGAGAGACACCTAGGAAATGTAACAAGCAAGATGCAATGCTACATCTGGCATGCCATTATATCAAGCTATTAATGATGACGAATGTCGAATGATGGAACAGTTCCCAGATGTAGCATTGCATCTTGTGTGCATTGTGTCTCTCGCAGACATATTTTGTATTAACAAATAATACATAAAGTTTTAATAAAACAAGTGTACCTATGATTTTTGTTGGATCATAAAGGTTAAGCAACATCGAGCGTGGTCATTGTCTGGATAGATTAGTCACCAGAGGAATTTAAACATTATTCTAAAGAATTCCATTGATCAACGAACTTATAAAATGTTGTTTGTTTCGTTTGTTTCAAAGGATACTTGGCAAAGCCCGCAACACCTATGTGTTTACCAAGTCTCTAGCAGAGGACTTAGTCTGGGACTATAGACATCAGTTGCCTATCATTATTATGAGACCTTCAATTGGTATGATTTTATGTAACAATAGTGTCAGTAATATTAATAGTTTTAGAATTTGAAAGCGGGTCTAGGCATTAATCGCTACTGTACAGCAACACGACTGAACATTCTAGCTACAACAAAAAAGAGTTCTAACGCGATTGGTCATTTACGCTAAAGGTCGTCTCCGCAACTGTACACCAAAGCTTCAAAAAATGTAGCTAAGATCCCCAGTCGCAAAGACGACCTTTTAAGACTTTATGATTTTTGAAGCTAGAACACCCTTTCGCCTTAACATCCTGTAGCGCAGACGTCCAAATATGTAAATGAGCTCAACGCAGACGTCTAACTATGTTATAAGTTCATTTACGCTGAAGTCAAGAAAGGACGTTTCCGCTACTTTTTATGGACGTATATGTGCATTTGCGCTACATGTTTACTACAAACCCAGGTTCAGTCACAAAACTAGCGAAGCCTACTGGATTTCCACTGCAAGGTTCTTCAGTGTGTTTAACTATCGTACTTGATAAGATCATAGATTAGTATGGTCTGTATAGATACAAAACTGTATCAACCGCTGACTCTTCATTATAATATCACATTAATATTTTGTTTTGGGATTCATTGTAATGGATATCTTACGGGAGTAAATTAGTTTAACTGCTTTAAGTTGACTGAATCTGACACAGAGCAAAAATCATTTACGTATTTATTTATAAGTACTAGCTTGAAGAATCTTACAATTCGAAATAACTGTAACAGTGGTTGCCCGGGGATTTATTAAAAAAAAATCCGTTTTAAAGAATCAAGTATTCCGAATATATAAATTTGAATTTGTTTCGCACAACAAAAAAAAAACAATACAATTTACTTATTGTTATTAAATAAAGTATACAATCAAAACATATGAAACAAAAGATTTACTATCAATGGTTTATCAACTGTCGACTTACTTATAGATAACTCTTTTTAGATATTTCTTTTTGTGTAATTTAACCTGGGTTTTTATTTGATACTACTTGTTTTATTTCTTATTTCTAGTTTGAACGAGATCGCTACACTGTAATAACTTAACTGAGCGTTTTAGCTACAATATTTATAAAGATAAAAAGTCGCTTAAACAACCATTTGCGTAAACACACGTTCTTAAATTTTAGATGATATGAGCGGAGTCGACCATTTTAATTCGATTTGATTATAGGCTTTTTACAGATATGGAAGTCTACACGACTGTACGTGTTCACGGTGAGGGCACGTGTTGTTTCTAGTTTCCACAAGACAATATGAGGCAGTGAAAATATGTATGATTGCTTGAAAAAGCATGAAAGTAACCATAAAAATTCACAGCTCTTCTGACTAGATTTGATGAAATATACCCAGGTACACTTGAAATTAAAAGGAGTAGAACGCTATTTTAGGGAGCTGGCAAAAAGGGCCAACCAACAACGTTGCCTACTCGCTTGGTAGTCACCACCACTCTCCTTTTGACATGATGGCCAATAGCATTGATGAATGTTGTTTTTACAGACAAATACAGGTCATTGGCCCGTAGCCACTACGTGGCCACACTGTTGTTGTTTTGTATAATTTATTGTTTTATTATAATTTCTTCTTACATGACATTTTGCCTTGTATCTAGCCAACTTTCATCGATTCGCCTCACAGGCCCGCTACGGCCCTGTCGGGGCGATATAAAGTTCTTTAAGTTGCATTTAGTAAACATTAAATCAAATAATTAGTTAACCCGAATTGCGAAAAAAGTTTATTATGTATTCGTTTTTTTTACTATATGCAACTAATCAAATATTTTAAGTCGAGCGGTGCTCTCTTACCGCCATCATAAAATAACAATATCAATAATTCAGTTGAAGGTCAGAGTAAGTTCAGTCTCTGTCGGTACCCCGATGAGGCAGACGTTACAAAACAGAGTCGGACATGACATTATGTTGAGTCATCAATGATGACGAATATTGAGGGATGATACAGTCCCCAGATGTACCCTTGCATTTTGTTTGTTATATTTCCTAAATGTCAGTCGCACAATAATTTGTGGCATTTATAATATATGTATAACTAAATTTTCTATGCAAAGCATGAATTGCTTGTTTTCAACTCGTTTAAAATATTTAATATCATTTAAATGTTATCTAATTTTCCATTCTTACAAAGCGGAATATTATTTTTATCAGTACAGGTGACACTGTATCTAGGGAAATCTCTATTACTAGGTAAGATTGAACGTAGAAAGTTATTTTTCAACTTTATGTGGGCGGTAAGCAGATAACGACTGTAAAGTCATATAACTTACCCCCCTACGTAATTTCAGATGAAATACTAAAAATAAAATAAAGTTAAGAAAAGTCTGCTTTATATTTGCTGCTTTTTTTCTCGACTAAAATTATATTTATTTTATATAATAAATTTTATATTATGTATAATACACTTATATGTTTTTTAATAATATAATTATTTATAAAAAAATAGTAAAAAGTTATGAGTACTATTTGGTTATAATTATTTATCTAAAAGGGTAAAATAACTTGTTAACAACTGCGTCATTTTACCAATGAAAAATATAAAATCGTTCTGGAGCGGAGATCTGCAAGCCGGGCAAATTAAAAGGTGTACTGTATTAAAGCACAAACTGAAAATTAGATCTAGAAAGCAGTGGTAGTAGTAATATGGGGGGAGTAGTAGTAACTACTAGGCAACTAGGCCACGTTGTTGGGCCCTTTTTGCCAGCTCTCTAAGATAGTGTTCTACTCCTTTTAATTTCAAGTGTAGGTATACTTCGTCTAATCTAGACAGAAGAGCCGTGGATTTCTATGGTTCCTCTCATGCTTTTTTTCAAGCAATCAAACATATTTTCACTAACTCTTATAGTCTAGTGAAAACTTGGAACAACACGTCCCCTCGCTGTTAAACCAAACCTCCATGCACTTTAAACTACAAGGTAGACACACTATATTATTATAAAGAATCTACTATAAGGTTCCTAAATTTTGCCTATACCCAGTTTCATTTAGGGTATGGGATCTTTTACGAGTGCCTGACAACGCACAGGCTTGAGACCACCAGCTTTACGTCCCTTCTGAAGGACGAGGTACGCAGAATTTGTATCTCTCTCATAAAAACCCAGAGGCCCGTGCTGGGATTGAACCGATGACTAAATAAACTCGGAAGTTTAAAGTCCATTTATTCTGTGTATTGGCCGTGTACCTTAACCACTATATCACGGGTGACTCCTTGATCAAGAATGCAAGTGACGAAGAAACTTCAATCAATTTGGGGACATCGAAAGATGTCCCTAAATTGATCCCTAAATTGATTTTATTTATACGTTTATCACAACTACAGCAAGAGATAGACCAAGAGCCCAGGGGTGTTTTGTTAATAAAAGTGTAATGGCTGGAACCGGTCTCAATTTTTCGTAATACCTTCCTGAACAAGGATCTGCAATTCTGCGACTCGTATCGGATGGGTGGTCCCATGCAGAACGACTTTAGGGTCAAAGGTTTCTGCCTGGGACACCCATCCGATACGAGTCTTGCAGAATTGCATATCCTTGTTCAGGAAGATTTACGAAAATTGAGACCGGTTTCAGCCATTACACTTTTTATTAACAAAACACCCCTAGGCTCTGGTCTAAAAGTATCTAGTGATATAGCTAAAATTAATTTTGACCTGTAAGTCATGACAAAAGAAACAGTCCAGCGACTGCCCTCTCTAGCTTGGACAGAGTTTAGCGTTGCGTACACCACCTATCTTAACCGAATCTTAGTTAACAAGGTTCCTCCTAGTCAATGTACCGTCACACGTAGGAACTGTTTAATAATTATAATATCTCCTAGATTGGGGACATCTGCGCTAAATATTTTAAAGTGCAGGTTTAAGATAATATAGTAGTAACAATATTGACCAGTTTAATCTTTAACCTATGTTTTATGAGACGTAACTCTCCTTGCGTGGGTACGATAAGTGAAGTTATTCTCTTATAAGTTATTCTCCTTAACGAAGGGTCTTTCCGACAGAAAGTGTTTTGTGTTTTAGTGATATCCTGTTGGAAGGAGCCATTACCAGGGTGGACAGATAGTCTGTTCGGTGCATCTGGTATAATGTTTGGTGTAGCGACTGGTGTGGTCAAAGTTGTTCAAACTGATCCAGATGCTCACGCTGCGTACGTACCAGTAGATGTGGCTACCAAGGCAACTCTAGCAGCAATATGGCGTCGCGCAAGGGACAAGTACGTTGTTTCTCCAACATCAAATCATATGAATAGCTTTTCACTTTTCCACATTTATCACGTAGGTATATAGAAAAAGTATTGTGTTTCCAAAAAAAAATCTGAACTGAGATGGTGCCTGATTAATCAATTTGAGTCTTTTTAAGTCCTCTTAAGAAAAAGACGGATGTATTTTGTATCTGAGGACGACCGCAGTGACTGCGAACAGGTGTTGCAGTACAAATTTAACGACTTGTATATTCTGAGGACGCGCTAAGCGAGTCCAATGTAAGGAGGGTGTGCATACCGAATCCGATGTAATGAGGAAAAGTTTTAGGTACCCCGTACCCGATTTTTTAAAATTAATCAAAGAAAAATAGTTACTATTCAAATTTCACCAATTCTAAATAGTTGAAAGAGATAGAGGTTAACCTTTGCTTAATAATTTCCGATTCAGGAACTTATCATACTGCTATATTCAAACTAGGATCAACAGATTTGACGGCGTCAATGTAAATAATAAAATTTTGCTTCATCGGTGAAGGAGTTTCTCTTCAGGGATGTAATTTTAGGTTTTATACAGATTTTTGTTAACATCAATGATGTCCTCATAGAGATATATACTAGAGTGAGCATAGCCTATCACCTTGGGAGGCCTGAAACATCATTTTGGGGCTCTCAGGGGCTCTTTGTAACCTTATTTCAATCTCCTTTATGACTGAGTTAAGGTAATAATAAATCAATACTTTGAATCCTAATTTATTTCGGCTTCCCAAACATTGTTTGTATAATAATTTGTATTTTTAACGTTCTACTATGTAAGTTATTGTGATTTATTACTAATTATTTGATTATATCTTTAGCGAGGGTTATCAGGTTACTTTTTTGATGTTTCAAAATTTAACTTATTTAACTTATGTTTACTCTCTAGTAATAATATTTCTATGGATGTGCTACATTCCTAAATGTCTCCAACATTGGATGCAAAACCATCATCTGTATTTAATGATTTGTAAGTATAAATCCATAACATACTTCATTGTCACTGGGTCTCATCTTTCAATTTAATATCTTTTAGAGACACCTCCCCCGAGGAGAACATCTACAACGTGACTCTGGAGCAGAGTCTTACAAACCACGAGATAACTCATCAGTCCATGAAATTTCTGAAGGAGAGACCACCTCTTCAACAGTCCTTGTCCCACATTTCCTTTCACCAGACACCGAGCTGGATAGTCTTCCTCATCTTGTTCTACATGAGGCAACTTATTCCTGCTCTTGTTATTGATGGCTTCCTGAAACTTGGTGGACATCAACCTAGGTAAGCATTAAACTTACTTTTTAATAACAATGTTGGAAGGGTGAAACAGTGGCTTAGAATATTATTCTTCAATCATAAAATAAGACTTTATTCTTAGTATATTACATTTTATACCTAAAGGAGAACTAACTTTAAATGATCAGACTTAAATTTTCCATTCTTAATGAAGAAGTGCATATCAATATAATGCAAAAGAAGTTAAGGTTATCAAGAATTAGCATGACGACATGCTAATTACGTAGTATACGAATACTACGTCACATTAAGTTTATTAAATGATCTCTAGGATAAATGTTATGCGGTATATTTGATAAAAAATTGGATACAGGGTACCTCAGAACTTTTCCTTAAAACTTCACACTCGCTTCGCTTGTCCTCAGAATGTCATGATTATCCTAAGCATAAGGTGGTGTTACTTTGGTCACGCTGCGATCAACCTTAGAATAAAATGGTTAACTTATTTATTTATTTAATAATTTATTTAAACTGGCGAAATTGAGACAAAAGTCTCCTCTTCCATTCCGCCAGCAATTCTACTTAAGTCTAATGTTATAACTTCGGACCTTCTTCGCACGTCCTCAGTATTTCATGATTATCCAAAGGCCAAGTAGGTATTACATTGGTATCACTACGCTCAACCTTAGATTAAAATGGTTATCCTAACCCTATGGTCTGATAACTTCGGACCCGCTTCGTTTGCCCTTAAATTGTTATGATTAGCCATAGGCTAATATAGTATTAAAACATGAAAACTTGTTCATTTGATAAGTAATATTAATCTGATTAGGCTTTGTCAAATATAACCAGCCTAAACATAGATCCAATGAGACATACCATTCGTGTGGAATGTGAAATGCAATCCTTGAAACACTTATAATGCGCTTGTGAACGCTCACAAATCAATACAAGATCAGTTTATTTTAAAATCTAATGAACTCATTTTAATGGCGCACAAGGTCTATCAGACAATAGACTGGGACTTAGGTCCGTATTTAAAGACATTTTCCTTACCTAAACCTAACATTTCTCTTAAGGGCTCATAAAGGTTTCCTTAAGGAGACCTAACATTTTTCTTACCTAAACTGTAAACCTAACATTTTACCAAAGGGCTCCTTAAGGAAAATTTTAGGTTTAGGTAAGGAAAATGTCTTTGCATACGGACCTTAGACTTCTATAACCTGAGGGATTATATTAGTTTTATTCATCTTCTAAATCAAATTTACCATACTTCCTAATTTACTGTCAATTATTACACCATACAAAAGGGATAATAAATATGTATTATATTCTATTATTTGATCAGGTTTTGATAATCAAGGTAACCTGCAGGCTATCTTATGAGGAGGTTTTCGTGTTCCTGCCACAAATAATTTTCTAAACACCCTGTTTCTACTTAGGGATTTTTTATGTAAATTGGCTTTTATGAATGGAAAATTATATTTAAGTGGTTATTACATTTGACATGAACATATAATTTAACTAAATCGCATAAAATGTTTCCTTATATATTGAACAAATTTAAATGAATCAATACTTGTCATATCCGTTATTGCCTTCATTCCTTCCTTATGGCCTTTAATGATTGAAAAATGAGGGCCTTATCATAGCCCTTATCACCAGTCAGTGCTGCCAACTTAAATAATTTAGTCCAACTGTCTATTGAATATAGTATACATTTTTATACTATATTCAATAGACAGTTGGAGGGTATGATAATCATTAAAAGATAATCATTTTTCAATCATTAAAAGGCCATAAGGAAGGAATGAAGGCAATAACGGATATGACAAGTATTGATCTGTCATCAGTGTTGAATTTATAGGATCTCAACAAGATTAATAGGAATTTTATTATAAGGGGTATTATTCCCTATACACCCAGAATACACTGAGTTTATTAATAAATTTGTACAGGTTGTATAAACTCCAGAAGCGATACTACAAAGGAATGCAGCTCATAGGATGGTTCCTCGTCAGATCTTGGAATTTTCATATCCATAACTTCCTTAAATTAGATGAAATTATTCTAGACAAAGATCGGGATGTGTTTGGACCCGACGTCAACTCACTACTGCCAACTCAATACATGAAAACAGCTCTGGACTCAGGCTGCGTTTATTTACTTAAAGAAGATCCATCCAAACCCAGCCAAGGCTGGCTTAAAGCCAACTTGTAAGTATAAAACAATTGAAACAATTTATATAGCTCTTAAAAAATATTTTTCTACATTAAACTGCTTTTAGGTACATATTATTACTATGACATATTTTAAGTTATTTAAAGTTTATGTTTTACATTTAAGTGAGCGTGACTTAAAGAACGTCTTTAACTTATTATTTGAGTTTAAGTTTTTTTGTGAATAACACAATTTTTTGTAAAAGTTATAGAAAACAATCGCGTATTAAATAATTAATAATGGCGTAATAAAAAATTTATAATTGCGTGATAAATAATAATAATCGCATGATAAATAATTTATAGTTGTGTAATAAATAATTAATAATCGTCTATTTGATATTTATTGCGTTATTTTACAACAAAATATTTTCATCATACGTCCTTTTCAAGGAATTAGTGACCAAATGTCTTAAAAATGGCAATTAAATCTCTTAAAAAGTCGGAAAAGCTTCCGAACATCTATGGTTGAAATATCGGTTGTCCTGAAGCTTAACACTGTTTCTTTTAAATTATCAAGGGTTATTAGAAAGAACGTGTGCTTTGTTAGAAGTTAATGTGGCTCGAGATGTTGCCGAATGCGCGTGAGGAAAGATAAATCTTAACCATAGGAAGTAGTCGATCTAGTAAGGCGATACATATTCCATACAGGTTCATGTGATTTGCTTGAAACGTGATTGTTTATTCTAATTTATTTAATTAGAATAAAATATTTAAACAAACTTATTAGAAACAAAATTATTTAATTTTGTGATTATTATCATTATTTTTTCTAACATTATGAATCCCCTTATCTGTAATACTAGGTATAGTGGAGAGGTTGTTCTGATTGTTTACTAAGATAATAATTAGAGTTGTAAATTTGGTACACAAGATTTCCGTGTACCAGATTAAAAACAAAGTTGGATGTAAGTTTTGTGGTGTCATTTGGTTGTAAAAGATTTGAATTTAGCATTGTAGGACTCATGAGGCAAGTTGTAGAAAAACTATTGCATGCGACACTAATAAAGTATGAACTTGAAACCCAGAGATCACCGGTAGACAAACTAGCTTTTGATTTAAAGAACCAATCGGTTGCTTTTTGTTTTTAAATGGAAAATGCAATATCCAGACCTTCCTTGTCATGTATGTTCGCTAGTGTAGTAACAATCCATTTTTCCACCGTTTTTGTTTTATTGTTCCAGACTCTACCTACTAGACAGAGTAATACTGTCGGCAGAAGTCGGATTCATATGCTGTATAGGATTTCTACTCATATCTAAATGTCATTTTCAGCTTCTTCCGAACCAAATCAATCCTTAGACTATAAGTTCTCGAATGTATTATAAACAAACTTTTATTTCAAAGGTCTTAAACTATTTGAGGTCTTAGAGAAATCAAGAACCAACAAATATTCTGCATAAATTTAAAACTATTTTTTCTCTAAAATGAGATAATACGACTATACACTGGTCTTAAAACACAAGGAGATAATTCAACTTGAGGAGAAAAATATTCTATGATCCTCTATGTTTCTTTACTCAATAAAGCCCATACACGTAAACATGTGCGGTTCTATTTCAACAGACAATCATCTAAAACAATGCCTTTAACTTTTATTAATTGCAGATAATATTTATTGTTGGTTAGCCTGTTTTTTTTACATTGAATTTAACTATAATTTAAAAATAACTCACTGTTTATTGTAAAAGAGTAAGTATAAACGCACTACAACTAAATTATGTTATGAACACAGTAATACAGCTACATAAACAATTGCATAACATTCCGAACGTTAAATTGTATCATACAACTGTATGATATGATGATAATAATATGAATTAAGTGTACCTTAACTTGTTTAACTGCCTCGGCAACACCTCAGGAAGTCACACTATAAATTCTTCGGCTTTGGCTCTGGATTTAGAAATGTTTGAATCGTACATAAAACTAAAGTTAGTACTTATTTTCGGCGTTGCTGTTGATTTTGTTTTATGTATTTTGTATTTTATATTAATTTTATAACTATGAAACTTTAAAAAACAAGCTAAAGATGCAATTAAATAATCAGCTACTGTATAGCTACTGGAAACAGAATTTGCAACACAACAGCAATTATCGTCGGTGGCTACTTCTTCTTTTGCTAATTTTACACTTTTTCATCTACTTTGATATTTTTTAAGATTGTAATATTATTAAATAAATCACAATAACTAATAAAAGATAATTTACTAAAACTAAAAATACGTGAAGCAAAACAAAACACCAAAATCTCTCCACAAAACGTTTATTCTTTAACACAATATAATTGTGCGAGAGACACCTAGGATATGTAACAAGCAAAATGCAATGCTACATCTGGGAACTATTCCATCATTCGACATTCATCATCATTGATGGCTCATCATAATGTCATGTCCCACTCTGTTTCGTTACGTCTAACTCATCAGGGCGCCGACAGAAACAGAGTGGGACATGACATTATGTCGAGCCATCAATGATGATGAATGTCGAATGATTGATTGATTGATTACTGATTTATTTAACCACGCAGAATTAGGACCATAAGGTCCTCTCTTCCATTCAACGTGGATAAATTTTCAGCCGATTTATTTATTAAAATTACATAAAATATATACAATAAAATATTACAACAATATGCAAAATTATCTTTTTTATACAATAAATTTATAGTTTTAACTATGAAATCTTACTCAATAAAAATCCTTAACTTAGTTATTTAATAGCTAATTTCTTTTAATTATAGTTAATTTAGTATCATTATATTTTTAAAATTATAATTATAATGATTTTTTAATATACAATGATGGAACAGTTCCCAGATGTAGCATTGCATTTTGCTTGTTACATTTCCTTGGTGTCTCTCGCACAATTATATTGTGTCAACTAATCATGTTTTGCAAAACTCGGTAGTATCAAATGATATACGTTTATTCTTTACATAAACTTTCTTTATGTTAAGAATAAAAGTTTTTTTGGAGAGATTTTGGTCTTTTGTTTGGCTTTATAAGTTAACTCCATTACTCAGTATCTTAGTTATAAAAATAAGTAATAAGAATAAATAACTGAATATTTTACAATACTTCTAATTAGTCTTAATAATTTTGTTATACTTGTAAATATACTTTTTTTTAAATTCAAAGGTAATTTTATTTTTAGCTTCGAACAAACCAAATAACTTTCGCAGGCTTTAAACTTTTCTAGTTACGAAATTAAGTAAATAGAAAATGTTACTTCAGTAGAGATTTAGTATTTTTCTAATTATTAAGGTATCTCCTGAAATAATAGGAAACGTATACTCGTAATTTTGTAAATACAGGTGAAAAATCTGTAAATAATTATACATTAAGAGCAATGGCTGATTATAAGTACGAGATATATCTGTCTAGGCTGGTTATAAATAAGAGATATATCTGTCTAGGCTAATTATAAATAAGAGATTTATCTGTCTAGGCTGATTATAAATAAGAGATATATAATTATATAAGTTGTGAGCAATCTAGGAAACATTCAAAAGTGTGGTCTTTATGATCAGCTCACAATAATCCATAATTCTATCTTGGAGTATCAGGCCTCTGGCATCGGCGTACGACTTTATAGTATTAAGTGTCTCTGAGAAATAGTTGCTAAATGATCGAACAAGTGGTTTTCATCTTTCCCTTGTTACTCTTACCAATACATGAATACAGTACTAAACATACATTATAATTAGAGGTTGGATTTGCTAAGCGCGACTAGTCGCAACCGTGCATTTTAGCTAAAAATAATAGTTTAACGCGATAGTACATTTGCGCTACATTATCTAAGATGTACAGTCTCGTAGACGTACATTACTATTAAAATCCTAGGATCAAAAATTGTCAACTCTGCTAAGATTTCAGAGTTCGTGTTTACGCGAATGGCTGTTTCAGCGATTTTTTTTTATTGTAAATATTGTAGCTAATACACCCAATTTAGTTTTTGCAGAGTAGCATTCTTGTTAAAAATGTGCATAAAGGAGTTGCAGAAACGTCCATTCTTCGTTTTTCTCGTACATAAACTTACAGAGTTGGACGTCTGCGCTACGGGATGTTAACACGAAACATATTTGACGTTCTATATATAAAAAACATAGGGACATCTTCGCGACTGGGCATCTTGGCGACATATTTTTGTAGCTATGGTGTGCAGTCGCGAAGAAGGCTTTTAGCGTAAATGACTAATAGCGTTAATACTCTTTCTTGATGTAGCTAGAATGTAAAGTCGCATTGGTGTACAGAAACGTTAAACGCCTAGACTCTAGATAATTATAAACTTTTAAAAGCAACAGCCCTGCATGATTTAGCAGATATAATTTCCTAAATCGCTATTGAAACATATAATATCATATATTTGGATCTTTTAGAGGTCAATATTAGATTGGATATACAGACGAAAAAGGTGGAATACATTGGCCGGCCAGTGAACTCTATGTAATTATTCTCTCTCGGTTCATTATTCATCTCAGTGTCAATATCAACTATTTTTAATTTTTCTTATTTATACTGGGAAAGTTTCTCATAAAGGGAAAGTCCTGAGTTAGTACTAAAAGTCCAAACCGTGAATATCCGTTTCAGGTGATTTTAAGACTACAAGGATGTCTTAAAATCACCTTGGTGATTGATTTTTGTCTGTCTCTGTGTGTGTGTGTGTCTGTTATCATTGTAGCCTCCAGTATTTTATGCTAGAACTTTGTTGAAACGAACACAAATTTAGTTTTAGTTGTGCTATCTGGAAAATCCGTTTAATGGTCTGAGGACGAGCAGTGAGTCCAAAGTGGTGAGAATGAGTGCAGCAATTCCAATATTGTGATGGAAAAATTCCGAGTACTTGATTTTAACTTTACTTAAACTTTCAAAACAAAGACATTAAGTTACAGGGACTCAATTTGTTCAATGAAAACAGAAAAATTGGCTCTGTTTAGTCACGACTTAAATATTACTTGTTTTAAATTTGAATTGTGGCGCTAACCTTTCTTTCATAATTTATCAGCTAACAGCTGGTTGTGTTGTAAGTACACTGTAAGGGATCAGCGGCTGCATCCACTTCATTGACCGCTATTTTTGTATTTCAGTACAATAAAGTAGATATTATTTTATTTAATTCTATGAAGGATAGTTCAGCTCAGGTACATAATATAATCTGTTAAGAGCATACATTAATACTTGTTACAATCGTCTTCTTACATTTCTCTGTTTTATGAGTTAATTCTTGTGATCTTAGTAATTTCAAAGTTATTTCTTAAAATATAAATTCCATGATCAAGCTCAATATTTGGAATTATTGTCTTAATTTAGCTATTAAGACCCTACTTTCCTTTCAATACAGTCCTCAAATGCTTGTATACCAGCTTTTAGAGAACCCATGGTTCAGGTAAGCTCCCCACCTGGGTATGGAATAGGCTCTATATTAAGTTAATTAATGTAGATGTTCCTTCAAGTATAATCAATACAAAGACTGCTTCACCTTTCATCAATATTTTTCAAATGGCATTAAAAATTACATCATATCATTAACTAATCTTTTTGAGAATTGTATACTTAACGAAGTTTTAAATCTCATGAAACGCTTAATGACTACACAACTTATTTCTTCATTCACGTATAGCTCACGGGTAGGTGGAATTACGTCATGTGATGGATTTTTCATCTGTCTTTAAATTTGATATTACCTGTCGGACTTATAATTGTGCCAGAGAAACCTAGAAAAAGTAACAAGCAAAAAGCAATGCTACATCTGGGAACTATTCCATCATTCGACATTTGTCATCATTAATGCCTCAACATAATGTCATGTTCCATTCTGTTTTGTCACGTCTAACTCATCAGGGCCCCGAAAGAGCTTAAATTTACTCCGACCTTCAATTAAAATTCCGAAGAATTCAACAGTCTCTGATTGCTCAGAGACAAGCAGTGTTCTCTTACTCAGGGAAAAAGGATTGAATTCTACTTCCTAGAATTCCTACTTCCTTCTTTACTGCTACTATCTCGAACAACCTCATTAACTCAACTTTCTGATAATACGTCCCATATAATATATAAACAATATATTATATTGTTATATGCTTTTGTAGGACTGTTTATAATTAAGATGTTTACATTACAACGAATAAAACCTCCCAATTTGAGGAAAACAAGAGCTTTCGGCCTTTCAGCCGCTTGTACATACATACACATACACACACACTCATATATATATATAGATATATATAATTATGTAATGATGTAGTTTGTTGACCATGTCATCTCCTTGGGCTGGGGGTATTTGATTTTTTTCACTTTACGTAAACTTTTGTGTGAGAATTGTAAATTGTTATTGTCTGTTTTGAAAAAAGTATGTCCTAAAGGCCTGTAATCAACCTATGGGAATAGGCCGAAAAAAAAATAATATATATATATATATATATATATATATATATATATATATATATATATATAATATATATATATATATATATATATATATATATATAAACAATGAAAAGGAAAGTACCTAACGTACGTAAATAATAAGAATAACTTACAGTAGGTAAAAAATGAGAGTTTGTGGAAGTTTAGAAATTTTCGGCGAGTTGTCTTTTTCAGCTAGTTTAGCGGGAGTTCCCAGGTGACTGGCCGCTAATGTAGCTGAAAAAGACAACTCGCCTAAAATTTCTAACTCCTACAAACTCTTACGTTTTCACCTCTTGTAAGTTATTA